>VBSM01000272.1:44491163-44526360 GCA_008086735.1 Cheirogaleus medius
AAAGAAAAAAAAAAAACCTCAAGGACAATGGTGTGCCTTATTCTTTGGTACCTGGATTTTGAGTAATTTGCCCCTGTTTATGGTTGTTCTGAGTGTCAAGAGAAGAGATCCTCTACCACTGTGGTCCCCAAGCCCCTGACCATGGACTGGTACCCGTCTGTGTCCTGTTAGGAACCAGACTACACCACAGAAGGTGAGTGGTGGGAGAGGGAAGCTTCATCTGCATTTACAGCTGCTCCCCTCGCTCACATCACCACCTGAATTCCGCCTCCCGTCAGATGAGCAGCGGCACTAGATTCTGCATTATGGTGAGTTGTATAATTATTTTGTTATTTATTACGATGTAATAATAAACAGAAATAAAGTGCACAATAAATGTGATGCACTTGAATCATCCCGAAACCATCCCCCCCTCCCCAGTACATGGAAAAATTGTCTTCCACGAAACCAGTTCCTGGTGCCAAAAAGGTTGGGGACTGCTGCTCTGCCACACAAAATGAGCCCAGAAACTACACAGGAATACAATATCACAGGGTCTCCTAAGATACTTGTCTAAAGTTGTAGACTCCAGAGAACGAACCATATCGAATTATATAGATGTTAGGTACAAATTACTCTCCATGTTGTAATTTCCTTTGTTACACCCTGGCCTTCAGTAAAGTCTTACGTCAGTATTCCTGCCCAGTCTCTCTTGTGTTGCCCATAATTAACAGAAACGTTTTATGTCAATGCTTAGGCCGGGAGCTACACAATCTGTAGCACCATGGAAATGACAGACTAATTAGCAATATCTTCCAAAGTGTATCTCTGCAATGAGCTAGTTCTCACTACAGGATATTCTCTTTCATTACAAACTATGAAGGATTAACAGTTTGATTTTAGTCAAGATATCACTGGATTTTCCTCACTGAGTCCATATATGATTTCAGGTAAATTTTATGCCTTTTACTTTGAACCACACAGAAATGTCAAAAAACTCTGCGTTCAAAGTATAGGTTAAAAGTGTTTGAGAGAAAGGAGGATAAAATAGGAAATAGAAGGAAACTAAGATTTATTAAGCACCTTCAATGCACCAGGCCCTATACAGATTATTTCACCTAATCCTCACAATAACCTTGCAAGGCCAACATTGTTAATTCAGGTTGCAATAAGAAAACTGAAGTTCAGAAAGGTTAATTAATTGTCTGAAATATGTATGTGTCAGGTCCAGGTTCAAATCTTGTTTAGCTCACTCCAAATCCAAAGCTCTCTTCATGACCTTTTTTAGATGATGAGTCCACAAAATGAACTTATGAAGACCATTTGTATTTCTTAAGTGTTAAAAAAAAAAAAGATAAGCCATTAGTTAAGGCCACTCCAAATCTAAGTCAGAGGCATCCATGCTATTTGTTCCTTAGTGATCACAGCTCCATTTGAAATACTATTTTAATAAACAGAGCCAGGGAAAGAGAAATTGAGGAAAGTGAAACCTATCTTCAAGAATCTGAAGAGTTCTTTTTGAAAAAAAAAACAACTAGATATCTTGTCTTTCCAGAGGCAAACTGGGATTCAGTGAAGCAGTTATGTGTAAGGAAGTGCAAACCACCCCCATGGACTAGATTGTTTCACATAATGGAGAAATGATTTCCTCATTATCAGAGACCTTCAAGTCAAGATAGACAGCAATGTCATGGGAATTCAGGGAGCTATATGGGCATTCTATAAAATGATTACAGTCAGATTGCTGTGGGTAGAGAGTGAATCAAAATAATTATAGGCAACATCCAAGGCAATAATTGGGAAAACTTTTTTCTTTTTAAATAAAGTAAAAACATTAAAATAAAGAAGGATGAAGGAATGAGAAGCTGACTGCTAGGGGCGGGGGAAGAGACAGTAGGAAGGAAGATTCAAGGATTTAGTCAAGGGAAGTGTGTGTATCAAGACTAACCCTGTGAAAAAAGCACGGGGCTAAACACTTCTGTGGTGTCTAATGTGTGCTGCAAAGACTGGCACGGCTGATTAAAGAAGTCACTTCTCAATGAACAGCTGAAAGACTAGATGATAATGCTCCTATGAGTTGTGGCATTTGAGAATAAGGAAAAGAAAACATATGAACCTATTAAGATGTAAGGCCACTGTAAAAAGCCACTGGGGCTTCAGTCAAAACCACAGTGGATCCTGTGGAAGATGATCATTAACTCTATTGGATCCCTGTGTCGGAAAGATCCATTTTGAGGAAAGGGGCCTCAAAGTAACCAAAAACTGGAGAACATGAAGGTGAAGACAGAGCAAGGGAAAATGGTCAGGAGGGCAAAGATAGTATTAGAAGCTCTGTTAGGGTTCCCTGCACGTCAGGCCTTCTGTCCGGGAGAGTGTCAGGCTCATATCAGAGTATGAAAAGCAAATCCTTACTTTGGCCTGCAGTTTTGCTTGTTTGCTACAAGAGCTACCATTCCCCTTACCAGTAATCCCAGAGAAATCTGGAGACTCAGTTTATGATAGAAAGAAATAAACATTTAAATCTATCTATGTATACACTCACAGCATGTGATATATTAATAGTATCTTCAATTCATTTTTTAGGAGGAAAAAAGAATCACAATGCTGAAAAACTAAAAACAATATGAAAAACTTACTACAAGCTGAGAAACATTCTTACAAAATGATTTCTCAACTGAATGTTACAAAGCACAATGAGGAGATAGAGAGTAAGTCGACGGTTGCCATATTCATGAAGTTGGGAGCTTTAAAAGGCAACTATCCCATTTCCTGATGACAATTTTTAACTTACTGCATACACAGTATTATCTTCAAAACTAGAGAGTAAGTATGTGTCCCGCTAGTAGGTGAGAAAGTTGTGTGACCATAGAAAGGCCATTTAACCTCTGTGCGTTAGTTCACTCATCTATAAATTGAGAAATTGTTAATAACTGATGGTCTTTATATTTTAAGTTTTATAATGGAAGGTTACTTTTGGAAGGGTCCTGGAACCAGGAGTGACATTCAGTTTTAGGGAGTCTAAACAATGATAAAAAGTGTATTTATACTCTAAAGCAGGCGTCCTCAAACTATGGCCCGCGGGCCACATGTGGGTGTTTTTGCCCGTTGGTTTTTTTACTTCAAAATAAGATATGTGCAGTGTGCATAGGGATTTGTTCATAGTTTTTTTTAAAACTATAGTCCAGCCCTCCAATGGCCTGAGGGACACTGAACTGGCCCCCTGTTTAAAAAGTTTGAGGACCTCTGCTCTAAAGTATCCAAATATTTTCAATGTGATTGCTTACTTTAAAAAGAAAAGGCGTGAGTAGCCATAGCAAAGACTGTCATAAGAATAAATGACTCGAATTCCAATGAAACTCTCTAATTTGAAGTTGCTAAATTCTCCCAATTTTAGTTTAAACTGGGTCCCTCTATCTCTAAGTAGGTAGTGGTGGTGGTGGAGGAAGAATAAGAAATATGAGGTGGTCTGTTATAATTGTGAAGATGGCATGAAACAAAATAAAGCTGTTCCTATCATAGTTGGACTTCAGAGGTTTTTGGTTTTATTTTTGCTTTTGATTTTTTTCCTGAGTGCAATTTCTATATAAATAGGAAATCTTAGATGACTGTGAATAAACAGTTTTATAATAATTCAGATAAAAGGAAGAGATAATTGTACAGTGAGGAGAGTCAACAGGGGAAATATATTCTAATGGACCTGTTCCTACCCTAAGCTGAATTTTCATTCTGATGTTTCTTACTCAACATGGAACCTTGGACAAATTTTCTCTGGGCCTCCATTTTCTCATTTTTAAAATGAAATGAACCAAATGACTGGTAAGGTCTTTTTCCACTCTAAAATCCTATGACTCTAACTATTATGCTTACCAACATCATAATTTTTTAAGCTAAACAGACTAGGATGTATTCCCTTTCATCTTTCAAAGTAACTTCAGAGTAGTTAACTAAAGTGAGAAGAGTGATTGGTTATCTTTCATTCCCTGGGCCATTGGCTAGGTGCCCTTAGTCCCCAGAAAAACTAAACCTGACTAGTTATCTTTTACCACAATGCACGTCTCTATAACTCTGGATGAAGGTAATAATAATTAAAGCAAACATTTTTTGAGTGCTATTTATTTACCAAGAACTGGTCTAAGCATATACGTAACAATTTATTTTATTATCATAGCAACCCTATAAGATTGGTATTATTATTCTCAGCATGTAAACAGAGGAACAAAAAAGTAAGGTTAAGGTTATACAGCTATTAAACAGCATGACTAGGATTTGAACACAGCAAGTCTGGGTCCAGCCCCTTACTAGTAAATCAGCCACCTCCCAGTGAAGTGGTACTGGTGGTAGTGGGAGAGGAAGGGTGCTAATTCTGGAGCTGGTGGTAGCTACTGCAGCTCTTCTTTTGTGTCCTTTATGAAAAGAAAAGATGTAGCTGGGCAGGGTGGGAAAACCTGGTTGGGAGCAGGCCCATGCATTCCTTTTTTAAATACCTGAGAATCCTATAAGTGAGCCTCAATACTGACATCTCCATGAGTTTATAATCCTAACTGAGCCCTGTAATAGCACAGCATCTCACTTCTACTTCCTTGGAAATCGTGGGCAAGACTTAATCCCGCTTCTGAAGCAGAATCAGGCCTAAATACGTGCCTCACTAAGTTTCTTCTTTTTAGAGAGCCCCCTGTTGCATAAGTTCTGTAATAAAAGTGTGTATGGCTTTGCTAACCAATTCTAGAGTCAGTAAAATGTGTATGAGATTTAAAAAAAATTCTACTGACAATATCCATAAAATGCCAACCTCTGATTTTCTTTCCAGAGTATTCAGTCTTAGGGAGCCTCTGTATAAGTATGTATCAACTTAACACAGCATTAAGTCACTAAACTCTAGGGTTTTGCATTTTAATGTATAACTGCTATTAGCTTATTAAGAGGGCCTGAGCAAACAGCTTAACTGTTTTGTTCCTTAGATCATTTGGAAAATGAATATAGTAGATTTATTTCATGGCAAAGATTCAGACACTGAATCACCAAACACAAGAACTGGAATGGAGAGAACTTAAAGAATCATTGAGACCAATGCCCCCATTTTAAAGATTATGAAATTGAAGACTGAGAAAGATGTGGAATACATTAGGTCACATAGTTCTTAGTGGCTTAAGAAGAAATACAGCTCAGGCTTCTTGATTCTAAGATTAGTAGTCTTTCTGGTATAAGGTTTAATTTTTTTATTAAAGACCATATTTTATGCTTTGTTTAAAAAAGGCTAACAAAAACTAATATATACAGAATGACACAGTTTATAGCGAAAGATGCTTCCCACTCAAGCCTCACAACCACCCAGTAAGGTAGTTACTTATTCTTATTAATATTATTAAGTGCCTAATTTACAGTTGCATAAACAGAAGCTCAGACTGCTAAGGAAGTGATCTTAGATCACATTAGCAGTCTAGTGCTGATCTTCTAAATTTGAATTTTTTAAATTTTCCTGTTTGGACATTTTCTTCACTCTCCCCCTGCTTTGAATTCAAACTTTCAGATAAGATAAAATGAATTATAAAATCTTCATAAAAGACTATTAATGCTTTCCTCAAAATGCCCCCAATTAGCATGTAAGGTAGGCATTTCTTCACTGGCCACTTCCTTTCATCTGTTCATCTGATATCCATTTTCAAATAAAACAAGATTCTTTAGAACAATGGGAATTTCTCCCACCGGTTTATTGCATAGGGTAAAAGAGTCATAATTCTTTCTGTAATACAGAAGTATCATCAAAATATAGAGTTCTTTGTAATGCTAATGAGAATTTTCTTCACCAAGTAGTGTTGCTTACAAAATATCTGGTGCAGCATGCCAAGAATACATGAAAGTTGAAAGGCAGGACACTAACCTTGCCTCTGGATCTTCTCCACCAGGTAATTTCAAGACAGGCACTCCTTTTAATTCATGTATTAGATGCTGCAGCATTTGATGGTCACATAAATAATTTCTTTAATTAGTTCACCCCTTGTGCTGCTTTGGCTTCAAAGATTCAATTAAATACAAAACTTGCAACTCATTGCTGGCATATTCATTAGCCTGCAAGTAATCTTTACAAACAACTATTATAGCCTAGGGAAAATTCAGTGAAGAAATGAATTTTCCTTTGTCTTGAATACATGCGATTTGAATCACATGCCAAGGGAAGAGAGTCTATAAACATCCATGTTTGTTCTCAGCAAACAAATCTAAATAGAGAGATAGATATCTTGCCAATTTATTTACTGCCAATAAAACTTTGTAATAAACCACATTTCCTTCATCTCTTTACCATTCTCCTTACCTTAACTTTTTACCATTTTATACTTAGACATGTACGTATACATATACAGTATAGATATAAGACAAAATATGTGTATAACAACTCATCTTGTCTTAGATGTATACATAAACAACAAAAATATGTATATTTATATATATATACACACACATATATGTAATTTACCTTCTCACCTTGTCTTATATGTACACGTAAAATGCAAATATGTGTGTATATAGATGTATATACACACATATACATATATATATAAACTCACCCTACTTTATATGTATACACTATGTGTATGTATGTATATATGTAAAATTTTATAATGCTAAGGTAAGGAGACTGGTGAAGGGATGAAATGTGGTCTGTCACCAAGTTTGCTACCAAAATACTTACATTTCTTTCCTTTTACATCCATCCCTCCCTCCCCCAGTCACAGGGCACCTACCACAGGCCAAACTGCTTAGTTCATGGGAGACATAAAGAAATAAAACATATGAAATAATTTCTCCCCTCTAAGAACTTACTGTCTAGAGGATGAACCTGTTTTTGTGATAATGGTCAGAATGCAACACATGCTAATGAGAGGTGGGCAGGTTCTGTGCCCAGCTGGAAGGGACCTTGGAAGGTTTCATCAGGGAGTGACGTGAGAGCTGCACACTCAAGGATAAATGAGATGTAGCCTCCCAGAAACAAGGCTAAGAAAGCCCTTCTAAATGGAGAAAAGAGAAGAAGAGGAGCACAGAGGTGTCCAACATCAGGGTTATGTCAGGCTGTGAAGTCCTCCAAGGCAGGGACCTCGTGTGTCTTACTCAATATTACATCTCACATGCCAAGCTCATGATTAATAAAACTAAAGTGATCAAACAAATTAATAAATGAATGAAAAGTATTTGGAGAGTGTTGGGAGTTCACTGGGTTCAGAGAATAAGATGTGTGGAGGAATATGATAGAAATCACCTATTGCTATGGAATTTATTACTCATCTTGAAAGCAACAGAGAACTATTGAAAACTTGTGAAGATGACTGTGATACAATTTAGTCAATAAAGTTCTTTACTATTGTAGATTTTAATAAAAGTGGTTGTGTTAAGTGTGGTACAACAGAATTAGTACTAATCAGATTCAATTCGTTAAATTAAAATTAAATAGCATTAAATTAAAATTAAATATGTTAAAATTACATGGGGCTGGAAGTATCTTACTAAAACTGTCTTAAATGGATATTAATAGCACATGAGACAAAGCACCCAGAGACAAGGTTTTAAGGTGTTACACTTACTCTCATCAACTCTTACAGCTCTCTACAAATGCTACTGAAAAGTCCCAGGTGGCCACATCTCTCTGTTTTCATAAGTAGAAAACAGGTATCAATATCCACAAGTTCTCCCAAAGACATGCATGACAAACAGCACAGGACCAGTTGTCTAAGACCTGAATTCGGTCCTGCTTTTGCCATTAACTTTCTCCAAGACCCTGGACCTTATTTCCCCTTTCTGGGCCCCAGTCTCCTCATCTATAAAAGGAATGGAGAGTTGGTGCACTCCATGGTCTGATTTAGCTCTGATGGTCTATGATTCTAATGTGATCTCTGAAATGGCCTCTGTCAGTTTCCATGCTTAGCCCTGCAGAGGGCTGGAGTATATTTTGCGGAGTGATGGACCCCATAGTATCTTCTGAGGAAAAATAAAATTAAATCATTTTCTTGGCTTACCTAAAAATGAACAAATAAAAATATAAAGTAAAAAATGAGGCAGGAAGCTGTATTACACAGAACACTGCATTGTGTTTAATGCTACTTTTGAAAATATATTAGGCTTCTAATTTGGAAATGTGTGTAGCTATTCAAACAGATGTTTTATTTTACCCCAGAGAGGACCCTATTTTAGATGATGGCAACCTAGTATATATAGTAGTATTCTTTGTCAACTTCCTAAGTTATTTGAGAATTGTAAGAGATAAAAAGTGTAGTACAAAAGAAAGATGGTGACACCCCAGTAGCTATATTAAGAGCTAAAGGGACCATGTACACCTTTACTTTTATCCTTAGCTGTGTTTAAAAAAGAGACACTTACATAAGAAATATCAGCATTCAAAAGAACTAAATGTCTCAAGAGTAGAAGAGTGTTTGACTTAGAATCCTGATTATAAATTTTAACTATTTTACTAAATAACTGTAGAATCTTAGGTTAATTACTAATTTATTTTCCCTCAGTTTGATAGTCATCTTTGAAATGGAAATAAAAACGCTTACTAATATGCTTATTTTGAAGAACAAGTGAGAAAATCCATTATAGTAACTACTTAGTGTGGTTTATGCCACATAGTATGTGCTGAATCAATGGTAGCTATTTTCCTGGGGCTTTTCAGTAACAATAGAGCACTATAAGGGTAGGTGAGAGTCAGTGCAACATTTCTGCATGATGTACATGGTAGTGCCTAATCATAATCTAGGTTCTTAACATAAAACACAAATAAAATTTGAAATTAGCATGAGAATTTCAATCTGTAATTTGTGTTAGTTGGATAGGGCAATCTGAAGTTAGTTCTAAGCAAGATGGTGAGTGTTTCCTTTATTTGGGAAATAAACACAAATAGTAGTAAAGTGGTTCTCATATCATTTCATTCAGTGCCCGATATTATGTGCTTGTGGAAAGAGGTGTTAAGGAAAAAAAAATTTCAAGTGGAGATACTGAGCAGCTCTTGAAGTACATTCCCTGGTACATTTCTGACAGAGCATCAGTGTAACTAAGACTTAGCAGCAGGGAGCGGAACCCATCTACATTATCTCCAAGAAGCAGAGAGACAGCTACTTACTGCAGCCACCTGCAGAGAAGTGGGTATAAGGGACATGGCCTCTTCTAATGCCTGGCAGCATCTAAAAGAAATCCCTCTTGATTTTGTACTTGCTTAGATCATAGTGCAGACTCAAGGCACCAGGTAACCAGCCACAGAGAATGTCTTAGAAACTCAACTGTGCTTTTCTAACCAAAACCAAAAGGATGTTAATATAGTAGAAAGTTGGATCGGGTGGAAAATGCTTTCCTTATTCTAGTATTTATGCCCTTCAAGATCCTTCCCAATTGCAACTTATCTTGTAGTCTCTTAACAGGACTTCCTTTCTCATCTGAATGTCTAAGGCACTTTCTGGCTCTATCATAGCAAAGACAGCTTCCTATTTTGCATTGTATTGGTTTGTGCCTCAATTATGTCTTATTTCCTCTACTAGACTATGATTTCTTAGAAAGCAAGGAATCTAACTTCCTCACTTCAGGAGTGGGCATTCTAATTAAATATGTGTTGGAAGGATTAAGGGAAGAGTAAAAAAGTTCATGTGTATTAAAATAAGAGGTATAAATTACAATGACTGAAAACAATCACTCTGATAATGATAGTGGTTTTTGTACTTTGGGTTGCCAAACAAATAATTCAGAGAGGCTTCCCTTTTAAAATTATAAAATAGAATATCAGTGTTTTAGAAAAGGAAAAAAGACAGGAAAAACACTGTTTGGGATGTTATTAATATATAAAGGATCTAAAACCTCATAGTAGGTCTTCTCTTAGCTTCTCATGATTGAGCAGTGCTTCAGGAGTTCATAGAAGAGACTCCAACTCTGGGCATAATCCTATACTTCCCCAAACTGGTGACAATGTCAGATTTTGCAACAGAAAAATATAAGAGAAAAAATTTTTAACCAACATCTGTATATTTTACAGACTAACAGAAAGAATAAGAAGGGACTTTAGCAATCAATTATTCCAGCACTTTAACTTTAGATGAAGAATCTGAGGTTGTTCCTTTAAATATTTCATATGCTTCGAAACCTCCCTGAGTCTGCACATGGTAACGCTTCTATCTGGAATTACTTCTCCTGTGTTTGACCCAACTCAAGTATCATCTCCTCCTTCAAACCTTGTCTGATCTTCTCAATCAGTTTTATTAATCCTCCTGAAAGCCCCTTGGATCACTTTTATATACTTTAATTTATATACTGATATATGCTTGCTTTACCAACTAGACCATGAGTTCCTCTTGAGCAGAAACTGTGCTTTATCCTACTCACCCCAAACACCTAGCACAGTGCCTGATAAAAAGATACTTCACAAATTAATATTGAACTGAAATATCCAAGTTCACTGGCAAAGACAGAGGAAGAAGATTGCATCAGGCTCACCTCTTCATGAATCCCAAGACACCTGAGTCTTGTTTATAACAGCCTTCACAGATTAATCATTATGAACCATAAAGCATATTAGCACCTCATTAAAGACAAGCTTGTGAAGGAGAGTTAAAAGAACAAACTACATTTTATGGGAGGGAGGAAGAAACTGGTCCTCTATAATACAGTATCTTGGAAAGAGCAATGAACTAAAAGAAGACAGTACTTTCTTTCTTTGCCTAACTCTCTTCTTTTTTCCTCTGTCTTTCACTTCCTCATGTGCTCCTCCTCCTTCTCCTTTGCATAAAGATGAAGTATTAATAGTCATATCTTTAAAAGATTATAAAATCTCTCCAATTCCTGCATCCAGTACTCCTTATCAGGAACCATGTGCCTACACTTTACCCAAAAGACCAGGCGGGGGTGCTTCCATGAGGGCTACTATGAAAGATAAGAAAAAAAAGCTGGTCACTTATTGATGAGTGTTGGTTTAAAACACAATATATGTTGCTTTTGATGGGAGTTGGTGTTTGTTGGTCTTGACAAATGAATTAAAGTAGATTAGAATATTTATAGATTTGAAAGGATATCAGTTAATGCCATTCTGAAAAAAATACTGCTAGTGTTTTTGCCAGAAAATACTCTCAAGAAAAAGATGAGGTGAAAGGCACTTAAGATATTTTTTGCAACAAACAAATGAATATATCCACATATAGCTCTCCCAGATACCTCCTTTAAAGCCATACAGAGTGAATTTTCAATGATAGTAAAATTATTGTCTCTGCTACCACTATTCTTTTTTAGTTAAACAGCACTAGCAATTTTAAGATAAGCTTATTTTTGGAGGTATGATAATCACCTTAAGAATTGGGCTGTCCCTTTGCATGCCCATGTTCATAATAGCCAAAAGGTAGAAGCAACTCAACTGTTCATCAGTAGATGAATGGCTAAACAAAATGTGGTCTATACACACAATGGATATTATTCAGCTTTAAAAAAGTAAAGGAATCCTGTCACATGCTATGACCTGGATGAACCTTGAGGACATTATGCTATGTGAAATAAACCAGCCACAAAAAGACAAATATTGTATTATTCCTCTTATATGAAGTGTCTAAAGTACAAAATCCATAGAAACAGAAAGACTGGTGGTTTCCAGGGGCTGGGTAAGGGGAAGATGGGGAGTTGTTCAGTGAGTAGGGAGTTTCAGTTTTGCAAGATGAGAAAGTTTTGGAGATACATTGCACTACAATGTACTTACCACTGAACTGAACTGTACACTTAAAATGGTAAAAATGGTAAATTTTATGTTATTCACCACAATTAAAAAAAAGAATTGGATATACTTTGAAACAAAATGCCTGCAACAATTTCAATCCCACCTCTAGGATTTAGTTTTTGATTACCAGTCTCTAAATAGTTACTTTGCTATGTACAAATATTTCTCAAAGTAATAAGCAAGTTGGCTAGAAGACATTTGATTTGTTTATTGAGCTCCTATTATGTTTAAGATAATGTATTTGTCTCTGGGATGAAAAGGGGAAAGAAGGAAATCATTTCACTAACTAACATTTTTTAATAGAAAACATTATCAGGAGGGCAGTGGTGGATAGGTCTTAGTGAGCATAGGTAAGGAAAGACAAGATTCCTCCTGATACGGAATCAAGAACGCTGCTTCTGCACTATAACCAGTATATTGGAGGCCTTTTTGTTATATGAATACCTAAATTTCCGAAAGTTTTTCAAACAGTTGAGTCTATGCCCAATATCAACAATTTTTAAATTTCACTGAACACTTCTAGATTTCAAGGATACCTGAGGTTTCATGTCAGCCCCAATTGACAATGGAATCAGACCTCTTCTCCCAAGCACAGATATTATTTTGAAGAAATCTTCTAAGCCAAAGGAATGAAGGAACAGATGATGACCTGAGCTATCTTGAGAATTCCAACATAAATGGGATCTGAATGGAGAAATTACTTGGATCAGGCAAACAAAGGCAAAAACTGCCTTTACCACCTACAATGCATCTCGGAGATAAGCTTGCTCTACTTACACAGGAGCTGGGGACTGAAAAAAGAAACTTCGGTGGCACTTGTAAGCAGTAGTAGGAGAAACTTTTCAATTTAAAGGTTGCATCAGGTTGATTTTCTTGGAAGTCAAAATAGAAAGGAGCCGATTAGATCTTAGCTAAAGGGGAGAAACCAAATAGCTTGAGTCCCTTATAGTAAAGCTGTATTGAAAAGAAAAAGTGTGAAGGAGAATTTAAAATGCATATACCACTTTATTCCTGTATTTCGACTGCCAGTGTTACTAGAAAACTAATGAAAACCAAGAGGTTTCTTTTACACTATTATTCTACAAAATACTTATGTAAATTGTTTGATATATTGTTACTATAAAGTGTAACTTAGACAAATCTTTATATTATCTAGAAATGTTGGTAAAACACTGAACTTAATATGTCAAACCAGCCTAACTTTTCCCATAGCTTATCAGATGACAGCATTCATCTTTACCTCATTATTAAACAGCAAACACTGGACATCCCCTTTGACTGTAGCCTCTCCTTCATATGCCCCGCCCTGACACACACACTTCCACATGTACACACGTGCTTTGCTCAATGTTGTTCCCACAGTGTCCCTTTGTTGCCTCCTTTCTATTCCCACTCCTACCGCCAATCCAGGTGTCCCATCAGTGTTCACCCGGCGGCACCACATGGAGCAGGTCTGCCTGCCTGTGGTCTCTCACTCTTAGTTCCCATTACAGAAGGGTCTTGAATTTCAACAGCAAACTCTCAATGTTTACTGACACCAGTTATGTTCCAGGCACCATGCTAAGTGCCAACAGCGATGAGCAAATTTGCATCTAGAGATGCAAATCTAGACTCTACTTATCTGACCCTGGGAAAATTACTTGATTTCTCAAGTCTTAGTTACTTGGTCACGAAAAATGGGATAATCACCACTGTCTCAAAGAATTATTCTAAGAAGTAAATAAATGAATGAATATAAGCGCATATTGTTGGTACTCAAAAAAGTATTCCCCTTCTTTTCCGTTGCAGGCAAAATTCTAAGACAACCCCAAGATTCAATATTCCCATTCCCTGATATACACACCCTGTATAATCCATGTCCCTTAAACATATGTGGAACTGTGAATATGGTGGGATATCACTACCTGGATTAGGTTGTGTTGTATAAGACTCCTCCTTAGCAGACTAGAGAGAGAGACTTTCCTGATGGACTTGAAGAAGCAAACTCCCATGCTGAGAACTGCTTAAGGAGGGGGCCATGAGATAAGGTCCTGAGAGTAGCCTATAGGAACTGAGAGTGGTCATGACTGACAGCTAGCAAGAAACAGGGCCTCAGTCCAAACATCACAAGGAGCTTCTGCTGGTAACATGAATGAACTTGGAAGAGTATACTGAGCTCCACAGGAGAACCACAGCATGACAGACACCTTGAATGTGGCCTTGTGAGACTCTAAGTAGTGGACCAGCTAAGCTGTGCCCAGATTACTGATCCACAGAAACTGTGAGATAAGGAGCATATGTTGTTTTAAGCCACCAAGTTTGTAATAATTTGTTACGCAGCATGAGAAACTATTACACCTTCCCTAAATGGACTGAGCCAGGGTGGTTTGTAGGACTGTTGAGTTTCTGAGGATGCCACATCAATTTAGCAATGCTCTGATCACCCTCACAATTTCCAGGGTTGGAACACTTCAATCACCACACATGAGCAATCTGAGAATCCAGCTGTCATCAGTCTCTCTGCCACGCCCTCCCACCCATCCCAATACGTTCTACCCAGTGAATTCCTAGAAAGGGCATTGATTCACCATTCTTACATTAGTGCTTTTGGAGGGCAATTCAGTGACTCTAGCACACCAGTCATTGTAGTGAGAAGACAGAATCACAGAACTTTAGACCTAGAAGGATCCTTAGAGATATTTAGGAGTAATCTTGTTCTGTATCCTCATTTTATGGACAGAAGCAATAAGGCCCACATAATATCTTCTTTAACCTCTCTGTAGTTGTCAATTTCAAGAGCACAGGCAAGTGTTGTGTGGCCTGAAGTTTATGTAATTTAGGGAACTCTCTTTAAAGAAAATAATGCAAAATTACAAATATAAAATTACTTATCAAGTAAATGCTTATTAAATACAATAAGATAAATTAGGCCAAATTACACATTAAAAAAATAAGAATACCATAAAAATCACAGCATTCAGACACAGCATTAGTACTTTTTCCTTATAATTTTTGTCTGTATATGCTTTCATTGTCTCAGTCTATTAATATAACAATAACGTTGCAATATTTTCCATAAGAAAAACAGATGATTCAGTCTTGCCTCAAACTTGATTAATTGAGTTGTTTTCAATTATGAAAAGTTACGTAATGTTAAATTCAGCTTTACCACTCATTATTGTTAATGTCATTTAAATATTTAGGATTAGTGTCAAATTTGATTTAAATACAAACTCAATTTCTAATACATCTGAGCTATAAATTTTGGAAGAATTTTCCACAGATTTCTTTGTGTACCTTTCTTCTCCACAGGAGATGTGTTCATATCACAGCTCAATCTCTGGCCCTGCACCTTTGTGTCACACCCCCTGCCAAGTCAGTAGGCAATTTGAGCATTTCTGGCCATTTCAACAGCAGGAAGGCTAGCAATTATTTACTGAGAAGTGACTGTAAATGTAAAAGATAATCCTAATGAACCCTAAATGTATCCCTAACTCAACTTTTACTTAGCCAGATCCAAAAAACAGCAGTGACCACTCTACCAGCCTTCAACAGGGAAAAAGTGAGCAAGGGGATGGCTGAGTGGGAAAAGATATCAACTTTAACTAATTGTGGTCAAAATATCCTGCTTTTGCAAATTTTCGAAAAACATATGAGCACATTGCTAGAGCCCCTCCTAGGACCTTGGAAGGGCCTGTGGAAGTGAGGAAACCACGAAGCTGCCTCTCAATTAGCCTTTGTTCCATGGAGGTAAAGGACATCAGTTTTACCTTGAGAAACTGTGAGACAAATCAAGTTCTCCGTGGAATAAGGAAATAAGGCATGGAAAAGTTAAGTAATCTCCCAGTCTCATAGCTAGTAAAGGCTGGAGGTGCACTTGAACCCAACCTTCACTCATTTTACCAGTATGCAACACATGCTACCAGAGGAGCAAGCTTAAGACTGTGCATGTATGTGTGCATGCATTTGTGCACATGTATACTTGTGCTGGTATACATGTATGTGTGCATGCATTTGTGCACATGTATACTTGTGCTGGTATACATATGCATATGTATACATCTGGTAGAGAGAAAAGGAAGTATGTGTTCTGTGATTCAATCTTAATGTGGAATTGACCTTTTTTGAGTTCTTATTTGTTCTGAATACAGTTATAGCCTGTAGCAACAGAGAATGAGTTTTTTAGTCCGTGTTTAGGTACCATAAAAAGCAGTCACTGTTACACAAAATCTAGTTTTACTCGGCAGTGGATGGAAAGCCTATTTCAAAGCTTTCTCTCCCAGAACACTATATGCTAGTTAAACCCCCATGATTAAGACATAAAAATTAGAAGGATAAACTAACTCATGATGGCTTCTCCCTCCATTTAGTGTGGGCTGCAGTACTTTTATCCAGCTGCTTTTCAGGTCAATGAGGAAGTTTCCCAGAGGTGATGTCTTAGCCACCGAAGGGTTTAAGAGCACTGAAGGAGGAATTAGGAGTGTTGGTTCTGGGTCCCATTCTCACAATCATTCCCTCTACTACACTTTGGACAACTCTTTTCCCCCTCTTGATCTTAGTTTCGTCAGTGGGATAAGCGATTGTATGGCTACCATAACGTGCTATGATCTATAAAGCATAAAGTCTCCGTTTTTCTCTTTAAACCACTAATCAAAAGCTTCAGAAGATAAAACATTTAAGGCTGTGAAGTCGGGAGAATATTCTGGATTTATCTCAGATCTCTTTTTCATATAGTGCAACACTAGTTTTAAGAAAAACTAACTTTATTTCTTTGAATGCTAAATGAAGAATGAATTTTTAATTATTGTTAAAGGAATTTGGAAATCAAAAACCACTGAAAAGAGAGAAGAGATCTTAGCCAAAGCCCCTAACGGAGCCCTGGCCGTCTGGCTTCTTACTCCCAGGTCTTCTTACTGTAAGAAGGTTCGGTTATCCTCCCTGCTTGCAAGTTCAGGAAGTTGATGATCCATTTTAGCTCCAGAAACCCAGTTTCTGGTCCCACAACAGCACTGCTCAGCCGAGGGACTATGTCCAAGCCCCCTGTGCCTTACTTTCTTCATCTATAAAGAAAAGAAGCTTACCTAGTTACCTCCTTAGGTCTTTCTACCTTAGAAATTCTGTGTTTTTCTAAAAGTCAAGTTACTCTGGAGAAAGAAATAAGCTTTGCTTTTGCTGATAAAGTATATCAAGTCTTAATCAAAAGAAGCATTCCTCCTCCTGTTTTCTGTTTGGGTGCTGGTGATACAATCTGCTTCTGTCATTTTTCCCGTGCAGAGTAATTTTCAATGTGTTATCATGCTAACCCTCCTAATCACATTTTCAGGAGCACAAATGATAAACAACATTTGTTTAACCAGGTTTTACAATTCCCTGGCATTTTAAAGAAGAATATTTATTTTAAAGAATATTTTTAAAACAGCACAATTTAAAGAAGCCAGCACACCACAACTAATGCATCTACATCTTTCACTCGGCCCAAGAAATCCACAGAGTTTTTCTTCTTGCCTTTACTCAACGCTTGCTAGGTGCTGGGGTTCTGAAGGAAACAGCACATGACTCCAGGATGACATAGTTATAGTACTCATCTTCAAGAAGGTTATTTCCGTTCTAGATGGTGATGCCACTTCAAACAAACAAGAAGTAGAAGCTTCCTGGGCCAAAAATTATACACTTTGTTGCAGCGAGGTACCAGAGAGAAGTACTCATTTTCTTAGCTTTGCCCCCCTCCCCAGGATATGGTGTTACTGAGAGTCAGAGCTTAGTGCTGTAAATTAGTGGTTCTCAAATATTGACACGCACCAGAATCAACTGAAGGGCTTACCAAAACACAGATTGCTGGGCATCACTTCCAGATTTCCAGTTCAGAAGGTCTGGAGTGGAGTCTAGAGATTTTTAGTGCTTGCAGGTTCGCAGGTGATGCTGATGCTGCTGATGTGGGGCCTCTGTCGTAATGAAAAGGTCATGAACTGAGCTACTAGTCTGGGATGAGGCCTTTTTTAGTTTTAAAAAGCTCTACAGATGTTGCTAATGTGCAGCTAGGCTGAAGAGCCACTGGATTAGATCACATGATACAATGTCTTACATTGACAATATGCTTTTTAAGATTGTGTATGTTTCTGAGTAGCCTGTCTGATTGCTTGCCCTGTAGGTTCAAACTTCTAGGTAAAGTTGTGCTTAGGATGGTATTTCCTAGAAAAGACTAGAAAACAACCGCCACTATTGGATAGCTAACCACAGGCAAATTGCTCTCTCCCAACGTTGTACTGGGTGCTGGAGGACACAAAGAAGCTAGAGACCTACTTCAAACTGGATATATGCTAAAGAACACAAAGATTAATTTATTAATTTATCCTTTAAAAACATGTCTTGCATGCTCACTCTATGCTGTGCCAAGGAGTTTAAGGAGAATTAAAAACTAGAGGCTATGGAGGTTTTTAAGGATGAGAGTGATATAATCTGAATTACATTTTAGTATTGTGCATGATTCATTAGGGTCTTGGAGTAAGAGACGCCAGAGGGAAGGGTCATGGTTAAGTAAGCAGAGGGGAGGAGGGAGAACTCTCTGGGAAGGAAATAGACAGAAGGAAATAGAAGCTATTAAAGAGGCCAGTACTGGAGGAATCAATTCATAGAGCTGCAAAGATTATAATAAAATACTGACAATCCCAATCTCAAAATTAGGAAAACAGAAATACTGTCATCACTATTAGAAGGAGTCCATCAAATACCAAGTGATAACAAAAGAGACATATACTACTTGTGAAAAGAACAAGTTGAGTGGCAGCCTTGCCCTTTAGCCAGAAGTTTTAAGGAAAAGGCAGTGGAATTTGTAAGAGTGAATGAATTATTTGCTAGTAACCTCCAATTCCCAGTTCCAAATCTATTCATTTCTTCAGCCTCCCTATAATCTTCAGACACTATTGAATAATCCCTCCTACTTAAAATCTCCAGCTTCTCGGGCTTCAGGGACTGCCCCTACTCTGCCCACTCCCTTGCACGGCTCCATTTCCTGCCTTTCCTTCCTTCCTTTTGTCTCTGAATAACCGTGTTCTCTAAATTCCATTCTGCTTTGGCAGTCATGTCCTCCCAATTGACTAAAAAAACATTTTTATTTTTTGTAGTGATAAATCCAGCTTTTTTCTCAAACACCTACAAATATCCTGAGCTTGAGTCTCTCATTTCCAATTACCTTCTGGACATATTTTTCAAGCTATCTGATAGGCACCTAAAACTGGAGGATATTATTTTACTCATTTTCACCCATTAATGAGATTGTATCAATCATTCTTTTTAAAAATCTCAAATGTGCTATGAAAGCATCTCTGATTCTAACTGAATATTATTCCCAGCCTTGAACCTTTATTCTAACCTTCTAATCTTACCTCTCTTCCAAATGTTAAAATCATTGAGAACGAAAACTATGGCTTGTTTGTCTGTCTGCATATTTGCATCCTGAAGCTTGCACTTATCAATTTCCAGATTGATTTGAGAAGGTGAAAACTACTACAAAGATCTGATATTAAGCCTTCCTGGGAACTTACAGCCCATCTAGAAGAAGTCATCTTCAGAAAAGCAGGAAAATAGCTTTGGCTCTCCTTATCATTCAAGAGACAGAACCAAGGGTTCCTGGTCTTTTTACTTCCCCAGTGCCAGTGCAGTCAGACCACTAGTTAATAAGTCCCCTGCTCCAACCTCAAAAGGGTAAAAGCCAGAGTGAAAACCCAGATAAGAGACCACGGTTACTTCTATAATTAAGCAGATACCGGTAAGGAGGGAAACATTCCTGTCAAAGATAGGCAATTTATCAGAAATTCAACAAAAATGCTCATGCTTCATCAGTAAGAGTAGCATTTTCAGTGTTACCAAGGTCAGTCTGCATATCCCTTAATATTGCAAAGCCGCTTAGGCCATCAGCTTCTCTGGCTTTATAAAGCCCCCTGTTTCAGAAGAACTGAGGTTGGCCTGAGAGAAGTACTTCCACAGGGCTGAATCTAAAACAGATTAGCTTTTGCCTGGGAGTCATGAAGTGAGGGTAACTCGCTTTGTCCTGAACTGCAACACTGGGTATCTGGATCTAGTTGCAAGTGTGATAGTTCTTTGCAGTGGATCTTAGAGACTCATCCAAGACACGGTATCACCAATATGGGATTGACTGCCTTCTTATGGAGGTTTGTAAAGAGCAATCAGATTCAGAGCTTAGATCTAAGATTCAAGAAGAAATTTTAAATTGCCTTAAGGCTTCTATTGAAATAGTAACTTTGCTTACTTACTACGATGGCCCCTTTGGCAGTCCACTGACCTGGCCGTTATTCTCTTCTGCCAACCTACATTCTGACAGTATTATTATTCTTTATACAGATTTTAGAGCCTTAACTGGTAATTCATTCCAATATTTCATGTCCAACACAATGCAGAGCTCTTTTACCCATCCTCAAGAGAGCTGAGAAGAACATCAAACTTTTCTCAGTGTAATGCAGCTTCCTATGAAGGTTCCCTTTAAGCCACATCTTAATCTTTCCTTCCTGGAATCAGAATATTCCCATTTTGCTTGGATCATTCACTCAACAAATATTCAGCAACTTCCTTCTATATGCTGGGCATTTTGCTGGGCATGGGGGTACAATGGTGAGCAAAAGCAGACCTGGTTCTTGCCTCTAGCTTACAGTCTAGTGCTGGGAGAGACAGATGGGCATCCATCAGATCAGGTAACTGTGAAGCTGCATCTGTGAAGAAGGAGAGGTGCATGCCATATGCATGCTATAAGGAGAGGGCAGTCAGGGAAGTTTTACTGAGGAAGTAAATGTCGAGCTGAGGTCCAAGGGCTGAGAACTGGAGGTACCTAAGTGAATACTTTTTCAGGTAGGGGGAATGGTATTTAGGAAGACTGTGTGAGAGAGTGTGATGGAGAAAAGGATATATTTTTTTTAAAAGACTGGTAAAGAAGTTGTATTTGAAGACCACTAGAATAAAAATTGTCTTTGTTATAAGAGCAGTAGGAAATCTATTGAATTGTTAGTGGGATGAAATGAAAAAAATGTTGCATTTTGAAAGTCCCTCTGAATGCAGCCTGGGAAATTATCAAGTGTGTGTATGTGGTAGTGGGGGCTGGAGGGGGGGGGGACCTAGCAGAGGAGGGGGTCTGGATGGGAGTATTTTTTAGTAGTTCAGGTGAAAGAAATATTAATAACATGGAAGTGGTGGAAGTGGAGAAATCAGTGGTTACTCAGATGGGATCCGGGGTAGAGTGGGCAACAGAACGTGTCAAGGATGATCTCCGGGTTTTAGACTAACAGGAAAGTCTGAAAACCATTCATTAAATGTGGCAATAATGCCAACAGACACACTGTGAGGGATAAGATCTTAAGTTTGAGTTTTGATGTATTGAGCTTCAAGATTTTCCTTAACTAACCCTCTTCTTTTTCTCAGTTTTTAAATATCTTTAAATTTTTCCTTCTGAAATCTCTATAAATTAAAAAAAAACATAGAGTACAGAGATATCAGGCAGCATCTCTTGAAATCTTCTGTTTTGCAGATGGTAAGAGGTTTTCAAACATCTGCCACGTTTGAAAATCTAACTCTATTTACTCTTCTAATACATATTAATCACTCAACAAATTGAATGTAAAACAATTGATGCCTTATTCACCAGCCACACAATTCAACTCATCTGTCTCTCTAAGCATCCCATGAGGTTGCTAACTTTTCTCCACCCCATAATATGTTATGTACTAATCTGGTGAGGATACTTGACTTACAGTTTTACTTACATTGTAATGCACACAGTGTCTCTCTCCAAATCAAGAGCAAGCTCACTGATGGTAAGAACCACATCTTACATTGCAGAAAATGCTCTAGGATAAAGTGCCTTGATCCAGATACAATAAATACTGTACATTTTCCAATCCCTAACACTGTTTTGGGCACTGGCCGGGGGATAATGGTATATGGCATAATAAAAAGAGACTTGTATTTGGGACTTGAGTACTAATGTCAGTATTGCCAATTAACCAGCTATGTAAAAGTGGGCAAATTATTTCACTTTCCTGAGCCTTACTTTCCTTACTTATTAACACAACCTTGAAGATTAAGAGAAATGAGACACTGTGCTTTAGGGCATACACACTTACCATAGAACCTGAGACAGCTTTCCTTATCTTTTCTGAGTAAATGTGGAATAAATAAAGGTGTGAATGAATGAATATCTGACTGAAGCTGAGAGAGGATGTAGCCAGGTATGAGTTGTAGGATATAGAAAAGGTATAAGTTAGGTGGTCAGGAAACCAGGGTTCTAGCCCTAGTCCAGCCACTGACACTCTGATCTTGGGTCAGTCTCTTCTTCTATGCCTCAGTTTCCTCCCCTGTAATCATCTCCCAGTGATGCTGCACATTTTTTCTAACACCCTATTGTCACAGCCCTAGAGCCAGGAAGCCACAAAGAGAGGCTCTTCACTCAATTATATCCCTTTGAGAATGAAGAAAGGGACAATAAACTGAAGGCATTGTTCATTCCAGTATGAAAAGACCTCTTCAAATGAGAAGTGACAGCACTTAGATTCACTCCTACGCTTCTGTGATTCTGTCCATAATATTTACTTCTTCTTGTGCAGGAGGTATCAGGAGAAATTCCACTTTATGAAACACAATTGTTTAACAAGTGAGTCCTTAGCAATTCTAAAGCCAAAAGATTGTGGGGCAGGGATGGGCAGGTACAAATTACCTTACAAAGATTGGCCTGGTTTCCAGGTGAACAATTTCAACCATTACAGAATTTCCCTGTTTGTAGTTCAAAGGTCCATAGCTGTACCAGAAATTTATTCTCTATGTTAGATGAACTCAATATAGCTTAAGTTTCCCAGAGAAACATAATAAAAAACTGCCTTTGCTGCTAACTTGCTTCAATTCCACCAATTGTATATACATTTTAGAATCATAATTTTGATTTATGGTTTACCACATAGATAAAAATTAGAGCATTGTTGGATGGCGCTTTCTTTTGCCTACAGGATCCACAAATAGAGAGAGAGAACCTACAGTGTGCAATGAACTACCACGGGTCAGTGATTCAAAGAGTCTATGCCAGTTTCCCTGTATTCAAGAATGGTGGGAAGGGAGCACATATTTCTTGCTCACCCCTGCATCTCCATGCATTCATTTGGATAATATTTATTGAGTGTTCACTATACTGTATTAGGCACTGATTACACAATGAAAAACAAATAAATATGGTCTCAGGATGAAGGTTGCTTCCAGATTAGCAGTGCACAACATGGACATCTAGTAATTATTTATTGGATAAATACATGATGCAATTAGCTGAGATCAGTAGCATTATAAATGTTCAAGATAGACTAAGATGTTGCTAAATTTAGTTGAGGGCAATAAGTTTGGGTGATAGAAGGAAAATTATCTGAAGATGCCCAATAAATATAGATGCATAATGTATCTGGTACAGAGGAAAGAGGTCAAGATTATACATATCAGTTTTCTTCTTTGGAGAGAAGATGATAAAGAAATCGAATAGTATGATGGCATAATACAGTCAATCTTAAATTAACTCTCAATAAAGCCGAAATCTCAGTAAAAGAATTCTTTCCAGATGGTACCAAAATACTGCTCCTGGGTCATTAAGAAGAGCCCTACCTAAAGTACCAATTATTGTTATCAGATAGAGAAACAGAAGCCATCTGTACCAATGGGGTCTTTCATAAAGCTGAAAGCATGAGTTTTATTTGGGAAGACTGGATTTTAGCTGAGACTTATCACAGAGAAATTCAGACATTTACAATGATATCCATTCCTTTCGTAAAATGTGTAAACATCACACTTTCTCAGAGGAAACCATAAATGAGGTTTTCATTGCTCTGTACAATTCCATCACAGTAGCTCCTAAATCCAGATTCGAGTCAATACTGGCATGTGATAGTCAGAATAGAATATTCTTCGTTTCCCTTATATAAAATTAAAAATATATAAATGATATGATATGATAGATATTATATAAAACACAAATAACTTGAAATATAATACAGTAGTCATCAATAGGGCTGTAAAGATTGATGGAGAGCTTTGAATATCTAGCCTAGTATTTAACTGTATGTTTAAGGTCATTGAAGATTTTGTAAAACAGTTGTAACATAATCAGCATTCAGCTTTATAAAGTACAGCTAATAATTTCATTCTGGCTTAATATTTCACGTAACATTTTGTTTAGAACCAGAGTTCAAAATGTCTCCCAATAGTCCTTATCAGTTTTGAAAACAAAATGTTTTTAAGGACCATTTCTAGCTCAGGAAAATCTGCATTTTGGTTTGAACTTTGCTTTACCCTTCTTCTTCATACATATTTATTTGCTTCACACAATAGGCCTGGGTGGAAATTCCCCCTCATGGCCTAGTGCTGCTCCGTGATGTATGCAGAAAGCTCTGTGGCTTAAGAATGTAAGGAGAGGGGCAGGGAGCCTGAGAGCACTCACACGTGGTGGCCGCCAGGTGCAAAGCTGGCCTAAGGCCAGGCACCGAGCTTCTTCAAGGACTCACAGACCTACCTACCAATCAGGACCATGGGTTTCTAGAGTTCCACAAGTCCCTGTAGTGTCTCACAAAGTAATAAGGCTTCACTGGATCATAGACATTTGCATGAACTTTATTGAGTTCATTATGAGGAAGAAATGTGAAAATAGCCACCAGTCCAGCTGCCCTGAGTTCTCTAGCCAGCCCTAAAACCAAGTGCCTGCCACAGCTTATAACATCACCCCGTTCCCTCCGGTGCTCTCTGATCTGACCTTGAGAGCTGACCTTGGGAAAAAAGGATTTGAGCTCAGTTTGTTCAAACCTGAATTCATCATTTGCCACAATTCCCTTCTCTCCTCTCAACTTCCAATTCAGTGGGTTTATCAAAAGGATTACATGCTTTTGACTCTCACACCTCTTTTTTTTCTTTTGTCTTATTTTCTCTTGCCTTTGTGTGAGAATGTTTTCTGTTTCTTCTATGTAGCCAATTGATCCTAACGTTGTTTCTGGGACAGGATAATGTGACCTTCAGCATTAGACAAGACTGGAACAAGTGGGAAAGAGGAGAGTATATTGTAGTTCTGTGTTCTAAGAATAATTCAAACAAGCCTGTTCCATAACACTGACAGGATCTCCCCAGATTCTCTCTGCTTTTAGACACTTCACAGCCTCACAGCCCTGCTCGCGGTGCATGGGAGGCCAGAAATGGTAGGAGAGTGCCACCTGGTGGACTCAGTGGAAAATGCTTCGTTTTGGGAACTAGACTCACTTTCGGTTTAGCTCTCAAAACACGTTTAAGAGAATTGTATTTTTAAATGGCTTGAACACCTTCCAGTCACTGAAGCGAGGCCTGAATTTATGAATTCTCCATCCTAGGGATTCTCTGACTAGCAGTGGAAATAGCTGTACAATGAATCTGTCTTCAGGTAAAATTTAAGGTGAAGGACAACCCTAGCCTCCCTTCTTTAAATAAAGGATTTGAAGCAGTCAGAAATTCAAAAAAGAAAAGAGCACTAATTATGCATATTGCACTCAAATTAAAAGGTACATGGTATCTGAGCAGTAAATTCCACCCATGCTTTAAAGTAGAGCACTAATTACTATTCTCTCATTAAATCTTTTCTGAAGAAATCTCTTTGGGAATACCACTCATTTTGCAAAAACAAGTTATCCTTTCATATTTCACACCAACAATTCTCAGAGGAGTGAGTTATGGGCCATTTGCATTGAAATCACCTAGAGTGTTTCTTTATAGTGGGTCTTCTTGGGGCCACCCAAGATCAACTGAATCAGAATTCCTGGGGCTGGAACCTAGGAACAGGCATTTGAAGTTAGATTATCTTGCATACTGTGCACACCAGTTAGAAAGCCCACTGCTCTCTTCATTGAATTCAGAATTAAGCAATTTAGAAATAGAATTGTCTTTGTTCCTGCAAATTAGACTATTACTAGCTTTTCATAGCCCAGCTTCCTAGAGCACCTCATCTGAAAGCTTTCTCAGTTTATTCTAAAAATTTCAATCAGATGCCTTCTCCTGAGTCCTTCACTTCAATCACATACTTGTACACTAGTCATTTTATTGCACTTTCTTACTTTAGCTCATCAGAGATCTGTATCTTCACTAAGAAATCCTGGATGGTAGGGGCTTTCACTCATCTCTTTCTCTGCCTCCCACAACATATGTAGCAGTATTTTGCAAAGGTTTAAAGAGTTCATCCCAAACTTTGTTATGAATTTGCACATGCAATCTTCCAGTTTCAAATAATTAGCCAAGCAAAATAGACTTGCAATGCAGCCACTAGAAAACAAACCTCCCACTCACTCTAAAAGCAGCAAACCAACTGCCACCAGCAAACCAACTGCCACCAGTGAACAGAGGTTCCCTTCCTCCACCACTCAGGCACCGTGGCTACAGAGTTATCCAGACACACCAGTCATTTTGCAACTGCTTGGCTCTCCACAGTGCCCCAGAAAGTCTAAGCAACAAAGGAGACAGTCATCTGTTCCACAGCCTAGCAATTGTGTCATTAAACAAATTGCTCCATAACGTCAAAAAAGGCATTCTCTGTGACAGCCAAGTGATATAATTTGTCTTGATTCCAGACATTGGAGACATCTGTCTAGAATTCATGCATGTCATTTGAAGTTGCAAGTTTATCTACAGAAAAATGAGACTAGAGCCAGACATTGAACAGAAGTACAAACATTAAATGACTACTTAAAAAGCCATAGTTTTACCTTTTTAGCACAAATGCCTGGAAACTTTTTTCTAAACTATATTGCTGTATACAAAATGAAAAGCATGGATTGTTATTTTCTAGACAAAATTGCTTTCAGAATAGGCAAATCAATTTGCTCGAACTGTTGGAACATAACACTAGTCCAGGTTAAACACATAGTTCATTCAGCTCAACACATGCGTTTCTAAAAGTGATGGCTGATGAAGTATTAAATTGAGCAAATGCTCATTGAGCACCAACTTATGTAATGAGCCATAGATTCTATGGAATTAAAGGAATGAGAGCATGTATCCAATGGGGTAATTTAAGGATAGTCTCATAAAATAAGTTATGCTTTCTGTGGGCTTTAAAAGATGTACAGTCTATGTAATTGAGGCAGAAAAATACCATGGACAGCAGTCAACAAACTGAGATGTTCCTTCCTTTCTACCCCTCCCCTATCAATTTTCTCAGTGACGGCACATGTATAAACCCATCCAGCCCCGGCTCTCAGATCACTGGCATCCTCACTGTGAATGATCTTTTTCTCCACTCTGCCTAGGAACCCACACCCAGGTCACAGATGGACTTATACCACCGCTGAACTCTGAAACATGCAACTCCGACTCACCTCCTCTTATGCTTCTAGTACTTCTCTCCACCACTCGCTAATAATCTCTCAGTCTGGCTGAGATCCATGGTTCTCACTACTGTCTACCATCACATATCCTATCATTTTACAGCTGGAGGCTTCTACTCATCTTTTCAGTCTTTGCTTAAACAAAACTGTTTTGCCAGCAATAATCTTGTCCCTTTGGACTACGTGTGGTCTCTCTGGTATATATACTTTCCTACTACTCTGAATTGTTCCTTTCTTCAACCTAATCAATCTTTAAGACAATAACTTATGTATAGTCTTTCCCAGTAGAGGGAACAGAAACCAAGAGAACAGAAATCACAGTCATTTTTATCTCTTGCTGTGCTTGACAAATAACTGATGCTTAAAAATCATTTGTTGAAGTAATAAATAAAATGATAAAGCCCAATTTGATCAAGGCATAGAGAATGCTTGGAGAAGCAGGGATAATTCAGGCTACAAAGTCAGGTTGGAGCCATTTTTTAGAGTAGTTGAGCAGTGGGTAATGAGAAACATTGTGGTCTCTTAAAGGTGGAGAAGCTTTCCAAATATTCATATTTTCAATTATTATAGCCAATTATTAAAAGTGCTTATGCATTTATTGCAGGAAATCTGAAGAAATTAGTGAAGTTTGAAAAAATGGCCCATTTCCACAGAACTGTTAACATCTGATATATGTTTTCTAGTAATTTTCTAGACCTTTGTTTTACAAGTGGGGATAATACAGTGCATTCAGACTTGGACTCTAATTTGTTTCCTCTCGTCATTGTAACCTAAGCGCTTCTTTCTTAACATTTAGAAACCTTTAGTAAACTTCATACAGTGACTACCTAACATTAAATCTTATTTCTATATCATTTTTTCTTACAGTTTTCCTGTTTTTAAAACTTTGGTTTTTTTACCCATTTTTTAAAATTTTTATTGAAAATATTATATAGATCAAGTGCGTAAACCTTAACTTTTCTACTCTATGAAGTTTACAAATGTCTACTCCCATATAGCTACTACTCAGATCAAGTACTTGACATTAGCAGCACCCCAAAGCCTCCTAAATGGGATGGACAATTCTGACTTACAGCACCATGGGTTAGTTTTTCCAGTTTCTGAACTTCATAGCTTTTTATGCTGGACTTCTTTTGCTCATTATCATCTTTGAGATTCATCCATTTTTTTATGTGTATCCGTAGTTTATTCAGTTTCATTTCTTTAAAGTATTTCCTTATATAAATATACTATACTTCGTCCATGCCACTGTTGATGGACACTTGGATTATTTCCAGGTTGGTGCCATTAAAAATAAATTCCTATGAGTAATTATGCTTTAAGCTAGTCATATTGTTAACATAAAACACCTCTTAGTGAAATGGGTTGCAGAAATCTACCAATGATGTGGAAGACTAATTGTTTTTTTCCTGTACATGCCTCATTTAGTTGTTCCACACTCTCTAAAAAATAATTTTCTGCTGTTAGAGCTAGACAACCAATTCTAAATCAATTTTTGCTTATCTGTTATTTACTTCTAGCATGAAATTTGGGAGTTAACACAAAGCAAATAAATTCAAAAATAAACATGTACCTAAAACGCAGAGGGGGTACACCATACCAGAACAGTAAGCAGCACACATAGATATTAAAGGTCCAAAGTGAACATGCATTTCACCCAAGTTCCATCACTTTGACACTATTCTGGGATTGAGAGATGCTATTCTGTGGTTCTAAGTTAAATGCACAGGTTCTAGAATCAGAAAAACCTGTATTTGAATCCTGGTTCATCTTCTTCTGTCGGTATGATCCTAGTAAATTACTTTGCCTCAACTCCTTATTTTAAAAATAGGACTAATAATATTAATATTAGCAGGAGTAAATGTATTTTTCATGCCTATCATATAATTAGATTTCAATAAATATTATTTTTATACTGACTAATGGCCACCAACATGCTGTATATTTTAGCGTAGGAGGGCCAAATAAGTTTAAGTTCAGGTGCAACATTGCTCAAATATAATCTCGATATAAATTCCCTAAAACCCAGAATGGCAGATTTGCTGCAGTACAATCTGTACAATCCAATTCTGGCACTATAAATTTATGTCAGTATCATATTTAATTACAGTAAATCATAACTATAGCAACAGTGAATTTTTGTATTCTGTTTTTTGGTTTTTTTTTTATTTTGAGGTATTTTTATTGATATGTAATAGTTGTACATATTTTGTGGCTACATGTGATATTTTGATCCTTGTATATAATGTGTAATGATCAAATTGCGGAAATTGGAATATTCATCACCTCAAATCTTTATCTTTTCTTTGTGTTGGAAACATTGCAATTCTTCTCTTCTAGCTATTTGGAAATCTATAATAAATTATTGCTAACTATAATTTCCCTATTGTACTATCAAATACTAGAACTTCTTCCTTCTAACCATTTTTTGGGGAGAATTTTTGTATTCTGTTTGAGAGTACATTCTGTGATTTTTAAAATTCCAATATAATTCAACCCTTCAGATACCTTCAGGGATTTGTCTTCATCTTTGCGAGTTATCAATTTATTGTACCTCATCTAGGATCCATCCTTCATTACCTGCTCTGTGATAATAGACTGCAACTGGCTAAGTATCTCTCCTTTGCAGCAAGCACAATACTAAGCTTTGTCAGTAGAGGGTGCTGGAGGAAGTGCTTTTTTTTCTTCCTGCTTCCAGTTTACTACTATATAGATTTATTCCTACATATGGCAGCCAGCAGCTAGTTTGTGAAGAATCCAACTGTGCTCACCTGTCACATGCTCAGAATGTGCAGTCCCTTGGTAAGCTTGTGGCTCCCGTCCCGGTTCAGTGACCATCTTGGCATGGCTCTCACAATGTAGGTACCATGCATCCCAAGCCTCACATCACCCTGCAAGAGAGCAGGCTCCTGACATCCCTACTGTCTTTGTGCCCCTGCCAGTTCCTCTGCGTTCTTTAGCATTAGACTTCTTCAGAGTGCAATTTCTCCATGGTCCCATTTCTACAGAGGGAGATTTCTCTAGCTCTTGGTTGCAGCACCATCTGGTGGCCAGCAGTGCTCAGCAGCAAGCAGCTTTCCCCAGGACCGACACTAGCAACTCTGCAGCAAGTCTTCAGGGCAACACCTCCCTGTGGGTTGCTTTCTTAGTACCCTAGAAGACAGGTTTCTACCAAGGTCCAGTGGTTAGGTACTTTGGTGACTTTTCCATCATCCAATGAGCTATGGTCATCCCTCTCCAAAAGAGTCTGGATCTCAGTCTGAGGTGGTGTTGGAGGGCTTTTCCTTGACACTATATCCTAGCCCTGTGATAGCAGCCTGTCCTTACTGCAGTCTATTGCTGCAGTCTACAGAATTCTCTTTACTTCTTACTAGCTGATTCTCTGTTACTTCAATCCACGTTATAGTTAATTCTTATACTAAACTTTCACTTTTCAAATTGCTGTGTGGTTTCTATCTCCTGAGTTGAATCTAATTGATACACCATCTTTCAAGATGACAAAATTCAAGTGTAACCCAGACGAATCCAAGACCAAAACCCAATCTTCTAAATCCAAAATCCTATGATTTTTTCCGCTGCAACAAATTAAAGGCATGAATAAAGCATATTGTAGAAGAAAGGGGAAAATGCCTACTTCAATAAAATAATTAACCTCAGTGTCATTCAATAGCAGCCCCCTTTCAACTCATTATCTTAGACAAAGACAAAAGCGTCATGTCATGCTATATGCTATGCTGAGCCTGCCCACTACACAGAGATAGTCTTGCTGGGCTGTATTAAGGAACAAAACGTGAAGTGACGTTATATCCAATTTTAATCACAAAGCAACTTCAAACTGAACACAGGACACCAAATAAAATTCAACACAGGTAACAAGTAAAACTCAACACAGGACACTGGGTAGATTAAGAGTCTAACTTTTGATGAAATAACTATACAATTAAAATGAACACCGTAAACAGGAATTTATTTTATGACTCAACTGAATAAACCTAACTAAATGGAAATGATGTTTGACTCTTCATAGAAGCCAAGGGTCATTTACTTAGTATATAAAGAAAAGTTGGCTCCTAAAATTAGAATCTGAATAAAGTTCAATATAACACAGTTCGCTGGATTCAATATCCAGAATTATCAGGCTAGCCACGGTCCCATCTCAATTTCTGATAGTGAACAGATCATTTAGCCTCTACATCTGACGGTCTTAATTTCAAATAGAGTAAAAATACCAAACTCTATGTCAATCCTATACCTCCTTCAGTCCCCAGAACCCTTCAGTCCCCAAAGCATTCCCATTGGCTCTAGCTTGCCATATATGTTCAACACACCTTTGTACCTTTGTGCTACTCCCACTTCAAACATCACCTCAATCATACAGCTTTTGCTAGGCTCCACTAGCAACATGAAATGTGATTCCTCCATTATCAGAGGCCCCATAGAATGATCTGCGTTTCTCCTACAATAATCTGTGCTCTGCTTTGTGTGGTCACCATGTATGCATCTGTCTTAGTCTCTCAGGGAGCTATAAGATACTCAGGGCAGGAAATATTTTGTTGATATGATTTATTATCAAACCTGCAAACACAAAGGTTTCCACATTGACAGCGTTCAATAATAAATATTAATACTTAGATATTTCCCAAGTTCACATAGTAGATGTAGAGAATGATCAGAAGTAAAATCCAAGTCTCCTGACTGTCTAACAACCCTTTTTGTATTCTGCCACTGTAAGTGTCAAGACACAAGATTTAGAGATAAATAATGTCAGGCTTTGGAAGGAGAACTGAGAGAATGGAAGGACTATGAGAATTATCAGCCTGACAGCAGGGTATTATTATTCTTCACAAGAGGAAGATTTTAAAGGGCTAGTTATGGCCAAACCATGAGAAATGAGATCAGCCTACAGTACTTGGAATTTATTTGATGTCATTATGACTACTGAGTAGGGGAGTGCCATATTAAAACATACGTTTGTGACACCCCTTAGGATCTAATGGACTAAAGATGTGTCATGTTGAGTGCTTAGGAGATTACTAAAGTTAAGAGATTACTAAAAAGCCCAGAAACAATGAATGTGTCAAGACCTGGTACGATATCAAGTGTATTCAGCATATTGCATTTAATATTTTGCAATTTCATTTTTTACTCAACAATTTAAGATCTACCCATGTAGTGTCATATAGCTATAGTTGATTCATTTCACGGCCCATTGTGTGAGTTTACTGACATTTATTTATCCATTCCAATGTTCATGAAACCTGGGTAGTTTAAAGATGTTTGCTAGTCTAAGCAATGTGCCTATAAACATTCTTATATGTATCTCTTGGTGATGTGTGAGAGTTTTATCCAGAGTGCCTCAAAGTAGAATAGATAATTATATTCACATGTTTAGCATTAACAGATTATTTTTTTCTTATCTTTTTATTTTGGCAAGAGTTTGTAGTATAATACTGAATAGAAGTAATGAAAATGGATATCTTTGCCTTATTCCCAACTGTTAGGAAAGCATTCAATATTTAATCATCCATTTTGAGGTAAGATATAGTTTTTTGTATATGTCCTTTATCAAATTGAGAAAGTTCCTTACATTTCTAGTTTGCTGTGAGATTTTTTTTGGTCATGAATGGGTGTTAAATTTTGTTAAATGTTTTCTCTGTATTAGTCGAGTTGATTGTGTGGTTTTTATCTTCATTCTGTTAATATGGTGAATGACATTGATTGATGAGTTTCAAGAGATAACACAATTTTGTTTTCCAAGGATAAACGCCACTTAACCACGATTTATTATCCTTTTTATATATGGCTGGGTTTGATTTGTCAGTGTCTTATTAAGGATATTTTTGTGGATCTGTGTTATGTGTACAGTCTGTACTAATTTACTTGTAATATTTTTGTCAGGTTTTAGTAACAAGGTTATATTGGCCTTATAAGTTGAGGTTGAAATTGCTTCTTCCTCTACTTCCTGAGAGATTTGGGGTCATTCTTGAAAAATTGTTTTGTTGGATACAAAATTATATTTTATGCTGCATTAGCCAACTGCAGGAAACACTACACAAACTAAGTCCCATGTGAATCATGTGAATGGCACCCTCTGAAGGTGTTCAGGGCACAGCCTACGTGGCTCCACGTGGTAGCCTTGCCTGTGTTTTTCTCAGAACATTGATGGAATTGGTTCACTGGGTTCTAGAATTTTTTGTTCTTTGAGAAGTCTTCCCTTTACCTAATCATTGATTTTTTGCAGCTAATTAGTCTTTCTCTTTGGCTGCTCCTAAGATCTTTTTTTCTTTGGTGTTCTATAACTTCACTGTAATTTATTTGGTGTCCAATTATTTTATTATGCGTACATGTGTATAATTTTATTATCCCACTTAATATGTATGTTTCTTTGTGTGTCTATGATACATGTCTTTCTACCATTCCAGATAATTTTCAGTCAATTGTTTTCTCAATTACCTTTATCCTTTCCTACTAAGACTCTGGATGTATCTTAGATATTTATTATACCCTCCATATCATTTAACCTCTATTTCATATTTTCTATCTTCTTGTCTCTGTATTATTATGATCTGGTTAATCACTTCATATATCTCTTCCATTTCACTTATTCTTTTTTTAGCTGTGTGAGATATGCATCTAAACCACCCATTGAGTTTTTATATTTAAATAATATTTTTCATTTTTAAAAGTTGCATTTGATTCTTTTTGGAAAATAATTTGATCACATTTGAAAATCTCTTATTGTTTCTTCATGCAAACTTTTGTTATCTTACTTTTAAAATATTTTATACATAGTTCTCTAGTATTCTGAGATTGATCATTCTAATGCATGAAGTTCTTTGTCCTTGGAGGGTCTAAATCTATTATATATATATATTTTTTTTTTTGGTAACTTATGACTCTCATTAAGAATAGCTTTTTTTTTGGAGTGTTTGGTAATATTTAATTTCAAGCTCTTATCTGATTGAGTCCAATCTCTTTAGATTCTGAGGATGTATTTGTCTCCTAAGGAATAGAATTCCTAAATAGAAGTAAAAGAATTCTAATTCTTTAAGGTTTTATTTAAAAATGATTAAGTCTGGTTGCTTTCCTCCAGAGAACATTTGCATTTTGTGTGTGTGCGGAGCCAAGGGATGCTACTGGTCTGTAACCACTGTTGCCTGCTTAGGTTGGGAAGGGTCTCTGCTCTGCTTGTGCTCAGTTCTCCTACCACAACTGCCCACAAGATTAGGCTCCCATTCTCACATTCACACTAATCTTTGCCTTGCCTAGTCGGTTAACCAAAACCATGTATTTAGAACAAATTTAGCTAACTTGGGTTAAAATTCTATTTCTTTGTCAACTTGCAGTATTTTTAATAGTGTAGTATTTATGTAAATAATACATATTTAGAAACAAGGAGATTTCTTTCTCTCCATGCAATATTCCTGGTCTATTAATTTCTTTCTAATCAAGATTTGGCAAAACGTCAAACATACATAACCACATCCTACTCTACATTTCTCACATAAAAACAGAGTTGTTATTTTTTATATTTTTTTGTTTCACCAGCAGAATAAAATGAACATGGGAAATATCTGGTACAAACGTAGCCTAGGAATGTTATACACTCAAAAAGAGAGATACTTATAAAAGAATGAAAAATCATTGAATGGTAGAAGGAAAATAAAAAGCAAAAGTTCAGGAAAAAAAAGGCCTACTTCATAAGCTTAAAAAGAGATGGGACTCACAAGTTACAAGAACATAGAAAGGGGTGCTGTATTTCAGAAATACAGCATGAGGAAGTGGTGAGAGGTGCTAAGGATAGAAACACAGTTAAGTGTCAAATGCATATTCATTCTCCAGACTACATGATTCAAGCCCTTTTCATATGACAAACACAGTGTCCAAAAAATGATGAATCATTAGTCAGACTTTCACCAAAGTTAAAAAATGCTACTGGTGATTAATTATTGTAGATCTGAGTGGGGAAAGTTGTCCTGGTAAGAAAGGGATGGGCGACATTCAGAAGCTGTCTAGTATATAGCCAGACAATCAACAGTGAACACTACAGTAAAAGAGACAGTACAAGGCTCACAAGTAAACTACAGCTCAACATCTCTAATCATCAGGAAATGCAAATCAAAACCACAATGAGATATCA
>VBSM01000272.1:44526460-44542415 GCA_008086735.1 Cheirogaleus medius
CATACACTGCTGGTGGGACTGCAAACTAGTACAACCTCTGTGGAAAGCAATATGTAGATACCTCAAAGAGCTAGAAGTAGAACTACGATTTGATCCAGCAATCCCATTACTGGGGCATCTACCCAAAAGAAAAAAAGACATTCTATAAAAAAGACATCTGACTAGAATGTTTATAGCAGCACAATTCACAATTGCAAAGATGTGGAAACAACCCATGTGCCCATCAATACATGAGTGGATTAACAAAATATGGTATACGTATACCATGGAGTTCTACTCAGCCACAAAAAACAGTGGTGAACTAACACCTCTTGTATTATCCTGGATAGAGCTGGAGCCCATTCTACTAAGTGAAATATCACAAGAATGGAGAAAGAGGCACCACATGTACTCACCATCAAATTGGTATTAACTGATCAACACTTAATGGCACATATAGTAATAACATTCATCGGGTATCGGGCAGGTAGGAAAGGGGAGGAGGGGGTGGGTATATATATACACACCTAATGGATGCGGTGCGCACTGTCTGGGGGATGGACACACTTGAAGCTCTTACTTGGGTGGGGCAAAGGCAATATACATAATCTAAACATTTGTACCCTCGTAATATGCTGAAATTAAAAAATGCAGAAAAAAATAAAATAAATAAATAAATAAATTACAGCTATTCTGAATGTCTATGGACTTGGACACCTCAGTTCCTGGTAATATTTCTAGTATTGATTTCCCTGGAACTTAAATTAATATTTATTTTAATTTTAATTGTTAATAATTTGAAATGAGGAGGATATTTTTGGAAAACTCTCCAAACTCTCAAACTATTTTCTCTTATCACTGAGAAATTTACTTGTATTGAACTTCTACCATCAAAGCTTACTACTTGGGAAACAGTGGACAAATATTTCCTAAAATTAAAAGTCTATAGAGTAGGAAAGAAGGAGGATGTGATGTATAGAAAGCTTGTACCAAATATAAGGCAGACATAGAAACCCTTTGGAGGAGAAATACTGAGTTTTTTTGAGGGATCAAGAAGAGGTTCCAAAACTCTCTAAGGCTCTTAGGTTCCTAATGCCTCCATCACTCTGATCTCAGCTCAGGTTGGGTAATGGAAAGAAGATTGACACTCTTGTTGAGGAGGACACTGAAAGTACAAAGGGCTTTGGCCCCAAGTCTTGTTTGGAATTCTGAGAAGAGAAAAGCTTACAGAGAACCTCTGCATCAACATGGTGCACCTATAGCAGAATGGAAATGATAACGTTACATATTTAGACAGAGAGATGGTCAGAGTTGGCCTCCTCCCTACCCGTGGTCTCTTCTTAATCTCTACATAGTCTATCATATTTCTAGCAGTAGATACAATGATAATATTTTATAATTTTCTTATTTAACATTATATAAGTCTTTTATAACATTTAATAACTGAATTGCAGTGACTTGCTCTAATGTACTTAGTCTTTACCCTACTGTTGCATATTTAGATTAAGTTTCCACCACTACAGATAATTCTGAGACTTTCTCTTGTGAAGTTAATAGATATAATTGAGAATACACTCAGAATAATCACATGCCTCCATGACACTACATGTCAACAGTTCCATTGGTCCCCAAACACAATTCAACACACATGTATTTAAAAAAATGAAGATGAAAACATACTTCACACAACTCAGGGGATGCTTCAGAGAGAAAGCAAGTGGCTAACAAGGTGGGGCCTTGCAGAGGTGGTCACCAAAAGCCAGTAGCTTGTCAGTCTTTGGGGTCCATAGCATATCTCCAATTCAACCTGACTCATATTAGTATACTTAGACTCTGAAAAGATGGGGTGCTACATTAGATAGCAATGTCCTCTTATACACTGAGACAAAATATGATAAACATGGTCTGACCAAAGTCTTCACAGTTAGTTCTGAGTATATTATAAAATATGGGAGATGTCAAAAACATGGTAACATCTATGACATTTTCATAGCTCAAGGAGAATATGAAATAAAGTATTTGAAATTTAATGGTGCTCAAAAATTAGAAATGTATTGTAATCATACTATATGTCTATATAGTTATCAGAAATTCATTTCTACTTTCCAGAGCTATGTATAAAAGAAACTGGAAAACCAAATTTGTTATGCCACTGAGCAAACTTGGAATTAGGAGGCAGAAGGTTGTCTGAAACTTAGGATATCTTAACAAGAAACCTGGTCCCAGGCACAGGTAGCAAATGAAGTCTCATTACAATTAGATAGTTCTGAACAAGTCATTAAAAATATTTTAAGATAAATCTTTCTTATTATAAATGTAATGCATGCTTATTGTAGAAAAAAGTTGATGGATATATTTTTAAAATAAATGAGATTACTTAAATCCCATCAGCAATGAGTAAGATGTGCACCATCAGGGGGATGGTCATGCTTGAAGCTCAGACTTGGGGGGAGAGGGGGCAAGGGCATTATACGTAACCTTAAAATTTGTACCCCCATAATATGCTGAAATAAACAAAACATTTAAGATTTTATGTATTTACTTCTAGTTTAACCCTCAGACTTCTCTCCTCTTTCTCTTTTTCTTTCTCTCAACACTAGATGTTTAAATCATCACTAGGCATTTTCTTTTAAAAGAATTGGCTAATTATTAATTACTATGGAATGTGAGTGATTAGTGGGTCACTTTTAGTAAGCAAAACTGGTGCTGCAGAAGGAACTGCAGTGATATCTCAATTTTTATTTCTAAATATTAAGGGGGCACAAATGTTTTTGATTACATGGATCACTTTAGTATTGCTTGAGTCATGGCTATAAGTGTGTCCATCACCCAAGTAGTGTTCATTGTACCTGTTAGGTAGGTTTTTGACCCTCCCCTGCTCCCTCTCCCCCTGCTTGATTACCACTGAGTTTTATTTTCCTCGGTGCAGATGTGTGCCCACTGGATAATTCCAATTTAATAGTGAATACATGTGGTGTTTGTTTTTCCATTCCTTAGATCCTTCATTTAGGAGAATGGTCTCCAGTTCCATCCAAATTGTTGCAAAAGGCATTAATTCATCCTTTTTATGGTTGAGTAGTACTCCATAGTATACATATACTGCATTTTATTGATCCACTCATGAATTTATGGGCACTTGGATTGATTCCCCATCTTTGCAATTGTGAATTGTGTTGCAGTAAACATTCACATGCAGGTGTCTTTTGGATAAAGACTTATTTTCCTTTGGGTAGATACCCAGTGGTGGGATAGGTGATCAAATGGTATGTCGACTTTTAGTTCTTTAATGGAGCCCTTTGTTTTTTTCTTGCTGAGTTCTTTGTAGATTCTGGATATTACCCTTTTATTGTATATATAGTTTGTGAATATTTTCTCCCATTCTGTAGGTTGTCTATTTGCTCTGTTGCTTATTTCCTTAGCTGTGTATAAGCTTTTTAGTTTAATCAAATACCACTTATTTATTGTTGTTGCTGTAATTGCCATTGGGGGCTTAGTCATAAATTCTTTGCCTAGTCTGATATCTAGAAGTGTTTTTCATACATTTCGTCTAGAATTCTTATGGTTTCATGCTTTACATTTAAGTCTTTTATCCATCTTGAATTTTTGTGAGTGATGAGAGATAGGGTTCCTGTTTCATTCTTCTGCGTGTGACTATCCAATTTTTCCAGCACCATTCATTGAATAGAGTTTCTTTTGTGTGTGTTGTTGTCTGCTTTGTCAAAGATCAATTGGTTGTAGGTAGATGGTTTCATATCTGGGTTCTCTGTTCTGTTCCATTGGTCTATGTCTCTATTTTTGTGCAAATACAATGCTGTTTTGGTTACTACAGCCTTGTAGTATAGTTTGAAGTCTGATAATGTGATGCCTCAAGATTTGTTCTATTTGCTTAAGATTACTTTGGCTATTCAGGCTCTTTTCTGGTTCCAAAAGAAGCATAGAATTATTTTTTCTAGATCTGTGAAGTATGACATTGGTATTTTGATGGGGATTGCATTGAATCTGTAAATCACTTTGGATAGTATGGACATTTTAACACTGTTGATTCTGCCAATCCATGAACATGATATGTTTGTCCATTTGTTTGTGTCCTCTAGATTTTTTTCCTTAGTGTTTTGTAGTTCTCCTTGTAGAGATCTTTCACCTCCTTGGTTAAGTATATTCCTAGGTATTTTATTTTCTTTGTAGCTTTGTGAATGGTATTGAGTCTTTGATTTGATTCTCAGCTTGACTGTTATTGGTATTTAGAAATGCTACTGATTTGTGTATATTGATTTTGTAACCTGAGACTTTGCTGAATTTATTTATTAATTCCAGGAGTCCCTTGGTGGAGTCTTTGGAGTTTCCTAGATACAAGATCATATTTTCAGAGAAAAGAAATATTTTGACCTCCTCTTTCCTGATTTGGACACCCTTTATTTCTTTCTCTTGCCTGGTTGTTCTGGCCAGGACTTCTAGCACTTTTTGAATAGAAGTGGTGGCAGTGGGCACCCTTGTCTTGCTCTAGTTCTTAAAGGGAATGATATTTTATTCTTATATTTCTTTGATTAATAAAAATCATTAAAAACTATCAAAAATTCATTCATAAAACAGGTATTTACTGAGCTCTTACTCTATCACAGTCATTAATCTAATCATCCTAGTTAGAAAAAGTCCCTCTCTTCTTGTAATCTCATTTCGTGTTCTTCCTAAATCTATGTTGGCATTTACTAGAGTCTGTTGTGTTGTAAGTCAGTTTATATTCCTATATCCCATATTAGTCTATGAATTCTTTGCAAATAAGGGCTATAAGGGAAAATTATTTAGCTTTAAGTAAACCTTTAGCTTTAAGTCTTGTCCACTATAGATGTTTAGTAAGTATTTAGAGACTCAGTTAAATCATTTTCCAGTGAATAGAGATGTTGCTGTGGGAATGTATGCTCCCTATATACTCCTATTCTAGGCACTACTGTAAGATACAAAATCCAGGCATGCAGAGACTTCATCTTGTTTATTTTTGTAGCATAATTCCTGGCATCCCATAGGAATTCAGAACTAAATTCTCAAATACTGTTGCTGCACAATTTCACTAACTCAGTTAAGTTACTAAACTTCCCATCAGATCAAAAAGCTAAGCCTCAATTCTTGCTGCAAATGCTAAATGGCAATGCTACAAAATCTGGCATCTTCAGTGTCTGATTCTCTTTCATTTCAAAGGGATTGCTTGGCACTTAGGGAATGGAAGTTGGTCTGCTTAAGTTGTTTCACTCCTGCTTATTATGAATGCTACATTCAAAACAAAAGAATTTAGAAAATGCTGTGCAGTAGCAACAATTATAAAACTGTGAATCTTATTTCATTTCTTCTATGTCTTTGGCTTGGTTGCTATGGGAACCAGACACATTTTAATCTCGTTTGTTTTTAAAAAGAAAAGAAAAAAAGACCCACCTTGAGCCTTGCATTTGGGACCACCATGTACATTGATTCAATTATTGAAATGGATTATTAATAGCATCAAATTTAGAATGGTTACATAGTTTCCAAAAGGAAAAATAAAATAGTTTTGAAGGTAATGTGTGCTTTAATTTGACTGGTTAAAATATGACAATGCTAACATATGTAACTATATTTTTTTCAGAAAAATTCTTAGTAATCTGAAAAGGTAATCTTTTATGTGTGTATGTGTGTGTGTGTATGTATGAGAGACAGAGAGATTCAACATAATTCAAAAAACCTTTATTGAGCCCCTCTCATGTGGTGGGAGCTGTGTGAGACATTTAAGCTACAAAGATTAACTAGACCAAATCCCATCTTCAAGTCTTGTAGGATAAGAAGATATAAACCATTTATGATACAGTGATGATGGAAGTACTTACATGGAGAAGTTGGGTGGGTGAGAGGAAAGGTAATCAACTTTACCTTGTGTTAGGGGGAGAGTTAGGGAACACTTTGATGACTATTAGGGACTGAATGAGAAAGAAAAGCATTAGAGCTTTGGTCATATAGGCAAATAAAATATAAAGCATGCTCCAGCCATTTCTTCCTTGCCTGAATTTCTCCCTTTTCCAAAAGAACTAGCTGTATTGAACATAGGAATCACATACATTTTATTTCTATTCATATTCAAGTTGGGGAGGAAGAGGGAGTTTTTTCTAAATTCAGAGACCTGCCTGGGTTCTCTGTCTGAGCTTTGCCCATAGTCTCAGAACTGAGTTAGAGGAATGGTAATGACGTTCGGAATGTCCACTGAAAAACATGCAGGCCTGCTTGGTCACCTGACTGGAAACATGACCCAGTGCCTTCTCCAGCACAGAGAAAGACCATATCTCAAGACATATAAGTAAAATAACTCATAAGCAAAAAGGAGAAAGCAAGAGTTAACTTGAGTCATGCTTGGGGTTCTTCTATGTAATGTTTACCAAAATCAAAGCTAAAATTCCAGTATACTGGTCAGATCTAAGCACATATGCTTGACCACAAAAGACAATTTAAGGAGTGGATATTTTTGAGGTTCCTACAAGAATTTAAGCTTCTTTTAACAACTTCCAAATACCCATGTAATTGGAGGAACAGTAGCACAAATTTATCTAAACCAGACATGTGCTTTACCTTAAGCTTACATCTACCATGCATTGCCTAGGCTAACAATGCAATGCATTCAATTTCCTGAGAAGGCACAAACCAGTGATAGTTGGATCTGACAATGCAGAGTACTGGGAGGAAAACCAGTCTAGGAATAACTGTAGGCAGTGGAGCTTTGACTACAATAATATCAGCAGTTCCTGTTACACTAACCATCCTTGTCTCTCCCCAGGTTCTACAAGGCTCCTATCTCCTGATGTTCTTGCATCGCTCTCAGGGTTCTTGTTTCAAGTTCTGCATGGTAACCATGAAAGCCCTTGTTGAATGAAACCACTCTCAAAAGAAAGAACATGTTCTCTTTCCCTTCAACCACTACAGTCTGTTTACAGTGCTTTCTATTTCCCACCCTGGGACGTGAGGTTTTCAGCAAAGTTGATTGGAACAATAAGCTTCAGCAGGAAATTGTAGAGAGCCCAGCAAATTAATGACAGATTATCAGAGTTATTATAGATTATTATAGTTATAGTTATTATAGTTATTATAGATTATATTATAGTTATTATAGATTACATACATAGATTACATACATAACTATAGTTATTATAGTTATTATAGATTATTTTTCTAGCTTTGTTTGGGACCAAGCAACAAAAGTAGGAAGAAAGGATTTTTAAATCCATAAGAAAAAGCCAAAGATGTAATAGCCCAAGCCATCAAAGTAGACTCCATAATAGCTGGTTTGAGAGTGAGAGATGTTTTAGAAGCAGATGATATGGTTATCAACTGGAAAAAAATAGAAGATTTCTGAATTAACACTGTTTCAGTGTTTTACTCAATAATAAATGACATGCAGATATGGAGCATGGACCTTATGCCTGCTTAAAACTCAATGTAGGGAAGAAAGGGGAATATAAGACTCTTGTATCAGGTCTTTGGGAATCCACTCTCAAATAAATGTCACATAAACCTACTGCCCTTAGATCCTCAAGTCGAGTACACATGCCCTGCAGCCAGCAAGCTGCAGAAGCTCCCCAGTCTCCTCTCTGCACCCATAGAAACCCCTTTACTATGCTCCCACAGCCCTGGGTGCAGCAAGAACACTAATCCCACTGCCTATTGCATCCTCTCCTACTAGATTATGAACTCTTTGCATTCAAGAACTGTAACTTTCAAGATCTGTATAATTTTTCTACTATCAACGACTAGTGCACTGCTCAGTAAATGTTTGTTGAATCTAATGTTAAAAGGCAGAGGAAACTGGGAAAGAATGTATTTTGCTCTCTCCCAAACATTCCCAAAATACCATTTTTTTCTTATCCTTAAAAATCTACCTTGTATTTACATAGTTCTTTACAGTTGGAAACCTTTTTCTCATCTATTATTTAACTTGCTTTTTTCAAGAGCACTCTGAGTTGGTTAGGGTGGGAATTATGGGGCTCAGAGAGTTGAAATGAATTTCTCACAGTCATTTCAATGGAACTGGAACAAGAAGTCAAGCATTTTTAACTCCTAGGTACTTTCTGTCATGCAGTGCTGCCACTAACATTTTTTTTTTCAACCAAAGTACATATATTTATTAAACACTTGGTATATTGCAGTTTTTGGTAAGTGACACGGGAGTCAGTTTAAAAATCAATAAGCCATATTGAAAATCAGTCAGTACCAATGTGATGGCAAGTACATATGGAGCCCATCCAGAGATTCAGGGGGTGGGGGGATAGATCCACATCTGAGAGATGTGTGGAACAGTGTGGAGGGGAAGGGCATACCTCTAACTTTTGCTAAGTAATGGCAAAATTATAAAATATAACCAAAATGTTATAAAAAACAAACAAACAAACAAACAAAAACAAACACAAAAAACAAAAAACATTTGTCAGGTGCCGAGCAGGTGGTGGGGAGGGGATGGGTTTATATATATACATTATAAGTGCATTGCGCATTGTCGGGGGCATGGACATGCTTGAAGCTCTGACTCGAGGGGGGAGGGAAGGCAATAGCAATGTATGTAACCTTAACATGTGTACCCCCTTATTATGCTGAACAAAAAATAAAAAATCAATAAGCCATGATCTAGGTTTCAGGTTTTATTTGCTCAGTGTTATAAAATGTATAACCATAATGTACACATTTTATTTTTAGAGGCAGAAGCTTACCTGGAAAATTCAATCACATAAGCAAGGAGATTTCTGTGAATGAACATTGTAAAACATTTGCTATATTTTTGAATAACAAATGCTCTTTGAATTACACTGGCGATTACATACTTGAAGAGTTGAAGGAAGACATGCCAAAGGCATGACCCACATGCATCTTTTCAACTCAAAAATTCAGACTAGGGATCATAAAATAGAAAGCTAATGTAACACATTTACCAAATTTACAATGATAATTAAAAATATTGGCACTATGCTATAAAAATGATCAGCATTATAGAACATACTCAAATTCTGTTAAATATCCTAAGGTAAAAGAAAAGCAAAAAAATCCTGTTCAGGATTAACAGTGATTGGAATTGTACTATATTTATAAAGAAAACTACAAATTGGCATTTACTAAATCTTAGTATTTTTATGCCATGTGGTTTTTCATTTCTTAACTTAAAGAAATTTTATATTTTTATCCCTATTTTCATCCCTGCAAGCTATATAACTAAGGTTATAAATGAATTCACTTTCCAACTATTTGACCTTAAATAGAGGTGTGCATATTGGGGGAGATGTTTTTTAAAAAATCTTATTGCTTAAGGGTTATTAGATGATAAGGAAATGAATTAAATAAAAATGGCTTGTTTCATTTTGAATTTTAAAAACTATATTTTAAAAGGTATTAGTAACTAAATGCACATAAAAATGATAAGTTAATAAACATTGAAATTAATAAGAATTCCTAATGTCAATAAAATGGTGGGAGTATAACTTGCTCTGGACAGAGAGGTTGCTATGGTTTGAATGTGCCCTCCAGAACTCATGTTGAAACCTAATCCCCAATGTGATGGTATTGAGAGGTGAGGCTTTTCAAAGGTGATTGAGTCATGAGGGCTCTGCCTCATGAATGGATTAATCCATTAATAGATTGCCATAGAGAAGAACTGGTGGTTCTGTAAGAAGAGGAAGAGAGACCTGAGCTGGCATGTTAGCACGCTCAGCCCCCTCGCCATGTGGTGCCCTGCACCACCTCGGGACTCCACACAGGCCCCACTGGCAAGAAGACCCTCACCAGATGTGACCCTTCTACCTTGGACTTCTCAGCCTCCAAAACTGTAAGAAATAAATTGCTTTTCTTTATAAATTACTCTGTTTCCAGCATTCTGTTATAAGCAACATGAAATAGACTAATATAGAGTCCTTGACAGAGATCTGGCTAGTCAAGAAGGCATTACTAAGGATCTCTAGTGTGGGAGTTCACTGAGAGGACAGTAAGTACAAATGCCCCTAACTTTTAATTTAGAAGTCTACAGGAGAAATAGCTTAAGTAAATAAATTTTAAAAAGAATTTTATGCACCAAGTTGCACATGATACTCATATGTATTAATTCTTACATATAACTAATTTTCTAAAAATGTAAACAATTTAAATGTCCAGCCATATAAGCAAAGTACTTTGTTGAACCTGCACAACTGTTATGGCTCATGAAAAGCTTTCAGAGACATTACAAATAAGATGTATGGAGAGTTTGTGAAGACATGAAATCACACTCATGTTATTGTGTCAAGTGAAAAGGGCAAGCTGGAAAATTACAACTATAATAAATTCCCAGGTATATAGGAGGGGAAATAACATCAAAAGGACTAGAAAGGAGCAGACCAAACTCTTCAAAGTTGTTATCACTGATGATAGAAATCTTTGTTTTTGCTGTCCAAGGGAATTATCAACATTTTCTATAATGCAAAAATAAACCTAGTTTCCATTAACTGATAAGGCTGGTTATTATTTTACCTTTTGGGAGTGAACTGTAAACTTTACCTAGTCATTCAGAAAAGTTACTATCACATATTCTATGAGTTGCACTCAACACCTGGGCATTTTGATTTCCAACAAACATTAGACACCTTCTTATACCAACATGATGGCTCTAACCTACACAGGAGCTTGTGGAACTCTGCTTCTAGAAGCTCTAGGCATGACAGGGGATCACTTGAAAGGATGGTGGATAAGGGAGAAGAGCCTCTGGGTATATACTTAGCCCCTTAATTCACTTTAATCAGAGCAGCTGCTATTTCTCTGTTTTGTTCTTTGGTTTCTTTTCACAGATGGGTCTCTGCCTTACACATAGGGATTACAAATCTTTCCCACGGACTAGGGAGAGCGTGGTGCAAGCCCATTTGCATGTGTTAAACATGGCAGTGAAGACAATGCAGACATACTTCTGAGAGCTCTGGCTGTTAAGAACAAAAATGTCCTGGAACTGTATGAGTGAAGGTGAAGCATAAAATGGAGGAAACAAAGTTCCCACCTCATTTTGATAGTTCTGAAGTTAATGAGAAAAGGCCCCCAAGTCTCCAGTGAATTTTAACCATGAGCTTCCTTATTACAGATCACATAGTTATAATTAATATATTAATAACACAGTACAACTTCTATTTAACCTAATATAATGTTATTTTTGTAGGTGTATATTAATGTAAATTCTCCTTTGGCATCTAAATTCAAACAGATTAAATCTAAATTTTTTGCTAAATGCTATAGGAGAAATTTTATATTGCAGAACTTTTTCTTTAGATAAATGTAAATTGACTGGTTAAGAAGGCAATACAAAAGTTCTCTCATGTTTGAGTCTACTGAAAATATAACTTTTCAAAGAAATACATGGCCTGGCAACAGATATTTAAGTTCAGAAGATTTAAATACCTCCTGAAAATCCTAAATTCTGACTTTTTAATAATGGCCACTCTGATGAGGTAAGGTGGTATCTCATTGTAGTTTTAATTTGCATTTCACTGATGATTTGTGATATTGAGCATTTTTTCATATGTTTGTTGGCCATTTGTCTATCTTCTTTCAAAAAACTTCTGTTCATGCCATTTGGCCACTTTTTTATGGAGTACTTTGCTTTTTTCTTGCTGATTTGTTTGAATTCTTTGTAGATTCTCGATATCAGTCCTTTGCTTGATGTATAGTTAAAAAAAAAAACTATAGATGCTGGTGTGGATGTAGAGAGCAAGGAATGCTTATACACTGTTGGTAGGACTGCAAATTAGTACAACCTCTATGGAAAACAGTATGGAGATTCCTCAAAGAAATAAATGTAGACCTACGATTCAATCCGGCAATCCCACTGCTGGGAATCTACACAAAGGAAATGAAATCATCTTACACAAAAAACCCCCACCTGCACTCAAATGTTTATTTCAGCACAATTCAAATTTGCAAAGATGCAGAGTCAACCTAAGTGCCCTTCAATTCATGAGTGGATAAATAAAAAGTGGTATATATACACCATGGAATACTACTCATCCATAAAAAAGAATGAAATAATGTCTTTTGTGGCAACTTGGATGGAATTGGAGGCCATTATCCTATTAGAAGTAACAGGAATGGAAAACCAAATTCCGCATCTTCTCACTTATAAGCGAGAGCTAGGCTACAGGTACACAGAGGCAGAGAGAGTGACATAATGGACATTGGACACTCAGGAGAGGGCAGGGTGGGAGGAGGGTGAGAGAAGAAAAACTACCTACCAGGTGCAACTTACACTATTTGGGTGAGGAGTACACTAAAACCCAGGCATCACCACTATTCATCCATGTAACCCAAACCAAATTTTACCCCTAACTCTATCAAAATATAAAAATAAAGACAAATCTATATAGACCTGTTCCAAAAATGTTTTAAATTTTTTTCACTTAGTCAAATTTCAAAGTCTTAGTATCTTTTCGCCCTCATCTTACATGTCTGACAAATTCAACTGCACTGGCCTGGGTTCTGCTCCTAGCTCTCCCACTGATCACTAAGTAGCACGGGGAAAGTCACTGACCCTCTCTGGGCATCAGTCTCCAACAAAACGGTTGGCTTAGGTGAACTTTGAGGGTTCATCCACCTCTTTAGGGGTCTTTGATTATGTAATTCCTAAATCTGTTTTTCTTTGGAAGTTGTTAATAATTTCCTGGCCCCACAGTAACTAGAGTTAGCCACAAGATGGCAGGAGAGTTCCACTTTAGCCATTCTGCTCCTTATGTGAGCAGAATTGGTGAGGACACCCAGAGCACTGGGAGGAAGGGGGAAAGGCTATATTGCAATTACCTGAATTAAGCAGAAAGCAGTCACGTGTTAGCTGCCTCCAACATGCTATGTCAGGAAACACTGCTACACCCACAGAGACAAAAGTCTCTGTTTTTGATTTAAAAGGACTACATGATTGTAGCTTCATAGAAATAGAAGCTCCAGGCCTGTATTAAAGATAAGAATACTATGCATACAAAAATTACTGTATGCCCAGTGCCTCACTGCTAGGGAATGGCAGAGCTCCAACGAGAAAACAGGTCTTATGATCCCCAGGCTAATGTCCTGTGTCCTGTGCTTAACACATAGCAAAGGTTTCTCAGAAAACGCATATGCACTGGCATCTTGAAGAAGCTCTCCGGGAAGCTGTGTGTCTCCCTCCAGCTTGTTGCACCAGGATTCACTTGTGACACCAACTGCCGTGACCCACTCTGGAGAGTGGGCAAATCCGGACATAGTGAATCAAACGGTCCCTTTTTCTATGAGTATACAAGAGACGTGGAGTTCTGTGACTAAAAATGTCAAGGTTTCTTGTCTGACGGGTTCAAGGACAATCTATTTTTTTTTAACTTTTTATTTTGAGCTGATTTTAGCCTTGCAGAAAAACTGAAATATGTGCTCTCAGCACAGAGAGCTCCTGTATATCCTCCATCAAGCTTCCCCTAATGTTAACAGCTTACACAATCACAGTACACAATTACCAAAACCAACATTGCTACCATATTAACTCAGCTAAAAACCTTATTCAAATTTTACAGGTTTCCCCCTAATGTTCTTTTTCTATTCCAGAATCCTATCCAGACCCAAATTGCATGTTGTTATTGTTTCTTCTTAATCTCCTCCAGTCTATAACATATAACACAGTTTCTCAGATTTTCCTTGTCTTTCATAATAATGGCACTTTTGCAGAATATTGATTGGTTATTTTGTAGACTGTCCCACAATTTAGGCTTGCTTTTTGTTTTCACATGATTATAATGAGGCTATGCTTTTTCTTTTCAGAAAGAATGTGTGTCCTTCTTAGGCATCATATCAAGCAGTTAATGATGTTGATATGTCTAATTACTAGTGATGTTAACTTTGATCACTTGGCTAAGGTGACATCTTCTGGGTTTCTTCACCAGAAAGACACTGTCTTTTTATTTGTAGTAATACATATCTTGAGGAAGAAACTCTGAGACTATGTAAAATGTTCTCCACAAACATTTGCCTCACTGATTTTAGCATCTATCAGCCACCTTCCTGTAGTCATTATTACTGTGGGGTTTGCCTACTAGTGAATTTTCTATTTCCATCTTTCCTTCCACACTTATTAATTGGAATTCTTCTGTAAATAAGAGTGGTCCCTTCTCCTCATATTTATTTATTTGACCATTTGTCATACCAGTATAGACTCATGAATATTTATCTCATGCTATGGATTAACATCTAGTACTACTATTATTGATTTTCATGCTCAAATTGTTCCAGCTTTGGATATTATGAGCCTCTTTAGGTTGGCTCCTGTGTTCTTTTGATAAGTCCCCATCTTTGTCTGAGCACTTTCTCATTTTTTAGTATCATACGATGCTCCAGGCTCATCTGGTATTTCACCTGTCCCAGCCTTGGAATCAAGGGCTTCCTCAAGTGTCCTGGCTCCTTTTATTGGAGAATGCTGTTTAGAAACTGAGATCTGGTTGCTAAGTGTGTTCACTGAAGATGGAATGCCTTTGTTTCTAGAACCTCTCAGCTAATAGGTCTAAGAAATATGTATACATTGACTAACACATGCATACACACATATCTATATTTCCCTATCTATTAAATACTATGAATTCCTATTGATACCTCTAAATCCAGTCAAACACCATAGGGCTCATGTTAGCCTTCCTTCTTTCTTTATTTGTAATTTTTTCTCCAACAATGAGAAACCTATCAAAGGACAACCAAAAGCAGAAATTGGCCTCCACAGTCACCTACTTAGCAAAGACAAAAGTGTGTATGCTTAGCAAACTAAGTAGAATTGTATTACTATAAGATGGAAAATAGGCTAAGTGAAATTAAGTAGCTCTCTATCTTATAATCCAAAGAATCCATTTTGTGCTATATACCCAAGATCTATAAAGAAATGTTTGTGATAATGGTCACTGCCATGTTGTTTGTAGTTGTGGGAACTGAAGACAACCTAGGTGTCCGTCACTGAGGGAATGGACAAATAAAAGGTATTGGATACAAAATGTAGACTACTGTATAAAAAACTAGACCTGGAGAGGCCTCAAAAACAATGTTGAATGAAAGATCAGAACAGAATAAATAACAATACCATTTATGTAAATTAAAAAAACCACACCTGCGTAAAACATTGTCTGTTTTACAACAATATATGTATATATTTGTTATGTATCAGATTGTGCATATCCTGGTGGGAAGGGGAATGGGAGTGGGAATTGGTTATAAAAGGAAAGAGTATTTTAGGACAAAATAGGAGAAATGCATTTTCATTGAACTAGGATGATTATGTATAATGAACTGAAGAATATAATTAATTCAAATGTCCTCCAGGTAAAAATCAAAATAGGCAATGTTTAAGAAGTCAGAGAAATAATCAAAAGGCCAATAATAAAAATAAGTCTTTAGCTTAAAAATACAAATTTTAGTCTTATTAAATTTATTTTCATTCAAATGCCCAAGAACCTAAAGAGTAACAGACTTTTAAAATTCAGCACTGAAGACATTTTAATTCAAAATGGCATGTGAGAATTCTATAAATGCATTATAATGCTTTGAAAATCCAACATTAGATCTATTAAATGTATTGTTTTAATTGTAGAGTTTGATAACCATCATGAACATTTATCATTATCAGAGTAGATCTATTATTGCTCCAGGTTCTAAAAGGTCAGTTTTCTTTCACAAGGGAAAAACTAATCTCTTTATCCCTTGTGTCCATTTTACACCAGTCACTCTGGCCTTTACTCCATCTTCTGGGCAAATGGACCTCTCTGTGCACCTCTGCCGCAGCTGACCCTTCTGCCTAGACTGCTCTCCCTGCGCATTTTCACATCTCTGGCTTCCTGACAAATGGCACTTCCCCAAACACCTTTCCTGACCACCTATCTAGACTACCTCTCTCCCACCACGTATCACCCCCATGCAGTTTTATTTTGTTTTATAATTTAAAGTATTTTATCTTGCATGATTATTTTTGCTCTGTCCC
>VBSM01000272.1:44542515-44614296 GCA_008086735.1 Cheirogaleus medius
AACAATGGTATAACTAGCACATTTGACACCAGCAATAATTACTTTTTAACATTTCTCTCCAATAGGCAACAAAATTATTTTAATAAAAGTACTAACAAAAATTTTCAAATAGTGAAAACATTATTTTATTGAATCCTATATATAATCAGGCCAGTAATAACTTAAAAATGATACAATAATAAAAGTATATTAATATACTTTTTAGAAAAGGGAAAAATGTATACCATGGCTTGTATTTTATTTCATTTGTTTTAATGTTAGACACAAAAATTCTCTAAGTGACCACAGAATTGAAGTAACTCATTCTCTTTATTCATCTTCACAAACTCTGTGTTATTATTATTTCAAATCTACTATTTAAATTCAGGAATAAGTACAGGCAAACTGCACCCAAAGTAAGCTGGTATATTGTGAGCCATTACTAACTTATTCTCAAAATGATTATGTGTAGCTAAGTTTGTATGTATTGAGAGCTGACTGGATAGCTGGGAAGTCTCCAAATTAACTTCCATAGAGAGTACAGTGTTTTAAAGATAAGTGGTTTTAAAATGGGCTAATTTCAAGCTTACATGTATATTCTTAAAACTCAACACTAAGCAACTGCAGCAGCAGGTTTTTTAGGAGGGCAGTAGGTGATCACTGACCCTGAATTGCCTGCACACACTGATAATAAAAAGTATATGGATTTTATTTCACTTTACTAATGTTTTTAAATTTCTTCTAGACACCACACCCCTTTGTTGCTGTACTAGGATAGGCCTCTCCCATCGCCCTCTCTTGCTACCCTGTTGTGTAGGTTCAAATACTCGGAATAAAGCTTCATGTTTCCTTTGATGGCACTTTCCTTTTCGTATGGTACCTGGGTGCCATTCCATGTTATTACCTGGCTTTTTCTCTCTCTGATTTCTACTATCTCCTAGAGTTTAAAGGCCTCCACAAGCCCACATTCCAGGCTCTCCAAAATAAAAGCTTAAAATACTTAAAATGCCCCGGAAGCTCCCAAAAGATAACTAACCTAAAACTCCTGAAGTGCATCCAGCTGTTCCAAAGAGGAAAGAGTAGACAATAATTAACTATCTTTGCTCCAGAGAGAGGGCTGATGGCATTTTCTCTAACTCTCTTGCTTTCACCTGTTTGCTCCCTGCCCTGCCTGCTGACCTCTTCCCACCGTATGTCCTTCATTCCTACCAGGAGTGCTTTAAAACAAACAAACAAAGCCTATGTCTCTATGATTTTGAGTTTGTACTTAATATTCCCATTATGTGGTATCTCCTGAGTATAAATGTAATTCCCACCTAAATATTTCCTATTCACTATTAGTAATTCAGTTCAAGTATCACCTGTTCCAGAAAGCTTTTCCCCATCTTCATGCCTGCCCGCTTGTGCCAGGCTCCAGAAAGATTTAGTTATTTTCTCTTTCCATGCTATTTCTGTACTTGAAAAAACTTCTACAGTTTACATGCGTTTTACTCTTTCAGGGAAGGACCTATGAATTTACACATTTTTGTAATCCTAAGTCTTAGTTTGTGTTCAATAAGTGAATAAATGTTTCTTTAACTGAAACAGACGAAATTAAAGACACAAGTATGTTTTAGGGCCAACTACAACTTAGTATTAGTGAGAAATTTCTCATCCACGCCTATCCCTTAAGCCATAGAGTCTTGACTTAACTTTAGGAATGGCTGAGACACTGATTTCTGTGTGCTCTTACTGATTCATTTCCTTGCCTACTCCAACAATTTTCTAGACCAGCTGACATTAGTTAAAATTTGTGAGTTGATCATTATAGGGTAAACAAAGGCACAATGGTCATTAAAGCCTGTCACACATAGCTGGTAAATTCAAGAAACTAAATACAGAAATGACATGTAGCTGACTACACTCTATCTAATTTCTATCTACTCTAAAGAAAAGTAATGGTAATTATTAATTATATGCCAAAATTTCATTTTTCAAACACATACCAAATGAGTGAGTGAAAGCCCAATATTGCTTTGTAAGGAATAGTATTTTGGGTTATTGTCCTAAAGCATTTGTTTCCTCCCTATAACAAGATTGTACATCTCTATTCATTGTTATGTGACTTGTCATAGATTCTGTGGGAAAGGATGACATTCCCAACTTATCGATTTGGGGCTTGGCCATGTGACATGTACTGGCCAAAAGAATTGTGAGCAGATGTTTGCCATGATCGGACAGAAGCGTTTGATGTAACTGCATGGTTTGGTACAAGCTTTTTTGCTCTCGCCCTCTATCATGAGCACATCATGTCTCAGGCAGGGTGACTCTTTCAGCACGGGTTCCAGAATGAAAAGTTATATGGAGCAGGGAGCCACGCTGATTCTGGTACTCTCGCCTTGCAGCACCCATGGTATGTGAGAATGAATTAAATATTTATTGTTGTAAACCACTGAGCTCTGCAGTTGGTTTTTACACAGAATATAGAAGAAAACCTAATACATATGATAAAATATTGATGATTTTTATATTTAAGGATAAGGAGCGTATAATATTTGTCATTTTATAATTTGGCACATAAATAGTGCTAAATAAATATTTTGAATGAATATAATTGTTGCAATAAGGTAAAACAGGTTTTGTTTAATTATGTAGAAATTAAAACTTTAAAAATTAGTTCCCCTTTGTGTATTGGACAACTGCTGTTTGCTGTTTTTGTCCATTCAGAATCTGTTCCTCTACTTCTAGTAACAACATCTGTTTCTTTTTAGGGCAAATGATTCTTCTAAGACTTTTAATCTGGCTTCCCAGGCCACAGATGTAGTCATATATCCCAGATTTGGCCTATGATAGCACCCCATTTTCTCTGTCGCAGGGATTGGTTCATGGATAGGCACATGACACAAGATGAGAGAGTCCTTTCTTGAATTTTTAAATCCTGAAGTGGTTGAAGGAAACTCCCACCTATTTTTCTGGGTTCACAGCTGCAGCAGACTGCAGCCATGCCCAAATAGCATGAAGAAAAGAGGAATAAAGCTAATAGAGAAAGGGAGAGCAGGAGAATCGAATGTTCTGAAGGTCCTGAAGTCCCTTGCCCAGTCCTTGAAATCACGTATCTAACCTCATTCATGCAGCTCCTTTTTTCTGTGAATAATCCTGGTATCCGTCTTAAAATTCCCTCTTTGCTTAAGTAAATTCAAATTGAGTTTTTGTACCTGTAACCTAGAAATACTATCGAATACAGGTTAAATCAAAGAAGCTTTCAACTACTGAGTTTACACACAAAAACAGAGCAAAATATTATATTGATCCAATTCAAGAATGTGGTTTGTAAAGAATGATGCCCTTGGGAGCATACAAGAGAACCCTAAATCAATGGTCTGTTCTAGCTCTAGATTAGTAAGGATTGCGGATGGGTTGTTCCTGAACATTTTCAGAGCTTCCAACCACATCCAGAGAAGAACTTTCCCCCTTAATATGTAAACTGAATGATTGGGACACAGAAAAATGATGTACTTAAAAAACACACACCTTGTGTAAAAGTCAATGAAGTATATAAGGGGCACAACGCACATGGTGGCAAGCCTTAGAGGAAGTGGAATATCGGCTTATTCCCAGATTTCATTTCTAGAAATATTGAAATAAATACAGAAAATACGAGGAAAGCACAAATTTAAAGATGTTTCTACCCACCGATGGGAAGATTATAAAACTAAACTAAACAGAAAAAGCCAGAGTCCCTGCAGTGATTATGGATTACAGTTTCATTAGCAAAGTTCCAGTTCTTCTAGACCAAATCTCCTCATATGATTTTTTTTAATGGCAAAGGAATAACAGGGAAATGTAGAGTGACAGAACACACCTCCTATTGTCTGAAATATAGTCCTGACATAACAGTCAGAAAACATCTTTCCAGAAGTTCACTGCTTATAAATCTAAAACCATTAAAATAGATAGATACATAGATAAAATCTTGCTGAAAAATAGCCTAGGCAATTCAGCAAATAGTGTTACAGTCTATGAACTCCCCAAAACATCATTGGACAGCATAAAATAGAATAACTTGATTCCCATGCCCATGAGAACTCAAAGCTCAAGGTAAGGTGACACCTGATACTGAACACTGAGATCTCGGGTCACTGGACTGGACAAAGGCCTTCCACACATGGCCTAAACAGTGACTTCAGGGATCACATGTGAGTTCTATACTTTAAAGGGTAGGAAAATATAATAATAATAATAGCTATAATCTTGAAGCTTTATTTTCTGTATCCTTATCTAAAAGAGTATAGTGACTATCTCATTTATTCTCTGCAGTAACCCGTGAAGAAAATATTGTTATTTTTGTTACCGATGGAAAAAAGTGGAGTTCAGAAGTTCCCGACTAGTAAGTGTAGATATAAATCCCAATTGCTCCACTCCAACGCCTGACTTTCATCACCACTCTACATCACCCCTGATGAATTACCATTTTATCACAACACATGGGAAGCACATGATAAATATTTGATGAATGAATGAATCAATGGCATCAAGTCTAAAGTCCCCAAGGTCATCTGTAATAAGCTCCCTATCTATTTTACTGGTCTTAGTTCCCACTGTGTCTTTCCATGGAATGACTGCCGCAAGTACCACATGATGCAAAAGGGCTGAAAAGAAGCTTAAAGTTTAGGAGCTGAGGACAGGGAAGTAAAGTGACTTTCCCTAGGTGGCACACGGGGGATGGGAGAAGTGCTGGGCAGTCAAGTTTGCTAGAGTAGAGGGTATTTGGAGGAGACCAGTGGACTAAAAAAGAACGACTGATCCCAGCCAAATGGTAAATGGGCTTGGATGATGTTTATTCTGAAGGTAATGGAAAGCCATTAAATGACTCCTGAATGGGAGATTAATGTGATTGGAGCCAAATACAAGCAAGTGTCTAATAAGTGCTTTTGAATGACTAAAGTTGATATCAGACTAGATCCCAAAAAGGAATATATGGCACTCTCAAATTAGGATAATTTGAGGAGGATTGACTTACAAAAGAACTAATTACAGAAGGGAGAACAAGGTGTAAAGAAACTACAAGGAGCATGCAGGCACCCAGGGCTAGTCCCAGCAGAGCTGTACTAGCTCAAAGGAACAAGTGGAGGGAGGGTCCACTCAACCCAGAAGGAGAAAAAGTTGTGTAATGCAGACTGTCTAGAAAGCAGCAGTGATGTTCTGTCATGGCCAGCCAGAGGCAGCTTCGCGGGAAAGAAACTAGAGGAATAAATACTCTGATTTCACTCTCTCTCTCTCCCTTCCACCTCCTGTCAGGGCTTCCCTTTGGACAAACCCAGCAGGCAGCTAAAGCACATAGGAGCCCCTCTAAGAATTCACACAGGTCAGCCTTCCAGACAGAAGGCAGAGGTAGGAGAGCAGAGAAGCAGATCTGGAGGCTCAGACAGAAAATATCTGGCCTAAAGGCTTCCAAATAATGAAAACATTTCTGTTGCAGCATATAGTTTACAATTTTTATTTATCTGTGTTAACAGAGATAGAGTGAGCAAAAACAATGATAGAGTAGATGGAATTATTGCCATTATAAAAGATACTTTATTCCTAATAATTATGTAACACAATTATATTTATTTTAAAACATTAGACTCCTTTACATCGTAGTTCAAGTTTCTGTAAGTACAGCAACCACTGAAATGGAGAGTGGACATGGAGAGAGGGGAAGAGTCAGGACTGGCTCAAAAGTATACACAGGGTTATTTGATCTAGTGTGAAAAATTAGTTAATATTTAATCCTAGCAGGCAACTAAGCATGGATAATTGGAAATTAACTTCACTTACAGCCACATATTGATATTAATAGTTTAATATACTGTTTGATCAATTACACTTTGATATAACAGAAAACTCCCTTAAATACAAATGTTGTTGTTTCCTAATTAGGACTTAAGTGATTATAGTTTATATCATTTAACTACATACTTGATTCAATTCCTGAGGCATTGCTTTTGCACATGAGCATCCATAGGCTACATTTTTACACTACTTATAAACACACTGGCTTGTGAAAAATGTAAGCCAAAGTTCTATATTTAGCTTTGCCAGGAATTGATAAAATCAAAATATTCTTGGTAGGCACAGGCCCAAGATCTAGTTCCATTTTAACTCTCTAATCTTGGGCAAATATCTTTGAACTTTTTAAGCAAATATCTTTGGCCTATCTAACCTCTCGTGGAACACAGATATTGAGCAACTACTATTTTCCAAGCACTGGGTTTATCTCTGTTACTTATCACAACAATCCAAGAAGTAGGTCAACACTTAATCTCCATTTTACTGTTGAGAAAACTTATTCCTATTAATGTAGGTTAAATAATTTATCTGTAGTCTTACAGCTAGTAAACGATAAAGTAGGATTTGAATCCAGACTCCGCCATGACTCCAAACTGTATACTAGAATACTATCCTCTGCACTGCCCTATAATAGTCTTTTGGGGTCTGAATGAAGGAACATATTTTAAAATACTGTGTAATGGTAAATAATTATATAAATGCACAGATTTTTGTTTTATAAATTTCAATATTCTTCACCACTCCCTACAAGTAATTTTTCAAAGAGACTATTATATTCATTCTTGGCATAAATATCTTTATCTTATATTAATGGTTTTCAGTCCTCCTATAATTGAGGCAAATTTTCAAATACTGGGTTGTGGGACAGCATACTCGAGGTAATTAAAAGGTGAACACTAGATGAAAGAAAAAGGAAGTTAACAAAATCCAAAAAATATATCCTTTCTACTACTATCCTAGCATTTATTTAGTTGTTCTTCAGAAATAAGTTACTGTTTCAGCATAACTTCTGACTTGTACAAACTCAAAAGAAAGTTTCTTGTATTCAAGTTAGCATACAACATATTATTTGCTTTGTCTTGATGTTATGCTAAATATCTTAATTTTTCTAAGTCTGTGCTTAGAACCTGCTGAATACAGTTTTCTGTATAATAGACAATACTAAAAAAAAATCTCTTATGTATATTGGTCAAAATTGTGTGTATTGGTCAAAATATGGAAACCTAAAAGAGGCGTGCTGTTTGAAAAACACTGTGAACTATCATGCAGATGTGTGTTTTCATCTAAAGCTCTCTTAACAGTTCTTTTTTTGGATACAGGAAATATATTCCCTTTTGAACAGACAATGTGCCTGGGCCTCCCTCTTTCTCCTCACCAGTATCTAAAGGGAATTATTTTACTTCCAAGTCTCTCTTGAGGCCGTAGAAACCTATGTCAGGGTGGCATATGTTTGGAGTCTAACACCATCATTCTTTCAGCAGGCAGCAGCAGCTATCTCAAGAGATAGAGCAGTAGGATGGGCCCCATCCCCAGCAGATGCCCACCTGCCCAAAGTCCCAGTCTCCATGTGGACCAGGAGTGATTGCAATATGTCACCCAGTAAAAGTCACACAGAGTCTTACTAACACAGATTTAGACGACTTCTTTATTTCAGCTATCCAACTCAAAAAACTTGGGAGACTTTAAGCATTAACTAATTTCTCTTTTGCCAAACAAAATGATAAATGGAAAAAAAAAAGAGTCTACAAACTCTCCTGTCTCTCCCAGTAAACCAAAACAAATAAAGATATATTCCTTGCTCCCAAATGGTCAGTGCAAGATTGGGAGAAAAACAGAAGAATAAATCTATTAGCCTAGTCCAGTTAAACAAAATAATGTTTTACATTCTAATCATAATACCACCTAGTTCATTGAGTCCACTTTAATTGAGTGCCTCCTTTGTACCTAGTTCTGGGGATTGCAAAATTTAAATTACATTTCCCATGGCCCAAAATATTAAGGTGCATAACATTTATAAAATGATTAAAGAATAACATGAGGTAGGTTAAAGAATAAAAATTATGGGCGATGAAGACCCTAGTGTTGGGTAAGGGCCCGTGGCACAGATATGAGGCAGGCTGGGTTTCAAGGGCAGAACTGGATTGGGAAAGGGAAGGGAGAAGAATTTTTTGGTTGCCATGAGGATGGTAAAAAGATAATAGCAGAGAGGACATCAGTGCTCTGGGAATATTTGGCTGGCACCAGCATGTAAAATTATTTTCTATGGGAGTAAAGATAAAGATTGGGAATCAAAGAATGTAATGATGACCTAGCTGAAATAATTTCATTGCTAAGTGTTGATGATGATAAAAAGAGAAGGGGAAAAAATTAATCATGAGACTTTGAAAAGGAACCTCACCATTCTCAGTCTTGTCCATAAAATCCATTATTTCTTCACAAAAGCAGGGTTATGAGTTTCTAACATTTCGCTCAGCATAATCACCTTTACATCTCAACATCAAATTCCTTCTGTTTTCCTCTAGATACAGTTAAGATTACTGCATATCGGCATGAGAGCTAATTCTAGGAATTCACTTGTAGAAAGGACATATGATTGCTGTGCTGGCCAGTGGGAAAAGGCTATGCTGATTATTAGAGAAGATACGTGCTCTCTCTGTTATAAAAGAGGTCCCTGAGACAAATGGTACTGCCAGGTATAAAAACAATAAAGTATTTTATAAATAAAGTTGTTCATTGAGTAGAGTCATTGCTAAATGCAGAAAGCAGATACCTCGCAATAGGGAAACATTAAGAGAACACTTTCAATGCTCCCTAAACTGGACCAATATAAAAAGTTCCTGTCTTAAGTCCCAATCACCAGCAATATGGAACATAGCACAAGTCGTCTAGAATCTTATGCCATATATGACATACTCTGCATTAAAAATAAAAAGGTAGGTTGGTACATCTTGAAACTTAGAAGGGAATCAAAACCAGCTTGACTGCATGATCCTATGACATTTACCCGTTATCATTGATTGATCAATGTGTCTTATCTACATGCTGAGCTAACACATATTAATTATTCTAATATCCATTTTAAAATTAAATCAAAGGAAACTGCATTATACTTGGTTAGATCTAATCATGGAGGCAGGAAAGAAAGTATCACGAGTTAATGTCCCATATGCTTGATTATTTATTTTTCTAAAAAACATGCTGAATTTAATCTTTCCTCAAAATGAAGTAACTATAGTGGCTGGCAGATGAAATTTTTCATTCATTACATGTCTTGTTCAGAACACTGTACATAACAGGAATTTCACTTCAAAGGCCTCTAGGGCTTGCTGAGTAATGACTTTAATAGCAATCTTCAAAATAAATTTCATATAAAGTTATGTTGACATACATTTTTTTAAAGAAAATCTTTGAAAATGGAAAAAGCATAAATGACTTGAATGGTTTAAAAAATTCATTTATCCTGATGTATAGGAGATATTGACTTTTCTTTTCAGAGACTATTGAGTAGCAGTCATTTTGTTTTGATAGGATCCTCGGCTAGGGGTGGTTCTAATTAATCTACATTCATAAAGGTAATCCCTATGCACTTTGTTTGTTTAAGGTAAACTAGGTCTATACTAATAAATTAATAATAATTCTGTGACCACAGATTTCTTTAATTTTGTTCAGTGGTACCACGCTGTCCCACTGGGTAAAGTCTAATTTGCCTCAGGCACCTGCTCCCCCTTCACCTTCCACCATGACTGGATGGTCTGTGTGGCCCCCACCAGAAGCATATACTGGTGCCATGCTTCTTGTACAGCCTGTAGAACCATGAGCCAAATAAACCTCTTTTATCCAAAGTGTAAAAAAAAAAAAAAAAATCTTTTGTTGGATGGAGGGCAGGCGGGAGGGGGGAGGAAGTGCAAAGTTACATAATGTGTGCCGTGCACGCCACCTGGGGATTGGACTCGCTTGAAGCTCTGGCATATGGGGGGGGGGGAAGGAGAGGTAGGGGCAATGTATGTAACCCTAACAATATTTGTACCCCCATTATATGATGAAATAAAAAAATAAATAAATAAATAAAACAGAGCAAGTAAAAGAAAAAAAAATAATAATAAAGTCTACATACTTTAGAATAGAATTTATAGTCTTCTAAAACCTACAACCTGGCCTCAAGGTATACTTCCAGCTCATCTGCTACTAATCTTTACAAGTTCTGCTTTCCAATGGACCACTAGTCCAGCATTCCTAGACATGCCATTCTCTGCATCCATCATATTTAGCCACTTACATGTCTTGGCTCTTGTTATTCCTCCTTGAAGTATACTCCTTCCCTCACTGCCCAAAATCTACTCATGTCTTTTACTTCTTTAATTTTATCTCATTTATTTATTTTTTTTGAGACAAGTTCTCATTCTGTTACTCAGGCTAGAGTGCAGTAGCATCATCATAGCTCACTGCAACCTCAAATTCCTGGGCTGAAGCAGTCCTCATGCTTCAGCCTCCTGAGTAGCTGGGACTAAATTAGCCTGGCTAATTTTTTAAATTTTTTGTAGGGACAAGATCTTGCTATGTTGCCCAGGCTGATCTGGAACACCTGAACTCAAATGATCCTCCCACTTTGACCTCTCAAAATGCTGGGATTACAGGCATGAGTCACTGCACCCAACCCTCATGTCTTTTAGAAAACTATTATTATTTATAATTTTTTAAATTGGCTACCATGCCTTAAAGCCCAGTTCCAACGTCATCTCTTTAATGGGGGTTCACACCAACACCATTTGTAATCTCTCATTCTCTAAACTCCTACAGCCCCCTCTTTATTATTTTCTTGCTCTTAAAAGCAAAACAAAACAAAATGAAAAGACATTATATAAGAATCACCTGTGAAAATATCTTATTTCTCATACTGGACTGTAAACCACTTATGGGCAGAATTATGTCTGATATGGTTCTGTTTATTAAGACGAGATAATTCACAAATTAAGTATCTTGGTAAATATCAGCTCAATTAATAGACACAAATAATAGAAGGAGAAAATGACTCTTACAGTACAGGGATGAATTAGTGTTATAAACTATGTTTGTAAATGATGGGAAGAATTCAAACCGAGAAATGATTATTCCAGCATCAACTGCCAATGAGTAGAAGTGTGGGTGAGGCATAACTCGAGGAAAGGATAGTATTTGGATTAACTGAGAAGAAGCTGAAAGGCATTCCAGGTAGAAAAAATATATGTATAAACAATAGTCTATAGGAAAAAATTGTGTTTCCTTTTTAGCAAAGATAGAAGAGCAACCCACCTAACAATCACATGGCTATGCTGCAAAGCAGTAGAAAATAAAAATTGTCATAGTGTCAAAGAGGCAGATTGCTCTATACCGTAGATATTGAGGGAGTCATTGCATTCTTGAGAAGACACTTGTAGCAGAATATATATTAAAAGAAAAAGTGTTAATTATATATGACTTATCAATATTAAAGAAAATTAAAGTGAGTTATTAATGGAAAATCCAAGAATTTGAGCCTAGAAGATTGAGGGAACAGATTATATCCCTTACAGAAATGAAGAATAACCACAGGAGCCAGTGAAGTACATGAAATAGCAAATGATTTTGGTCTTGTTGAGCTGAAGAGGAAGGGCACCTTGGGGACAGTTGATACTGTCAGAGCGAGTGTTTCTCTGGAGAGCACTCTTTATTATCACCACTGAGGTGCAAAGATTCTGATCTCTATGCAAAAGAATACCCAAGAATCAGATGCTCTTCTAACCCGATGGAGATCATTCCATTCTCCTAAAAATAAGATACGTCAGTTTTTATTGATCTAGAACTTGCTCTAGAATCTGATATAAATATTCTGCAATGCCACATAGACCCATTAGTCTAGCCTTACATATGATAAAAGCATGCTGACGAGAGCTCACACATGCCCTCAAAAAGCAAAATACAGCCTGTTCTACCTTATTACTCTATGATCGAACTATTTGTAATATATAGGAATTAACTTTTAGGACATGGATATCTCTGTAAGAGGGAATTCTCATTTAAAGTATTCGCAAAATGAATGATTGGCTGTGAGAGCTAGTACAGGAACAGTGCAGGTTTCCCTGGGTGGAAGGAGCGGACGGTTGCTACGGAGGTGGGTGAACACCATGCACTCTCCCAGACTGAATCAACAGGCCCACACTGCACAGCTCCAGGGGACACTATTTATGTTGTGTTTATGTGAAATGTCATTTTTCAAAGCACAATTCCAGAAAGCCATGTTAATTGGGTCCCCAGAACTGTGCACTATGTTTGCCTCTTTCCAGACCAGAGCTCAGTTCAAAGATAATAATGCATAATTTCATTTTATGTCATCCTTGTATTTGCATTTTTATTTTATATCTAAATATTTCAATGCTGGTCTTGAGCCCCACCCTCCATAATCAATGCCTAGACTTCTGGGACTTGAAGCACAGATAGATCTTCTAATCCACTGTTTCTCAAATTAAGTAGTTGTGGGGTAGAGAGCATCCATGGGGATGTAAAATTTAAATTTAAAACTTTATATATATATATATATATGTATAAACATCTATCTCTCCATATGTATTAATAATATATGTAAAATATGTGTGTATGTGTATATGTATGTATTATCTATGTATTTACAAGTAGACATTCTGGGGCATCTGGAAAATGATTTTATTGCCTTTATGGCAACTGAATATTGTCCCCAAAATTTGAAATTAATGTTTCTTTTTTTGATTATGATATGTTTCACTCAAAGTAAAGGTAAGATGAAATCTCTGTGCACTGAATAAACAATTGTTTGTGGCAGTCCAAATTGAGAAAATGGAGTTACCACTTGACTTTTGAAAACTCAAAAGCATTAATGCCACAGCAATAAGAAGATATTTCACCTTGTTGGCAGATGTTTTTCAGAAATCCCAGCTCTAAGCATACCATGTTGCAACAATTCATTCTTAATAAGAAGAAATAGCAAATATTCAATGAGAAATTTCTGTTTCTAAAATTCCAGCAACTAGTTTACAAAACATTTTAATGTAGTTTTCAGTAATGTTGTCTTATTAACTTTGCCTTCAAGTGAAAAAAATTTAGAATGATATAGTTAAATTTGGCATTTTAGAATTTTAGCAGGCAAAGATTTGGTTAAGTATAAGTCTAGTTATCCTTAAGTAACAAAACCCAAAAATTATTAATAAAATTCTGCTCAACATACTTCTGTGAACAGGCATTCTCTACTCAAATATTATTAAAAGAAAAGCAAAAAAAAAATTCAGTATAGAACTGCATCTGAACTGAGGTAATTTTATGTCATGAAAACATCACCTCTAATATTAAATTAATAATAATTTGGATTGAACTGCTTCTGTATAGATTTGTTTACAATTTAATTTTTAAATTATCTACTTTCATAATTTAAAAGCACTAGAAATAAGAGAATTTTGTGCCACATGTAGTATATAGTAAAAAAAAATTAAATTGACACTGGATGGTCATTAATATGGTTTTTCATCAAAACAGTTGGGTACTTTACCTAAATTTGAAAAACACTGCTCTAGAAGATCTAGGTACAAAGACTCCAGCACCAAACCAACATATAAGAAGACACAAATCTTTCAAATCCTCTTAGGCAGTGACCCATCCATTCATGTTTATCGAATGCCTATTGTATGTTAGTTAGACACTGAAGTTATATTAGTGATCAAGATAATATGTTCCCTATCCTCAGGGATTTTATAATCAAATGAGTGACACAGACAATTAGCATGTGAACACGTCATTTTTTTAAAAAAATTCAAGTCACATTCAGGGTATGGATGGTTCTATGACAACCAGAGTAACTGGGAGGGCCAGTTGATATTAAATGATCTGTGGGAACCTCTTAGAGGAGGTGTTGTTTGACATGATTCCAGATGAGAGAAAGCGCCATGTAAACAGAATGGACAAGCGTGGCCAGGGGAATAATTCCAGAAGCAGGAATAAAAAAGTGTAAGCCTTTAGTACAGGAAAAGTTTAGCATATCCTAGGCAGTGAAAGAGGAATAGCATGGCTGGAAATAGTGAGCCAGGGGAAGCAGAGCATGAGATGAGGTCGCAGAGGTGAGCAAGGAGCAGCAACCAACGCCTTGAAAGCCATATGAAAGCATTTTTGTTTCATTCTGAGTGGAATGGGAAGCCATTAAGAAGTACAATAAGTAGAGAAAACATGATCTAATTTAAATTTTAAGACTATCAGGCTGAAGTGGGTAAAATGGCTAGATGTCCCGTTGACATAAACACTGAAAATTCACAGATGGACAGGATTATAGCCTCCTTCATGCAGGGCCAAAGCTGCCTTAAAAGAAACCAGAGGCAAGGCAGTGTTTACAGTGTGTTTTATGTTTTCATTTGAATTGCCAAAAGTATTAGAATCGTGAAATGTCACCTAAAATATCTGGAATTCCTGCATCACTGGAATTTTTTTTAAATTTCTGGAAGCTCCGGTAACATTGAGCCTGCGTTCCTGCCTAGAGCCAACTGGCTGCAGCTGAGTAGCAGCTGCTTCGTTTCTCCATTTGGAAAGTGCTACAATTCCATGTTTGTCAGAGTTCTCTCAACTCCCCTACTGCCTAAGAGCTAGCTTACTTCATTAACTTTTCTTACCTGTTGGATATATCTAGATGCAGAAGCATTTATTTTGTTACCTCCTTGCGGGGACCACAGCAATGAATAACAGCCACAGCCCTTGGGAGCTGTTCCCAGTGCTGCTTAAAAACCTTGGTAGAGATCATGCCGAACTTGATCTTTTTTCTTGACCTGATTTATGCTCACTTATTGGTTCAAGGTGGTTTTGTCCACTTCTTCCCCCAAGACCACACCTAGACATGAAACATCTACTTATTCTATCTTAGTGCATATCCATAGCCTAGGCCGGTGCTTCAGTTCTGTGAGCCATTATCCCAGGTCTCAAGCTCACCTGCATGACCATGCTTCTCTCTGAAGACATTCACGCTTGGACTCTGCAATGTTCATGTCATTGCTGGGTCCTTTGAGGAGTAGGACACTGTATGCACAATCAAGTGTTCTAGGGCAAAATAGATGCTGTTTAAAGTTTTTTATTTATAATTTGATTATAATTTTAAAAGTAAGGAATGTACAATCTTTATTGCATATTAAGTGTAACCTCTTGGTTGAGATTAAATGAAGCCTGTTTCTAGTTTTATACTTTTACTCTTGTCTGCCTAGAAAGTATGTAACTTGGTTAAGTCATGAAAAACGTATGCTTCTAAGAGAATGTAAGAGCATTAGGTCAGGAATTTTAACTTACTCATTGCTCTACTGCCAGTACCTAGAACTGTGGCACATGGTAAGCTTTTCAGTACATATTTTTGTTGAATTAGTAAATGAATGTCAAAATATCAGACATTTGGTCCAATATTGTGCTTTGGACATGTGAGACTACTAAATGGAAAAACCTGGCTGTCTTTGTGACAGGATCTCTAAAATAATAGAAGCATAGTCTATATCACTTTCTTCCCCAAGTACCCCAGTTACTTAACTGTGAGCTATGGCTTCTAGCTCACATGTTGTTTCCCTAAGCCTATTTACATTGAGTCTATAGTATCCTTAAGATTAATAAAATTTGTCCATTAATTATCTCCTGATAAAAGCAACACTTTTATTGGCTCTACACATAGTCTTCAAACACACCAAAGAATGCAATAATTATGAAAGAATCTGGAAAATGTTTCTGAATATAGAAATATAACATTCATCATTAATAACCACATATTAAAATAGGTTTATCCACCTATTGCTGAACCCAATTCTGAATTGTGCCTTCCAAACACACTCACATTCCTTTCCTCTTCTTCATCTCCCTAAGCAAAATGTTTCAGACAGAACAGGCATTTGTCACACTCAGCATAAAATGAAAGTCTCTCAGTCCATTAGCTCCACCTCTATCAATACCGCGTTGGAGATGACACAGTTGTGATTCTTTCCTTCTTTTTAGTTTCACTCAATACAGAAAACATCAACCTTAGCCATATTAATACTACTACCATATCACCAAATAAAATAATGAACAAACAACCACAAGAGACAGAAGTATGTTTTATGAACCTTAATTGGATAAGCACCTTGTTTCACTGCTTGTAGGGAATAAACTGTCAGGAAACTGACTTTATAGACTGACCTGATTTCTAAGACTTGCTTAAAACAAACAACCCCCCCCCCATTTGACCATTTTTTTCTTTGTAGGGCAGTACATATGAGTTTTTGAAACACCATCTGAATCAATGTGCTGTCCTTTCATGCACTAACTCCACTGATTTGATGACAAATTAATTTGCCAGAAATCAACAACTGCAGGTTAGTCACATGAAATACTAAATTGGGGCTATTTTGGATCTGTTAGCCTTATGATGGGATGGTTTAATTTATGCATCATAGAAATCTCTTTACACCACTGCCTGTGATTGCAGCAGCTCACAATACTTGCCTGCTCTTTGGCTTTATTTTGGAAAAGCCAGTAAAAAGTCAGTTTATGTTACTGATAATTTTTTGGGAAAAACTAGACAAATTATGTGATTATTTGTTTAATGTACCGTGTCATTAATAATAAAAATAACAACAAAAAGAGCAGAAAATACTAATAAAAGACCTTGGTGAGTTTCAAATCATCAAATGAAATGTGTGTTAATTTTCTCTGTAAAAATTTCCATTTTTCCTAATAGCATAAAACCCTTTCACCTAACTCATTCTTCATTCCACAGTCATCATTACTATAAAAGACCCATTTAATTGCCTATCTAATATCCATTCCTTTTTCTTCTTTGCCAAGAGAGTCCCAGTTTTCTTCAGGGTAACAATGTGCTAATCACAGGCAATTCATCATAATAAATATAAGCCAAACTTTATAATACCATGCCTCAATTTCCATGCCTCACACTTCCAGTAATGAGTCTTGGGAAGGAGTCTTTGAAGGGATGTTTGGGAAATTTTTACTCCCCTGAGAAGAGAAAACTGGTGTGGCTGGCATTACCTGGTCACACTTATTGCTGGTTTGAACTTAGACTTGACATCTGCAATGGCAACAACTATCTTGAGACTACAAAGCAGCAAGTAAGAATATGGATGGCAACATGCTAAGGAAGCCACAGTGGAGAAACAGCTCCTAGGTCCTGAATGACTTTCTATGTGAAAACCAGCAAAATGCCTATTTCCAGACTTCTCAGTATTAGAGAAAAATCAATCCCCATCTGATTAAGACACGTACTGAAGTTTTCTGTGACTTGCAGCTGAAGGCCTTTCTAAGTGGTAACAATTATTTTTCTGTAAAATAGCTTAGAGCTTCTCAAAAATCTCCCCTTGTTTCTTGTCTCTCTCTCTCTCCAAATCTACATTCCACTGTAGCTCTCAAATTGCACCCAAATTGTTTAGGACTTTCCAAATTCTCTCTGTGACCCATTACAGGTCTTTGTAAATGGTTCCACCTTCATCAGTGAAGTCCTTTGCCATCCTTATTTTTCCTCATCAAAAGTTATGTGAGTACACGCATATTCCATGACTCAATAAATCCACTCCTAAAGAAACTCTCATCAGAAATGCATCTATATGTTCACCAAAGACAGGCACAAAATTGTTCATGGAAGCACAATCTGTAACAACTCCAAACTGGAAACAACCCAAATGGCCATCAAGGATAAAATGGAAAATTAATGTGAGGTTTGGTTATAGCAATGAAAATGAACAAACTACAGCTACAGCTACATGCAATAATCTGGGTAGATCTCACAAACATAACATTGAACAAAGCTTCTAGACATAGAAGAAGATATACTATATTATTTCATTTATTTAAAGTTTGAAAGCAAGCAAACTAATCTATAGTGTCAGAGTGAAATAATTGCTGCCCTTGGGGAAGACAGTGACTGGGAGGAGGAACAAGAAGAGCTACTAGGATACTGGCAACGTTCTGTTTTCTAACCTATGTCATGGTCACATGGCTGTGTTCACTCTGTGAAATTACATCAAGCTGTATATGGATGATCTATGCACTTCTCTGTATGTAATATGTAAATAGAGTTTCCCAAAGCAAAGTTTACCCCTGCTACAAGTAGTCATTAACATAATATTTCTTCCACAAGCCTTCCTCTGATTTCTTCTTCATTTTAGTTTAACATTTTCCTCTTATTCCTCCATAAAATTCTGTCTGTATTTGCCCTACAACACATATATCAGGCTGCCTTGCATTAAAACTCTCTCTTTACTCCCCAAAGGCTATGATCTCTCTGAAGGTCAGTATCGCATCTGTGTCATCTCAAACTGCAGTGTACCAAATAGGTCAGTAAATATCTTTGCAGGGAGTTTTACTTCAGAACAGCTTGCTATCAAATATATGCACCAAAGATCAGTTGCTTCTATGTGTTTTTCTGTTTTCGAGTTTTCATAATCTAATAATATGAAATTTTGAAATTCTGGAGGCAGCTGTAACATAGAAGGTGCATTGGATTAAAAATGTAATGGCTTCACTTGTAAACCTTCACCTGCACTACTAGAGGCTGTGGAAATTTATACAGGCAACCTCACCTCTCAGATCTGTACTTTCTTTACCTGGAAAATGGGGATAATAATGTTTGCCTCAGAAATGCTATGTGTCTCAAGAGAGTTGGTATACATAAGTGTTTAAACTCTAAAACACTATAAAAACAGAGGCATTGCTCTTCATTGTCTCACAGTAATATTTACTAGCGTTTTTCCTGTCGTAGAACACCTAGAAAATTGTAATTATTGTACAACATGCTAGAGTAAAATCACAAGGCTTCTTAGGGCTGGAGGACAGGTTACTGTGCACTGTTTAGAAAGTTTTAGAAAACCATGAAGTTATTCAAATTAAAAATTCTGGCTCAGGTGGGATCAGGACATTTTGCCTCTTTTTCAAGCAACATTGGTAAATAGAGCTCAAGGTAAGACCCGTGAGGTAGATTGCTCCAAACGTCATGTGGAACCAAATAGGAGTGTCGTCCATCATGTAAGACCATTCACACTGCAGACTGAAATCTCCTAACCTGAATTTGGAATGCCGTGTTTATTTACATTTGTATGGACCTTTTTGCTGCAGCACAGGAAGAAAAACTCTTAAAGTGGCTTAAAACTCTTAAAGTATCTTACATCTCTAATGAGAACAAATTTGTAAACTGATAAATATTTGAGCAGGAAGGAAATACTTATTTTGCAAACTTTCTTAATCACTTTTCCTAGTTAAGAGATTCTTATCATTAATTAATATATAAATGCTACTTGATCTAATTATTTTTCTAAAAATTTATTTTTCAATTCTTTCCTTCCTAATTCCTCCATCCCATGGAGAAAGAAAAATATTATATGTATGTTAATATACATACACCTATACATAAGTATATGTATAGGTGTATATATACATACACACGCAGAGTAGGGATTAGTGTTTTTTTCTTAAATTACTGAGATATTGGTAGTGGGATGGGGAGGGTAGAGAGGAAGAAATGACTATGATACATTACTTTAGCAGAGAGTTTGTTGAAATAGTGTCATTTCTCCAGTATTTCTCAAAGCATAGCATGCAAAATTATCTTAGTTGACACCCAGATGAAACTGTTAAAAAATTATTGTTATATTAATTATTTTTATATTAGAAAAAACAGCATGTTAAACTTATGATTTTATTGCTAGAACAAAGTTAACTGATTTTTTTTTTAGGTGTGTTGACTTAAAGAAAAAGTAAGAGGACACTGGTACTTTAAGATGGGCGTCTGCCAACCTCCCCATTTGCCAACAAATTAATAAACTTCTCTTTCCTTCTCCTCAAACCACTTGTCCTAATTCTTCTGATGCAGCCTTGGGGACAAATGCTGAGCTTTTGGTAACAGAATTTGGCATCCCTGGGTGAGCCCATGGGTGCCCTGGTGGAATGGCACCCCAGAACTGTTGAAAGAGGCAGGAAGCAGCCCTGAGTCAAAGCCATGGATCTTCACTGGTAGGAGCAACTTCTTTTCAAGGTGAGAGACCAAGGGATGGTTCCAGCAGCTGCCAGAGTGTGTTTTAGCTCTGGGAAACTCCTGTCTCTGTCTCCCTGAAGTAGACACAGCTACCCACAACCTGAACTGAGGTGAGGAGAAGGAAATGGATTTGGGAAGTGTCTGATGCCAGACCATTTGTTGGGTAAGTTCCCCGTCATGTACACCAAGACTCTGATTCCACCCATTCAGGGAGGGTTTTGAACCTTCCAGGCCTGCAGCAGGGCTTTCATCTATAGCCCTATCAGGGCATTTGTCTTGAGGTGCCTTTTGGGGGTGGAAGTCATGAGGTTGAGTGGAATTAGGGAACCTGGCTTGAATTCAGGTTTCCCAGAGAATGGGGGGATTAGGCCACCCACTGGGGAGGGTTTTGAACCTTCCAACCATTGGGGGTGGTGTTCGTCCCCTTTGGATTCCCATTTGTTTGATAGGCCCTGGCACTTCTGCGTTGAGGATCCCCCGTATTGTCTGTTTGTTACTTGTGAGTTTTATTATAACATAAGGAAGCTCCATTTCAAAGACCTTGGGGAAAAACTTTGGCTGAATGGTTAACTTACAGTAAATAGAATGGCCCATATACATGCTATCGTGTGAGAAGTGGCTGTTAAATGAAAATTCCCATTTGATTGACAGGCTGTGGCAATTTAGATTGTGTTGGGAATTCCCTATATTGCTTGTGTTTGCTTGTTTGTGTGAACTTTGCGCCACTTGTCTGGAGAGTTTTTGTATCGTGATACTGCTTGTATGAAGTGTGAGGAAAAGTGGTGGTTGGTACCACTTGTATGGAGTGTGAGGAAAAGTGGTACTTGATGGTCCTTGGTTTATTCTGAGCTGTTGGCTCTTTTCCCAGGAATTTGTTGTTTGGATCCTAATTTTGATTTGTAGGTGCATTCTAAAGGGTCTTCTCCATTGGCTCTTCCTCCCAAAATTAATCTCAATTGGCCTTTCTGTGCTTTTGCAAAAGAGCAAACTGAACACTCTCATTTGTATTAATAGATAAATGAGATTTCTCATTTATGGAAAATAAATGGGAGAATTAAAAATAAATCATTTAAAATTAAAGAAAGACAAGGAGAATGACCCCCTTCAGGCACACCATAGTTGGTTTATGGTGCCTCTACTTGCAAGTATTTTCATGAATGGGAAGGTTCAAATGCATGCCAGGTTTTCTAGGATGGCCAATTCTTGTGTACAAGTTTTCACTAAAGGTCAAATTATACCAAGGAAATTCAGACTCAATGGTCAACCTATCACTACAGAGTTAAAATGTTGAGTTTCAAGCTCTCTGCTTGAGACAAACTTATTATTTATGGTATGCAAAATGATCTGTGTTTGTAAGATTTTTGATAAATGAGGTCCTCTTGCCCCTGCCAGAATCCCACAGTCAGCTGGGGCAAGGTGCCAGGAGGGGCCACAGCACAGGAGTGGACCTGTGGGAGGAAAGACTGATGCACATGGCCCCCCACTGAGCGACGTACAACAAGGGGAAGGAACGCCTCACATTGCCCTCATCTTGACACCATGGGAGGAGCTAGGCAGGACACCGCCTGAACTAATTCTTTAATCCCATGCCCATTAGGTTATGATTGAGGCTGGGAATAGTCTCTCCTTACCCAGCAGGGAGTTCAATTTGGCCAGAGGTCACCCATAGCCAGGTCAAGGCAATTAGCATGAATCCTTCACAGCTGGTTAATATGGCCTTTAAAGTAAACTAAAAACCATGTGGGTTCTGCTAGCTATTCCAGCCAAGGATCCTTTGGGATAGTCAAAAGGAAAGGCCACCCTAGGGTAGGGTACAATCAGTGTGCTTTTGATTAAAAAAGGACATTGGAAAGAACCCTGCCCATAATTGCAAAGCGTTCCAGGTAACAAGAAACCCTCAGGAAAGCAAATGGTTCCTTTAAGTCCAGGACTCAGAAGACAGAGAATGAGACCTAGAGGACCCCTGCCTCACTAGTAGCTCCCACCTAAATATCCCCATAGAAGCCCTGGGTACAAATTGACAGTGGGGACCCAATTCGCAGACTTTTATGAATGAGGGGGCCCAGGGCTCCATACCTCCCCACTGAAGCCCCAGATGCAAATTGACCATGGGGATTTGATTGGTGCCAAACTTCACGGGTAAAAGCAGTCCAGAGGAGGGACCCCACCACCACCACTTTCTGGCATGGCCCAGCCCCCAGCACCAGCTGCGCACAGCACTCCGAAAGCCAGGTGGTGGTGAGGCAGCCATGGGCAGACAGCAGCTGAGAACTCCCTGCAGTGGGCCCAGTGGGTATAACTAGGCAAGCAGTGGGAGCACCAGGAGTTGTTCCAAAAGCAACAGAAACTCACCTCTGAGGGCACCACTAAGCTCCTGTTAGATGATACCACAACCTGGTGAAACATGCAGGAGACTGCCATTGCAGAGCAGTTTGTTTTAAAGTTCAGGCTTCAACAGACCTGCACATCACTACAGCACTGGCAAGAAGAGAGCTACCAAAAGTAAGTAAGGCTATATAGACTGATGGGACTCTGGGACAGCTACAGAGACAGCTCAACAGCTCAAGCTATCACTGTGTTTGGCTACTCCATGGCAGTGCCCATCCGGGGAATCTTTGCTTCCTGCCATCTACACCTGGACCTACTGCACAATGTCCTAATGTTGCCCATTAACTTCTTCAAGTAGACCCCCAGCAGGAACCTGGTGAACTGTTTCTCCAATAAGTTAGACACAGTGATCCCACAGGTCATCAAAATGTTCATAGGCTCCTTTACTCCATACAGAGTGATAATGGACCCTCCTTTATAGCAGAGGTAACCCAGCAAGTAAACAAAGCCCTATATCTATAATAAAAATTATATAGGTGGGATAAGGTATTGCTGCTTGCCCTCTGGATAAGGGTAGCCGTTTAGAAGCAGGCTTAAGTTAAGACCCTAAGAAATAGTTCATGAGAAACCCTTTCTAGCAACCCCAAGATAAGTATGGTAATAAAAGAAAATATAGTAATATGTCAAATGAGTGGGTCAGGTGCTAACCACTATGCATGAGTTTATCTCTTTCAGGTCCCTGCCCTAGTTGGAAACAGAGAAGTGGAAGGGACCCTATGAGGTGCCTCTAACAACTCACACCTCGTCAAAATTGTCAGAAGTGAAATCTTGGGTCCATCGCACCAAAGTAAAGAGGTGTATCCCCAACTGGAAGGGCCAGCCTTAGGTGATCTAAAGTATCTGTTTGAGAAACCAAAGAAAAAAATGAGAATGTTGATATTTGTTAATCATTTTTGGTTCTGTCTATAGGATAGAGGGGCAACTCCTTAGTAAGGATTTCCCCAGCTATATCACCTCTTCTGTTGATCTGCCCTGCTGATGGGTCTCTTATCCTAAACCTTGTTTGGTACAAGTATTTCTGTACATGATTTCTGAATTTGCAGAAGCCGATCTCTAAGATTACTTATAGGGTACAATTAATAGTTCTGTGCTCAGAGGTCCCATGTTTCTTTTCTTACCCAGCCATGCATTGGACATTGTGTGCAAGGTCCATTTCACCTTGTCAATCCTCACAGTTGTAATTATGGCTTATGCCCCTTTTTACCTGATAATCTGTACCTTCCATCTAAAACATCACCCCAATTCAGCAGAAAGTAGTTTAAAGACTATATCACCCCTCCTCTCTGAGATATGACAGGGTAAAATTGATAGTGGGGAATATGTAACAGAGAGAATGGCCTGAAAACAGGTAAAAATGTTTTCTGTCTCTTCAAAACACCCTCACCCATTTTAAGAACTGAAACCTACATCCCTGCCTCATGCCAGTAGTTGAGAGGGGCAGGAGAGTGTCCTTTGTTCTTTGCGCCACAGGAGATGGCTTAGGGGAATTGCTGGGCTGGAGGTCATGATAGTGTCTTAGCTGAAGATGACATGAATCCAGGAAGAGGTCAGGAGATTGTCTTAGCCAAAGATGGGACTATGGGATTAATCAGAACCTTTAAAAGCTCTATACTTCTGCTCAGAGGCAGGAGGTTGGTACTTTGAGACAGTAGTTTGCCAACCTCCACATTTGCTGACAAATTAATAAACTCCTCTTTCCTTCTCTTCAAGGAATAAAATAAAATAAAATAAAATAAAGAAAAAGTAACAATACAGAGAGTATATAGATATACCAAAATTATTCAGATTTTGGTATGGATTTCTAGAGTTTTGGGTTACTATATTAGTTGATATTTGCTCCTCACATATCTTTTTTTTATTTCAGCATATTATGGGGGTACAAATGTTAAGGTTACGTATATTGCCCATGCTCCTCCTCCTCCCTCGAGTCAGAGCTTCAAGTGTGTCCATCCCCCAGATGGTGCACATCGCACTCACTATGTATGTAAATACCCATCCCGTTCTCCCCCCTCCCGCCTGCCTGACACCCAGTAAATGTTATTCCTATATGTCCACTTAGGTGTTGATCAGTGAAACCAATTTGCTGGTGAGTACATCTGGTGCTTATTTTTCCATTCTTGGGATACTTGACTATTCACATATCTTTATGTATGTGGAAAAGTCTCCTTAAAAATGCTCTTCTCTGGGTCAGTTTCAAAAAACTATTCCAACTCATATACAGGATGGTAGAGATAAGAAGTGATGCTATAAGATAAAATTATTTCCAGGAAAACTAAAAAATAATCCTCTCAACATGTCATCATGGAAATTGCAAATTTAAGAGACAAATGGAAATGTGGAGAGTAACAGCATGCCAGGAACAATAAATGGCAGCAGTCCTAGGCCTTGTTCTCCATTCTAAGACTGTGTGCTTCCTAGCACATTCCTTCCTTGAACCTCAACTTGCTCTTCTGTCTGTAAAAGAACGAAATTGTCTCTGGAAGTACCTTCTAGCAACATCAATCTAAGTCAATGAATAAAAATTAACTCTGCATTAGAAGCACAGTTAGCTGTTAAGTATATCAAATGGACTTACTCTTAACTACATGGCCCATCAATTAAACTGTTGCTTCTTCCACTCAGTTTATGCAGTTATTCAAAGCTATGTGTTAAAGGTTTTATTATTTTGCAGCAATTTTTACCCCTTGAAGGAAGATATAAAAAGGCCTCAGAGACTGACATTTTTTCTGTCATTTAAAAGAGACCAAGCTATACTCCAATGACAATGTTCTGACTCTCTGAATGAGAATAGAATGACCGAACATCATGCATCCAGAGATTTATCTGAAGACTTGGGAATTGAAATGGTAAGTCTAGCATTTCTAGATACCTTCTGAACTAAACTCGAAATCCTTCCCACCATTAGCCTAACCAAGCATGCCTCGCATTTCTGTCTTCCTCTGTAACCTCCCGCCAACCTCCATTAGAGCCCAGAAAACTCACTCGCTCTCTCTCTCATGTCTTCTTAGGTCATTTGTTTCTGCTTCATATTAGATGTTTAAATCTCTCTGCAGTGTCCCTTTATGTGCTAGTTTTTATCAATCATGAGGTGTTTTTCACTTATTTGACCTTCACAACAACTCTATCATGGAAGCAAGGAAAGAATTAGCACACTCATTTTTACATAAACACAAAAAGCTTGTCAAAATTCACAGTTGTTGAATTATAGGGCCAAAACTGTAACCCAGTTATTTGGATTCCAGATCCAATAACCCTTCATGGCATTATTTCCCCTATAATCAAGAGTCTGAGCATCTAGTTTGGTTCTAAGACTCATATATATCAGGTGTAAATCTTAATGTTCTCCTTTGACCCAGTTATTTGAACATGTTTGAGCTAGAATTGGCAGTATCATGGCTATTTCTGTGTATTCTGACAAGAGAGTAAGGCACATGATCCTCACTTTTTAAAACAGGTAACCACTTGTTTAAATTCCTGATCAAAGCCTTTTCTAATCACAATTAGCGAGAGCTAGACACTTCCGTAAATACCTCTCAGAGAGATCATGTAAGCTCCAAAAACCATTAGTAGCCTCCAGTCTCCAATGCTAATATAATTCTTTTTTTAAATTTCAAAATATTATGGGGATACAAACACTTTGGTTACATATACTGCCTTTTCACTGCCCAAGTCAGAGCCACAAGCCTGCCCATCCCCCAGAAAATGTACACCGCACTCATTAGGTGTGAATTTACCCATTCCCTACTCCCCCTTCTCACAACTCATTCTTAAGAGGGGAAATCTGAAAACAAGAAAAACCAAAGCTAGGATATTAATATTTATAAAGAGTCAAACTTTCCAGCCCCATCTTCTGCCACCTCTGGCTAATGGATTCTTACCACCACTGCAACACCTTATATTGCTTAAAACAAAAGTTTCCAAATCTCGCCTTACATTATAATCACTAGGGGAGCTTTTCTAAAGCATAAACACATGGGACCTTTCTGACACTCAGGAAGTCTGGTGTAGGACAGGGCAATCTGTTTGTTTAACAAGAGTCTGATGTGACTCCGATGTAGCTGGTCTAAGCCTGGCACTTCTTAGTCACTTATACTTGCAATATCCCCCCACTCCTGCAACATGGGCTTTTCTTTTTCTAGTCAATCACTTTTATCAGCGTATAAATATGCTATCATATTTCTCATAAAAACTATGCTTCCATGTTCTCACATTCCCTGATTTCGCCACACAACTTTACTGCAAAACTCCTAGAAAGATTTTTCCACACTCACTGTCTTCACTCTCTCACTCTTCATCCCCTGAACCCTTCCAAGTCAGACTTTCATGCCCACTTCTTCACTAGACCTGCTCACCACGGTTACTAATGTCCTCCATGTTTCCCAATCTAAAGCTTCATTATCAGTCTGCGTGTTACTGACATCTCATGGTCATGTGAACCAGCTGGCCTTTCCTTCTTGCCTTTCTCCACTTAATCCCTGTGTTATCACTCTCTCCTGAATCTCCTCCACTTTTCAAGCCCTTCCTTCTGGTCTCTTTGCTGGGATTTAGTTCCTGATGGCTGAATATAGGAGTGTCACAGGCTTAGTCCTTAAATCTCTTCTCTTCCCTATCACCACTAGCCCCGCACGTGACCAAAGAGAGTTCTGTGGTCCTAAATAGCATCTATTATTGCGCATTTATATCTCCAGCCCTAGCCTTTTCTAAATGTTTGAATTTTACCTTTCTATTCAACGTCTACCCTCTACTCAATGTCAAATTTAACATATTCCAACAGAACACTTGTTTCCCCCTCACAAAGCAGCTCTACTCAATTTCCCAACTTAGTAAAAGGTCCCTATTCACCTCATTGCTCAGGCCTGACTGCTGGAGTCATCTTTGACTCACAAGCCCCACTGTCAATCAGTTAGCAAATCCTGTCAGTTCTACCTTCAAAATACATCTCAAATCAGACTATGTGTCACCACCTAACACATTATCACCCTCTTCCAAGCTTCTCACTAAAAATACTATAACAACCTACTAAATGCTCTCCCTGTTACAGTCTATTTTCATACTGCCACCAGAGCGATCCATTGAAAATGTAAATGGCTCATAACATCCTTGTTCAAAACCCTTCCATTACTTCCCACAATCCTCAGAATAAATTCCAAAATATTTGCCACGGCCTACAAGACCCCAAATAATCTCTTTTCCTACTATTCTTCCTTTCTTTGATCCTGTCATACTGCCCTTCTTGCTCTTCTTTAAACATGCCAAGCATATTCCTGCTTCAGGACCTTCGCACTAGCTGTTCCTTCCAGCTGGAGCATGTTTTCCCTCGGTATTTGCAGCCTTGCTCCCTCACTTCCTTTGGTCTCTACTAAAAAGCCATTCCCTCAGGGTAGACTGCTCTATCTAAAGATCTCTTCCTTTCACTCTCTGTCTCCTTCATGGGTTTATTCTCTTTATAGCACTTATCACCACCTAACATTATATTATATGCATTCTAGTTGCTTATTTATTTGTTATTTTACTTCTGCACTAGAAATTAAGCTCTCAAAATAGACACAATTTTGCTCACCACTGAATCTCCAGAAATTAAAATCTGACAAAGAGTAGGTCATCAATGAATGAATTAAGGAATGAATGAAGGAATGAACAAATTCATTAGCATGGAACACATGCTCTTTCATAGCCCCATGTTTTGGTGCATATTTTTCCATTTACCTAGAGTATTCTTTCTCATCATCTTCCATGCCAGTTGGATGCCTATTTATTTTTGAAATAATAAACTTGGGGGACATCTTCCCCTAAAGCCTTCCTAGTTAAGCCTCCCTGACTACACATACACACACACACACACACACACACGCGCGCCACCACCACCACCACCACCACACAGAGGGAACTGCCTTCATCTCTGTTTGCTCCCAAAGTAAGTTGTTCCTACCTTTAGTCTAGCACCTATCCTTGAAGATGTATTTTTGATTATATATTTGCTCTCTTGCTACATTATGAACTCTTTGGGGCAGGAATTGACTTATCTTTGTACACCCAAAGTCCAGCATACAAAAATGTCATACTAGGAACCCACTTATGTCTATATATGTCTGATTGCTAGTGCTCACATGAGCTTTTACTATTTCCTTCTGTCTGTGCTGTTATTTTTATTACCTGCTGCTGTTCATTCATGTGCTTACCACACCCACAAGTAGGTGTGGCTTATCTGTTCTCTCTGCCTCACAAGTAAAAGTGCCTGTAGGTCCCAGGAATTAAACTTTGATAGAGTATATATTCACTCACCATTGACTTAGAACTAGAGTGAAACAAGCCCTCAATAACAGAAGTTAGTCTGAATATTGGAGTTCATTACCACATTCTTTGTAAGACTCTAGTTACCAGTCATCAGTGAAAGAGTTAAAATAAGCTTAAATCAACAAAATGCTTTAACCTCTGTCATGTTATCCCACTTCACAATACATACTTAAAATGTTCTATTTAGTTGATGGGAATAGCATCTTCAGCAAGCAGCCTCATAATAGTGTAGCTTCAAAAAGAATGTGTGCAACAAGATGGCTTTTGGAAGACATAATTCTTATTCCAAAGAAGCTGTAAGTTTCATGTTGCTATAACTTGCTTTGGCCATTAATTCCTTCTCCAAGAAAATATAAAATGGAACTTTATCTCTGGTATACTGTTGTGTTATGAGTGCATCAAATATAACAATAATAGTAATAATAAATAAGTTATATCTTTGTCATGCTCTTTAGATTTCATGCTTTGGACACGCCATTTCATTTATACTTCACAACAATGCTTTGATGGAGGTAAGAATGATTACAATCACTTTACAGATGAGAATTTTGAGGCTCACAGAGGTTAAGAAACTTGCCTGAGGTCATGTACTGTGTGAGCAAAAGAACCAGACTTTGACCCAGATCATTATTCTCTGAATGCCATGTATATTAAGAGTTAAAAGTACTGGGTGCAAAGATCCAGCCTCTTTACAGGGACATGGGGCTTTGAAAAAGAGTCTCAAGCTTGCTGGCTCTCGGTTTCTGGTTTCTTCATCTGCCAAATAAAAGAGTGTGTGCAATTCCTACAATTGTTGCTAGCACCCCAATACTATGTCTATCCATTCTGAATCACTTATCCTCTGTGCATAATATGATAATTGGTCCCTCCTCACTAGAAGGTTGCAACCTAGGTATTATTTTTGCTTGTTATCATCTGTGTTGGAATAATGACATCAAGGTGCATTAGGACTGTTGAAATTTGGTCATTCAAAAAAAGCTTCATGAGGTAAGGAGACAAATCAGAAGAAAGCCCCAGCTCAGTTTTATTAACAATATCTGCCTTAGAAATGCACGTCCACCTTTTTGAGAGAGCTGGCTATTTTCAGTTATGAGAAACCTGCTAAGGAGGCCCAGGTGGCTTAGAAAGTAGAGCTGACACAAATCTGAAGTCATTGGGCAGTCTCAGCTCCACATATTCTCTTTCATTTATTTTTCCTCTTAAACCCCTAGAGGGATTTGCTTCAGTCTCAAGTGCTCACTCTAGTTCCAGCTCAACCAAGAACCACACTCTCTCAAGTTAAAAGGTGAGATGACAAAGTGCTCCTATTTATAATTCCAGAGAGGAGGACAAGGTCTAGAAAATGGAATAGGACTTCAGACCATTCTCAGTCGTCCCTATGGTACCACCGACACAATAAAACCAACTTCCCCCACCAAAGAGTCAGGAAATTTCTCAGCAGACACTGCAAATCCCTTTGATGCCAGTCCACTGTGCAACAGCCTAGGTCAAAAGGCAATTGTTCCTTGCTGACCTCTCAACCTCTCCTATTTATGTTATTTCCCATTGTGCCCTATTCGATGCCCAATTGCTTCTGAGACTAACCCAACTCTGGATACAGAGATTTTTCTAGTTACCATGGATGTAAGAAATCAGGGAATATTAGCCAAGCAAGGCTGCTTCTCCTACTATAAGCCAACATACAGCCCCAAGTGAAATAGAGGTAATAAATACCTATATTGTGCTTAATAAGTATCAAATGCTATCCTAGGAGTTTTACATATATTAACTTATTTTATTCTTCACCACAATCCCTATAAGGTAGATGCTTTTATTATTGCCATTTTATAAATGAGGAAATTGAGGCACTGAAGGGTCATGGAACTTGTTCAAGGTCACATAACTGGTATGGCTCAGAGCCAGGTCAAACCCAGGCAGCCTGGCTCCATAGTCCATGCTCTCGGCCACCACAGTAGACTGCCTCACACAGGCTACATCTTTCTGAACTTGATAAATTTGTATTAACAGGGGTGAATTTCAAAAATATGAAATTAAATGAAAAATAACATGCAGAAAGATAAAAAACAGTTGGATACCATTTATATAAACTTTAAAAACACTCAAAACAATATCGTATAAGATATGTGTTAAGAATATAAACAAACACAGGGACTGGAGGGGCACACACTAAAATCATAACAGTCAGTACACCTGAGGAGGAAGGGATTTGGGGATGAAGCTGGGGATGGGTTCTAATGACTTTAATTGTATAAGTAATGTTTGACTTCTTCATGTTAAAAAAACTGAAATAAATATGACATAAAGTCAGCAATTTGTTCATTCTGAGTCTTAGGTGTATCAGTGTTTGTCATATTATTTTCTTACTATTTCTGTATTTTAACCTTAAAAACAAATTACATATATTTTATCTCCTATTCCTTTTTGTGCCTTCCCAATGACAATGTCATGAACACTATTTCCAGTTGAGGTCATGAAATCTGTAGTATTGCATTTTGGAAAAACGAAATTATAATGATGACTTGCCTAGGGCTAGTTAGCCTAATGTTACCTACGACTAGAATATTTCTAGCTGAGAGTGATGAAAACGACTTAACCAATCCATTCAGCTATAATTTGAACTGAGCACATGCAAACGATCACAGCAGCCAACAGTAATTATCAAAGAAGATAAACTAAAACAAAAATATTTGGGAGAATTGATCTCTATTCCAAACTAGCAGTCTCTTCTAAAACAATGAAAATGGTGACTAAGAATGACAAATTTAGAAGTTATTATCTTAATTAGGATTAGTCGTACTCACATATTATCTCTGTTATCAAAGTATGATTTTTTTAAAACAGGGTTCGTGTGCACCCATCACTTGGTACATGGTGTGGGTCTTAGTATGCTGCTTGAAAAAATATATATAAATCAATATTCCATAATGTCTTTGCTTTTCCAAACCTAAAGTATTAGACTCTTCAAATAATAGAGTGACCAATGAGGCTGACCTTTAAAATTTTTATAACTAGACAGATACCATTTGGGGAGGTGTTAGTAATTTTTGCTCCCAAGGATAGAGATTAGAATTTTCCTTTTTCATAGAAAATGCTTTGTTTTGATAGGGACTACCTGATCCAGCTTCCCTAATCATACAAATATAAGTGAATTTAAGTCAATTTCCTATTCTTTGTTCTTGGAAATCCCCCACCCCTCACCACCACCATTATAGCAGATGCTTCCATCTGAGATATTAAGTATTTTGTTTAGGAATTTACATTGGATATATTTTGAGCAGAATCAAGTTTGTGCAGAGTTAAAGAATTTTACTCTGCTTTTAGGCTGTCCAGTTTGAAAATTCTTTTTTTTTATTCTTAAAAGACCTGTCTTATTTGTCCCAAGAGTCTGTGAGAATAGATCATTCCTGGAAAAGCATGCCAGACTCATCTTCTTTGCAATCTACACTGAAAGAAGGACAGTGGAAAGGCAAAATGCTTCCAGGGCTGGACTCTTGGTGTTCCTCATCTGGTATTTCCATTGGAATAATCTGAACACGTATGCACTAATAATTAGTATGATTGCTTTTCTGAACCAGGAGTGGGCAGACATGTCCTGTGGTGAGAGTGTTTCTCCTAAAGGACCTGAATGCTCCACTTTTAGTTATCTTGCAATAAAAAAACAATGAACCCTGGAATAGGAGCAGGCATCACTTTATTTTCTCTCTGAAATTGGGAGTAATGCCTAATTGTTGGAGGAAACAAAGAATATCCACTATGCTAAGATAGGCTAGGTATGAAAGACAAATGAGCAAGAGGCTCTCCTAAGGAAGAATATGCTCTGTGGACTATAAGAGCAGTGATAGCTAATATCTGTCTTTAGATTTCCATTCTCTGCACTGTTATGCACTTCTACCTTCCTTAAGAATTCAGTAAATTATTCTGAAGACCCACAATCTGGCTTTTCTTAAGATTGAAAGCAGAGAGTGGCAGAGTTCTTGGATCTCAGTGGTTCAGGGTGAAGAAAGTTGGTGGAGATGTCAGACAAAAACCAGGACAAATTTGCGGAATATGTACATACTTGTCAGTATTTCCTAGAAATTACTCAATGAGGGAAACACAGCTTAGAAATGGAAATCAGCAGTCTACTGAATGATCGTGGCCATCAGGACTTGAAAAATGAAAGTGAATTTACTTTTCAGTCATAGGTTGATGAAGTCAGAAATTTTTTCAGTTATGTTGAATGTTCAGTGTTAAAATCTAATATGACTTTCCATTGCCTCCTATCCTGATGATTTAAATAATCTACCAACACAAGAGAGGGTTAAAAATCATGCATCATGGACTATTAAGTAGTAGTGCTACTGTGCTTAATTCTAAAAATTCAGTTATCTAAAATCAGTGAAGTGTATCACCCAAGTTATCTGTTACAGCCAAATTACTCCTCAATACCACTGTACATTGATTTCTAGCAATGAAATCAAATTCAAATTTTTCTTAATTCTATGTATATTATGGTTATTATTATTTTATGGAAACAAATAGAAGTGTTCACAAATGAAATTGGCTAGATATATTGCTTTTTACCAGCATGAAGGCCTGTCTTAAACAATAAGGAAATGTTCAACATACAGATAAAAAATTTCAAATATAATATATCCAAATATTCAGTATGTGTGCACATATTGTTGTCATAAGTGAAAGGAAAGAATAAGTGAGGATAGACCATACACTAACAGCATGTATTTGGTGTTTTATGACACCAGGAAGGATGAGAGACAAGAAAAAGAGGAGCAGAAAATACTAAGTACTGACTACATGCCCAGGATTTCACAGGTTAAGCACCTTAAAGACATTAATACATTTAATCCTCAGAACAATCATATAAGCTAAGCACTATTAGGAAGCCCCATTTCATGTCTGGGCTAGAAAACCAAGGATCTAGCCCAGAGTCACACAGCCAGTGAATGCCAGAGCCAGGATACTACTTTGTCTCCAAAGCCTTTCTCCAAGCCCTAGATTCTGCCTCCCACTTATTCCAAATGTGTGCTCCAAGGACTATCTGGTGCCCTTGTGGGCTTTCAAGAAATTGGGTACAAAAAAAAAAAATCAGGTCCCCTACTAAGGGGCAATTTAACTCTGGGATTTCAAACATAATGTATCTAGTCTTTAATCTTAACCTTGAACTCTGATCCAAGTGCCAATGGCATGACATGACCTCAGGAAGTTCTTCCATTCTTCCATCACTTCCACTCAGAATATAAAAACCAAAACCAAACAAACACTTTCCATTAAACCAACTCTCCCAACCTTAGCTTCTGCCATTGTTATCATTCACAAGTGACAGAATGAGTTAACTTTTTCTTAAACATCAGTTTTCCTCTTCTCTGAACCCCCAAGATGCTCCTTGGCATGATGATTCATTTTGACATTTAAACATGGCCAGGAATCCATAACTTATGGTATCCTGATGTATGGAATAACTGGTCCTTAAAAATTGCATTAGAAATTCTAATTATCTTTCGAATATAACTCTTCGGGATTTTGTTCTGCTCCTCCTTTCTTTCTCACCACTATAGGCTCTTCTACTATCTGCACCTAGCCTCTCTCTACCCTCAACTATAGAGCCCAAGTAACAGAGTACAAGAAGTGGATAGAAATTTCAGGAACTTTTAAATATCATATTTATTTTTTATATCTTCTAATAACAAAAATCTCAAAATGTACTATACATTTATTTTAATACATGGGGGATAAAGGAGAATCAACTTAATTATTTTCCCTTCTACACATGTGAGAGTGCTCCATGCTAAAAAGCAACAGCTAGTGGTCAGTGGGTGGGGTAGCACACTGCCCAATTCCTCTAGGGCCTTACCAGGCAAAGAGAGGGCAACTCAGGACCAGACCAAAGGAAGCTTTTGTTGTATTCTATACTGACTCTCTTCCTATGCCATGCCTGGGAAGCAGCTCATCCCCAAAGATTGGAACTGAGGACATCCTGCCACTGAAACTATAGAGTCAACAAGTAAGGCACCAATACTCCAAGTTGGACCTTTGATGAAATTTCTCATAAAAATTTCATTCATTCATTTAATCAAAAATATTTTTGTGCTCCTTACAGGTGATAGGCATCATGCTAAATACGAGATATCACAGTGGTGAGGGGGAGAGCCGCTAACCTTAAAAAGATAGATAGATAGATAGATAGACAGATCATATATATATATATATATGCCGATTTAAATGTCTAACCAAAGGCATTTGTTAAGTTGATTATGCTACCCACACATTGGTGAATACTATGCAGCCATTAAAAAATACAGTTAAGACAGGCATAGTGGCATGCACTTGTAGGCCTAGCTCCTTGGGTGGCTGAGGCAGGAGAATTGCTTGAGCCACGAAGTTTGAGGTTGCAGTAAGCCATGATCGTGCCATTGCACTCCAGCCTGGGTAACAGAGCACGACCCTGTCTCTAAAATATGTATGTGTGTGTGTATATATATATATATATATATATCTTTTATAGATAACTTAACACTGATGATATAATGTTAAGTGAAAAACAGAGACGTTAACAGAAGAATATATGTTGTAATACAATTTTGTAAAAGAAAATAGTAAATCAAATGTAATTGGTAGATATCTAGGTTGAGACCATGGATAATTTTTATTTTCTTTTTGTTTCTCTGTATTTTTTGAGGTTACTAGGATGAATTTATGCTAATTATATAATTATAAAATATATAAATACATATATGTATACATTTTTTTAAGGAACAATCAAATGTTATCACACATGGCAGTTGAGGCATTGGCATATGGTAAGAAGAGCATTATTCTCCAAGCACATTATGGGAAAATGGGATAGCATAGAAATCTAAAGCCAAGAAGAAGCAAGGGTGCTTGTTTCTCTCTCTTCTCTTTTTAAGTACTGGACTACAAAATTGGACACACTACATCATTGTTTCACATCCTCAAACATGGACAAAAGTTGCAAAGGAAAACTGCAAGTTCTACATTCTCAACCAAAAACAAACAAACAAACAAACAAAAATAAAGTTGGTTAGAAAAATATCTCCCAGGAAATTATACTGATAAAAATAATTTGGAAAATAGTAAATTGTCTAAATTCAAATCATTCCTGTCACTACACAACTCTAGAACAAGCGGGTTCTATACTCTTAAAATAAAAAAGAAAAAGATGTTTCTTTGCATACCCTAAAGAGACCAAGAAATACAAAAGGTCAATAAATATATGAAACAAGGTTTAACCCACATAGGGGTTATCAAAGAAATGCAAAGGAATATAGGTTTTTTCCACCTAATACAGATTCAAAAGATACACATATTGCATAGTGTATCATAGCATAGAAAAGGTGCACATAGTAGAAAGGGTTTAAGGAAAATATATGGCTGGCTGGAGTGTAAGTCATTGGAGGACACATCAGCACCCTTAAGAATATTTGTGTCTTTGGAAGTCACATACTATAAGTTAATATTCTGTCTCCTATTTTCCACATGTACTTATTGGCCCATAAAAGGCATTTCTGCCTTTTCCAAAGCATTGGGAAGAGATTCTTTACCCTTTCGTCCACCTTTTTCACTCCTTTCCAAGGTAGCTGATAATTTGGTCTGATTGGTGAGATCAGTGGCTAAAAATGGGGCAGGTTAGGCTTAGCCTGTTGTCACTTCTTTCTCTGTGAATAAGCCTGCCCTCAGGCTGGACACATTCTGAGTTGCTGGGTAGGCACAAATGGGCCAGGACCTAGACCTGCCTTTATAGGTAGCTGTAGAGCCTGAAACTCTCTGACTCCACTACTGAAGCCAGCAATGATGAGGCTGAAATTCTCAGCAGGTGGGTCTACTCTGTAGACTCAAACCTTCCCCCTAGTGGATTGTTTATGTTAAGATTTAGTTCTAGGAGAAAGGTGTTAAGTTTGATTTTGACCATTCTCCAGTCCAGTATTCCAGCAATCCAGTAAGAAAGCAGATACATTTAATAGCCATCCATTTGACAACTTCATCTATTTTCTCAATTGTTTTGAAATCAGGAGTAAGAGGAGAGGTAGAGGGAAGGAGGGGAAAGAAAAGTTATTACCGGTGTCCTCCTCCAAGCTCACAGCACACAAAGAGTTTGACACAAGGATATTCATCATAACGAAATTTAAAGGCACATAAAAATGAATATGATCTAAATATCCAACAACAGTGGGTAAACTGATAACTATAGCATAGATATGTGATGTCATTCCATAAAGCAATTTAAAGTGATGTTTATGAGAACCTTTTGTAAAATGACATAATCATAGTATTTTTAATACAGACAAGTTTAAGAAAAAAGAAAACACAAATGATCCACAATTTTCCACCTAGCCACACCCTGATTTATATTTAAATAAAGTCAATATGTACAAATCATTGTAGAAACAGCACAGAAATGCACAAAGCTTAAAAAGGAAAGCCCCTTTCCCACTGCTTCAAAGATATCTCTCGCCAACTAACCATTACTAATAAAAGCTACTTTTAATTCCTTTTGGAAATAATATTTTCCAAATATTTCAATATCTGTAACTATTTCCATATTTAGAAAAATTGTTTAGTCCCATAGGAAAGACACAAAGAAAACAAATAATTTTTCTGTGCTATGTTTTGTTTAGAAAATTCACATACATAGAATGGAAGGAGTTACATGAGGTTATAGCTTTATAAGAGGTTTTCTTATTCTATAGAAGTTTTAAATTTTCTGTAAAATGTAAATGTTTTCTGCTATGAATTTTCTGCTCATAGCAAAAAACTGTATGATCTGAAATATATATCACTAGATTTTAATTATGAAAGGAACACATTTTCATAAAAATTTAAATAATATAAACATATGTAAAGTACAAAGCGAGTCTTCCATCTCAGCCATCAAATTCCCTAAAGATAATGATCATTAGCAATTTTGAATGCATTTAACCAAATATACACACACACAAATATATATACATACACACACATACACAAGCACACAGACGTTTTAAATAGATACAGATATATTTAAAATTTTTTAAATTTTCAGGATAAAATAAATAAATGTACATAGACATAAATCTGCACCTGGAGAAGCCTTAGTTTCCTTATTTGTGATATATAACTGTAAAGAGAAATACTATCCTACCTATCTCACAATGAAGTCTGCAAGTCCAAAGGTCAAAGGTAATGATTGATGTCCTTCATTTTCAAAACTATGTCAGTTTTAGAAAATGCAACACTAACTTTTCACTCTGCTTCTCACCACTCTCAAGCAATCCCCATGCTGCTTATGGGCACAGGACTGTCACCAGGCTGGCACAGTTCATTACTGCCCAGAATTCCTGATCTCAGTTAATCTTCTGGCCTCAGCCTTTGCGTAACTGGAATCATAGGCACGTCTAGGCACATCATAGGCAATCCACTATCACCAGGCATTGAGTTTTTTACAGAGGTCTAAAATGGGTTGGGGAAAAGAGGATCATCACCATCATTTTGAGAATGGCTTCTCAAAGACTGTAACTCTGCTATACACCCACAAGTTCCCTAGTGCCAAGGTCAGACATTGAACCAACATGGAGATTCGCTGGTTCTCAAGTTCCTTCAAGTTAAACAAATAATTAGTGCCTTACAAAATGATCCAGCTAGCAACAACCCCTCTCCCCTCAAAAAAGAGATTCATTTTGTGTCACTAAGTTTTATTTAAAGATCATGCAATTGCATCCCAGCTGGCTTCATTGAAGTAACAACGTGGGCAATCAGTGACACCAACTGCAATGCTATCGTTTCTATAAACAGTAATGAGTGGAGGGGGTAGGACGATACTAGAAGCTTATGTATAAACAAAAAAGATCATTTCAGCAAGAGAAATTTTCTTGGCAGATTCACAGTATCTTTCTGATTGGCATCCTATGAAATGCAAATGCCCCACATTTAATGGCATCAGAAGAAATATTCGGACATGGCATTCATAGCATTGTGCAATGAAAATGACATGGCATAATGATAACAATTGCTACACTAAGACAATGGAAAAGAATTTCATTGTCTTAAGATATTTCATGGAAATCAAAAAAACAGATCTATAAGTACTCCCAGGATAACCCTTTATAACTCTAGTACCACAGAATTGAACTTGCACCTTTCTAAGAAGCTGATAAATTATATATCTGGCTGTGAATAAATGGACTTATATTGAAGTAGAAGTATAGGAGAGATATAATGCAGATCACTTGGCAGGATATTTAAATACAGGCAATGCTAAGTAGACATTAATTGAGTTGTAGGGTTATTGCCTTTGTAAAAATTGCTTCTTTTTATATCTTCATTTTATTTTTATTCAAACACACCTTTCCAGTAAAGTATACTGCCTTCCATTAACACTCCAATCTGCCATACCCCAGAACTTCCTTTTGAACTCCTAAGTGTTTTTTCAAGCTCAGGGACATTAATATGAGTCCTAGACTGAATTAATTATTCCTTCCTTGGGGTGATTCTTACCATTGAACATTAAATCAGGCAAGGGTTTGTTAAACTGAAACAAACTGAGGCTCCCAAGTACTTCACTTTTCGCATGTATCATATCCTGCCTTGGACTATACCTTTTGCTTTTAAGTATTGATCTCCCTGCTGGGTCTCCCATGCCTAATACAGAACCTAGCATGCAATCAGTCCTCAAGGATTGTTTGCTGAATTGAAAAATGGCAACACCTGGAGCCAGAGATATGTTTCTCTAACTTTCTATTCTTGCATAGAGAAAGGAAGACAGAAAGGAGGGGTACCAGTTGGGAAGGGTTAGTTGGCATGATGCAAGTATCCCAGGCTTTGGAAAAAGTCTGGCTTCCCTTTTCTCTTCTGCTGTACTCAACACAGAACCAGGCAAATAGATTGCTGTCCATGACCCAGATGGGAGCATCGAGCCCAATCCCTTCACCACAAAGTATTGCCCTGGTATTCTTCCCAATGCACACAGGTCTTAGTTTATAAGCTGGGAGAAGAAAATCAGTGTTTGTCTGCACTTTCCTTTGCTTAGCAAAACTACAGTAGAAATCAGAACTACCACATTGTCAGGCTTTCAAGCAATGTACACAATTCTTCCTTTCCCATATGTGACTGGGTAATTCCACATTTTAGGGTAAGTGGAAAAGAACAACTGAGTTTTTAAGAGCCTAGCAATTAAACTACAACTTTGAAAGAGTAATGTCAACATTTTTGGAAAACATCAGTGGAGATTTAATACACTTTTGGGAAACAGGTAGATATCATTTAAGGAACAATGTACTAGCTAGGCTCAGGATACACAATAACTTAATAGAAAGATAACAATAAAATATCATACTTTGGTATGCTAAACCAATTATTAAAAGACTATGAACAGAAACCAATACATCTATTAATTATATACTACAGATGATATCATTATATACTACAGAAATTAGGATGTTTTGACTGAAAAGAACCTCACACATAGCCAAATAACCTTCAATTAAGTTTTATTATTTAAACTGTATTGCCATATTATATCAGGATGAGCCAGATAATAAAATGACTTAAAAATTGAAGTTACTTACAAAAAGAAGTTTTAACTTCTCATTTGTATTAAATATCCATCATAGGTCACATGATGGGGCACTATTCATTACAGATACTCAGGGACACAGGCCAAAGGAGTAACCACTACCTTGAACATGATGAGCAGCAAAGAGCCTAAGGTGAAACATGCTCTGGCTATTAAAGCTTCTATATGGAAATGTGCTACTTCTGCTCATATTTCATTTGCTAGTACAAGTCATATGGCCACAGCAAACTTCAAGGGAATGGGATAATATCATCCAACAATATGCCCAACAAAAGAACCCAAAATATTGGGTTAAAAGTGCTAATGACAATTCAACAATGAGAAATGAACAACGTGATTAAAAACTGGTCAAAACACATGAACAGACACCTCATCAAAAAAAATAATAATCATATACAAAGGGCAAGCAGCATATGAAAAGGTGTTCAACATCATATGCCTTTGGAGAATTGCAAATTAAAACAACAATGAACTATGGTTATACACATATTAGAATACCCCAAATCCAAAACAATGACAACACCAAACACTGGTGAGGATGTGAAGCAACAGGAACTTGCATTCATTGCTACTGGGAAAGCAAAATGGTACAACAATTTCAGAAGACTGTTTGACACTTTCTTATAAAACTAAACATACTTTTACTAAACAATGAAATAATTGTGCTCCTGGGTATTTACCAAAGCTGAAAACATATGTCCACACAAAACCATGTATACAGGTGTTTACAGCAACTGTAGTCGTAATTTTCAAAACTTGAAGCAACTAAGATGTCCTTTAGTAGGTGAATGGATAAATAAGCTGTGGTACATCCAGACAATGGAATATTATTCAGTGTTGAAAGGAAATGAGCTATCAAGCCATGAAAAGACATGGAAAAAACTTCAATTCATATAACCTAGTGAAAGAAATCAATATAAAAAGGCTACACACTGTATTATTCCAATTATATGGCATTCCAGAAAATGCAAAACTATGGAGATAGTAAAATGATCAGTGGTTTTCAAGGGATATGGAAGAAGGAGGGATTAATAGAGTACAGAAGATTTTTAGGGCAATGAAAACACTCTGTATGATACTATAATGGTGGATACATGCCATAATACATTTGAGCAAACCCATAAAATGTACAATACCAACATCAGTGTAAGTTCATAAATTGTAACAAATGTGCCACTCTGGTGGGATATTGCTAAAAGAGGAGGCTATGCATGTGTGGAGTATGGGGTTTATAGGATATCTCTGTACCTTTCTCTCAATTTGGTTGTGAACCTAAAACTCCTCTAAAAAGATAAAGTCTATAAAAAGTGTTAATGATTATTACATTTGCACATAGTCGGCACTTAGCAAATGGCTTTTTTAAAGTACTATAAAACAAATGAACTCATAATAAGCACTAACTTTTTGAATTTTCTGACACTAACACTGAAAATCTCATATAAAACAAAAATCCCTTTAAAAATGAAAGCCATAAGAAAGTAATGGACATTTTGTATATTGAATAACTCATATTCAGCTTAGCCATTGCAGAATCATTAAAACAGTGAAGAATTTTAAGCTCATGATATAAAAATCATTTCATTTCTCCCAGTTTTAAAAGGCATCTATTGCATATGTCTTTGAAGAAAAAGCAAAGAGATTAAAGGATGATATGGATACTTAAAAGTAAAGGTAAGAGCAGAACTTTCAACACCTGTGTAATGCCTTCGTAGATGTTTTCTTCTTAGGAAATACACTTATAAACATTTACCAATGCTAGTTTGGTTTGTCTGACCCCTCCAAATCTCATGTTGAAATTTGATTCTCAATGTTGTAGGTGGGGCTTAATGGGAGGTGTTTAGGTCATGGGGGCAGATCCCTCATGAATGGCTTGGTCTCATCAGTCCTTATGGTAGTGAATGAGTTCTCACTCTATTACTTTCAGTGAGAGCTGATTGTTAAAAAGAAACTGGCACCTTCCCCCTCTCTCTCTCGTCTCTTCTCTCATCATGTGATCTCTGCACAAACTGGCTCCACTTTGCCTTTTGCCATAAGTGGAAATGGCCTGAGGCTTTCACCAGATGCCCAATCTTCCAGCCAGCAGAATTGTAAGCCAAATAAATCTTTTTTTTCCTCTATAAATTACTGAGCCTCAAGTATTACTCTATAGCAACACAAACAGACTAAGACAACCACACAACCACTTTGCTACAAAACATTTTTTCTTGGATCACTTGACTGTCCTGTAGAAGTGTTAAAACCTATACCCTTTAGATGTACAAATATCTGATGCAACTTGATTGTAAGTGGGCAGTTTTCATTTAGATACCAGTATTATACTTGAAAACAGTGGTGTGATTAAGTTTTACTTATGTATTTTTCATAAGTTTGATAAGTTATTTTTGCCTGGAGTCTTTCAATTCCACATCATAGCCACTTCAGGTGATAGTTGAGCTCATCTCTAGATATCTAGTAACTCTTCAGCCCAACAAACTGAGAAGCCCCTAACTGACTGAATATGGCAGAAGAGCCAGGAATACACAAAGAAAGAGGGTGATTTTCTGGAATAACTCAAACTGATAACACAAGCATGCAAGCAAGCACAGGTATTCTCTATCTCTCTATCTCTCTTCCCTACAACTACTGGAATTCTTCTTCTACAACATTAGAATTATCCTTGCTGCTGAAGTGATGACAAATCTGTAGTCTCAACACCCCTCTTGGATGGAATGCTTCTGCTTTACCCCTACTACATCTTGAGAAGAATGGGAGCAGGCATTAAAGATAATGTTTTAATCACTACTTTTCCATGAGCCTGTTTCTTTGTAAACGTCCCTTCTCTAGAGAAAAATGAATCTGTCTTACTTCCCCTTTGAACTAAAGCCGTAGTGTTTTATCAGGTTAATAAAAGTGTCACTTACCCTAAGAAAGATTGTTTAGAATTTTAAACTTCTAATCTATCATTTAATGCATGGGCTCTACATGCTAAAAAAAATTATTTTTAGAAATGGGGAAAAAAAAGATCATAAGAGACCAGGAATTTACCCTTAAACAATCCACTTAACCTTTTCTAAGATTGTCTTCCATTTGATAGCCCATGCTATTTCCATCTTACTGAAGCACAAAGGACTTATAAACTAATATAATGGATAAACTAGATAAGACATTAATATTTGATAATACAGAGAAAAGATAGTAGTAATATCTTAATATTTTAATTATACTAAAAGCACAAAAGTAATCATTAGTTATTTTCTTAGCCCAAAAGGGGTTAAATAAAAACCTAAATAAAATATTGAAATATTTACAATTCCAAAACTTAAGCAATCTGTTAGGAGAATGTCTTAACCTATTATAACAAATTATGTCATTTCACCTCTGTGGCCCTCACTTCCTTCAACTGTGAAATAATTAGGAAGAAGTAGCTGGCATAAAATTCTGTTACTGCATGATGACATTGTTTAAAATATTACTGTATTTTTTAGGTAAGTTTAAAAAATTTAAGTGGTTCATTCTAGCTCTATTTTTATAAATTTGTTCCTAGAAAAAGTCTCTGATGTCATTACTTCAATTTGCATGTGTACACTGGCCATAGCAACATTATATGCAGAATTGCTATGAGGTCATGCTAATGGCACAAACCACATGAAAAAATCACTTTAAAGTAGAACAAAATAATAACAATATCTAAAATATACTAAGCATGTTGTATATGGAAGGCTTAAAGTTATTAGAACAGTGTTGGCATACAATGAGAGTTCAATTAAATCTTTAGCTATTATTAATTCATTTAAACCTTAACACAGCCTATGAGGTAAGTACTATTAACATGGTAATTTACATTTATGCATAAATTGAAAAACAGTAAGGTTATGTTAGTTACACAAAATCATAAGCTGAAAAGAATCACAATTCAAACAAAAGCAGTGTAGTTCCCATAAACAGTGTCTTCATACATAACTATATATTAACCTATCTGTGGAAAGCATGGGAAGAAACCTTTATCTTCACTACTTCGAACTGTACCATTTTACAAGAATTCCTCTAGAGTGACTGTTCCCTAAATGAACGAACTATCTCACTAAATAAAAATGCATATATAAATAAAGCACAACAATTTTCATAGAATCACATGTTAAATCTAGGGTGAAGTCAGATACAGGAACTAAGCTGAAGCTATCATTTCCGCTTTTTGTAAATAAAAACAATGAGTTTCAAAGATTTGTAGTGACTTATTAAGACTGCTTTATAACTAAATCCTCTGACTCAAGTCCCATGCTTTCAACAACCTACACTGTCCAATCACATAAGTTATCCCTTCTATTTGGATCAGTTACATTTGGAAAACTGACACTGTGTATAAATTGAATATTTTACCTAATTTGACACAAGGAACTGCCCTGTCTTTATTACATAAACACTTAAATTTTTTCACTTCTAAATGACATATATCTAAGTTATAATATATTCACACTTTATTTAATACAGACTAGAAAATTGAAATAATACTAAAATATATTCTATTGGATTCTTGAAATATGTATTATCAAAATGTGGTATATGTATACCATGGAATACTACTCAACTACAAAAAACAATGGTGATCTAACACCTCTTATATTATCCTGGCTAGGGCCCATCCTTTGAAGTAAGGTATCACAAGGATAGAAAAATATGCACCACATGTACTCGCCATCAAATTAGTACTAACTGACCAACACTAAGGTGTTCACATGGTAGTAATACTCACTGGGTGCCAGTCAGGTTGGGGGGCAGCGGAGGAGGTAAATCCACAACTATTGGAAGGGTAACATACTGTATGGGGGAGGGACATACTTGTAGCCCTCACTTGAGCAGGGCAAATGCACTACATGTAACCAAAATATTTGTACCCCCATAATATCCTGAATAATAAAAAATATGTATTATCAAAACATAATATGTCAACATAGAGACACTAGTTTAGAATGTAGTGGTATGATATCTTTTAGCACTTACAAATATGATGGCAAAAAAATGTACACATTTTCTTAATTACACAGAAGTAAAACTTGAATTCTCAGTGCTGATTTCATTTTGAAAATGTGTTTTCAAATTTTATAGATAGTTAAATTAACTAACTAGTTCTTTTTAAATAGTTTTGTTTTATTTATACTGATGAGTACACAGATAATCAAAGTTTTAAAAGGATGAATGAAACCTATGTATGTTCTAATCTTTCCAAGTATAATTTTCATTGCTACAGAACAGAGTGAAAATAAGTACCATAACCAAATGAATCAGACTCCCAAAATAACATATGGAATGGAGTTTTAAACACAAAATCTATTATAACACTGTTAAATGTTTGAAAAATAAATTTATTTGGAATTTATGGACCAAAAAAATGCATATTCTTTTACAGAGACACTTGCTTAGACATAATAGGGTGCCCTTTCTCTCACCCCACACCCCACTCCCATTTTGTAAAAGGAAGACTAAAAGACACAGAAACTGAATTAGCACTTGCAGGATTAATAGACATATCACTTTAAAGGGAATTTACACCTTAAAAAATTAGGATGGACAATGGAAAAAATATGATCAAACACCACATCATTTTGCAAGACTTCAACTGAAAAGAATTACACTTATTGGTCTTAGTTTGGTGCTTTTTCCGTTAAAAATTTTAACGACAATAAAATTTTTCATGATTTTTCTCAATATCTCAAGTCATACAAAGAGTCTGATTTTCTCTCCTTCCCTGAGCCTTTCCCGAGGGACCGGGTTGATTAAGCCCAGGGCTAACTGGGCCTCTCCTGTTTCAGCACCAAGGACAGAAACTGCCTGCTCCCCAGGGAAATCATACCCCTGACCACCACCAGCTGTCTTCTTTTCCGACAAAGCAAGAAAAAGAAAAGATACCTGCCTCGCCAGTCACCTGTTTAAAAGTCCCCTCTCCTTTCGAACGCACCAGCAACTTCTTGGAGGAGACACTGAGCAACTCCAAGTCACACGCCGCCCTCGCTAATCACACGGAGAGCGCCGCGAGAAAGTGGAAAGCAGGTCACTTCGAGTGCCCCTTGCAAAGAGACCCGCAGGTTCCAGAGGAGGCGAGCTCGGCGAGAGCTAACGCGCTCTATAGAACGCTGATGACTTTGGGGATTGCAACAAACAAAGACCCAGCGGCGTGGCCATTACCTCGCCCGTCAGGAAACGCCTTCCTTCCACCACTTACACTGCTGAATGAAGGAGGGAGGGGAGGCTGAGAGGGAGGCCGGGAGGAGGCAAGGGGATGTATTCGGGCAGCGTTTCAGGGCTGGGGAAGGAACGTTTTCTCACCACTTGGGCTGTTGCTGGACCTCAGACTCCTTCCACAGAGACACTGCAGCATATGCACTCCTTTCTTCAAGGAAAGCTCAAGAATCTTCATGGAGAAGCGCGTGTGGGGTTCGCCAACTCCCCGCCCACCTCCGCTAATTGTCCAACCAAAAGGCGGCCTCTCTTCGGAAGCCGGGTCCGGAGTCCATGGCGCGCGCGTCCCAGGTGGAAGGTAGTTTGCACATGGGCTGGGAAGGAGCTCGGGCTCCGCAAAGGAGCGCGGCGGGCGCCGCGGCCAGCGCAGGCAGCAGGAGGAAGTGCCGCTCCGCTGGGGGCAGCCCTCGGGGAGCCAGAGGCACGGCCACACCCCAGTGGGCTCGAACGTGACCCCTTGGGACTTTCCGAAGGAGGCGGCTAGTCTACCGGCAGGAAGGTGAGGGATGAGCTACGTGGAAGACGTCACGGTGGCCCGAGCCCCCTTCCAGGTGCTGGCGCCCGGAGGGACACGGACAGAGTCCCGGCCGTCCCTGGTCTTTTGGACCCTGGTCTCAGGGCACCTCCTCAGCTACTGGTCTTGGCGTCGGACGGTATTCCCTGGGCGCCCGCCCGCCTCAGTGTCCCCACTGAGGCTGGGGGCGCGCAGAGGACCTCCGCGGGGTCCGGGCTGCGCGGCGGAGCAAGCCCGAAAGACAGCGGGCTCAGGGGCTGCGCGCTGGCCTGGGGCGACTCCGGCGTGGGAATCCGACGGAAAGGAAGCGTCCGCAGGAAGGGCTGGACCCTGGAGGCTGCCGAGCGTCAGAAGCGACTCCAGGCAACTGGGGGGTGAGGGTAGGGAGGCGGTGGTGTGAATAAAGAAAGCTCTCGGGTGCGGGAGATGAGAAGTAAGGTGTGCGTAGGCGGGGACAGCGCCATGTGAGAGTTTGGACACCTGGATTTTCTCGTTGGGGCTCTGTGACCTTGGGTAAGTCACTTACCATCCAGGGTGTCTCTCTGTAAATCAGGGCGGGAAAGAAGGTGTGGAATAGAGGATTGGCAGCTTCGTGATTGTTTGCCCCCAGCCTTCCAATCTCCTGGAAAAGCTTAGCATGGGCTCAGTGGGCAGTGGGGCCAGAAAGGAATGCCAGCGGCAGAGACGCAGAGGCAGGTGAGGCGGGAAATCTGAAGACAACGGCGCTTTACTTTGGCGCCAGTATTCTGATAGGCCCTTCCTCTGCCAACCAGCCCAGATGACCAGCAAGCTTCTCAGTGGTTTAAAGGTCATGATTACTTTTCCTCGAGCAACCCCTATGGCTCTTTTTCCTTCCTGCCCTCTCCCCTCAATTCCAAGAGGCCATCAGTGAAGTGAAGCATACAAAGGATGCTAGAGATGTGACAAGATGCCACCCTATGTGGAATCTCAGGGTAAGAAGGGACTTTGGGAGACATTTAGCAATACAGTAAGTGGTTAAGAGATCAGACCCTAGAGACAACAGTTTAAGTTCAAATTCCTACTAGCTGTGTGACCCTGAACAAATTACTTAACTTCTCTGTATCCCAGTTTTCTCATCTTTAAGAGAAAGTTAATGATAACATCCATCTCACACACACCTTGTTGATGGTTAAGAAAACACTTTTTCTAAAGTATTATAAGTGATGTAATAGTGTTAGCAATTATTATTTAGCCTCCACCTGTAAGGTTTTGGGTCACTCTCGCTTTTCAATGAATGTCATTTTCCATGCTGTCTGAATTTTCTGCTTGAATAGTCCAGGTGATAGAGAACTCAGCAGCTCCCTGGGTGATTCATTGCACAAAACCTGTTGGAAGGTTTACCCTGACATTGAACCAACAACTAACTTCATTTTCGTTCTACCCATTGTGTCAAGTCTACCTACCTAGCACTAACTAGTTAGCTCTTTCTTCCCTGCAAGGGAGTAAAAATAGTTTGCATTATCCTTTTCCTCTTTCTCTTCTCTAGACTAAACATTCACAGTTCCTCTGATGTTCCCTAAAGGTTAAAGTGAAGGTTCAAGTTGCCTGAAAGAAGTCTCTTCCTTTTTTCTCTAAGGTGGTAGAAGAAAAATGGAACATCTGGAGGGCTTCTTGAACCCACATCCACCACTGGTTCCACACCATCTTAGCTTCTTTCAAAGCTGAGCTTCAGGCAAGATCATTTGGGATGGTACCAAGACTTAAGAAGTTATGTCCAGACCTACCTTTCAGTCTCCTCTTAGTCCTATTGTTCAGTGGAATAACCAAAGATCTGGGCTCAAAGGTCATTGAAGATCTTGCTATGGCCACTGCACTGACATCACTGTTCTGGTCCCCAGAGCAACCTGAGCCATGGCCTTTGTCTTTCCGGTCTCCTGGAGAATTAGTGAGACACTTGACTCATCTGGGATTCTACCCATAGAAATTCCCCACAGAGGGAGAGACAATTAGCAAAAGGAAAACATCTAAAAATAGACTTTTGTGCTGCAGCAGAAGACAGAGTTTTCCAGTAGAGGTCTCCTGCTCTGGAACCCAATGCCAAGAGCTATTTCTTTACTTTGAAATAAATGGTATCCCTTGAAAAGTAGCAAATGAATAGGACAAGGCCATGGTTCCCTCAAGGGAACTTGAACAGAGTGAGCAGGCCCATGTGTGAGTTTAAAAACACCCATGACCTCCTGACCATCAATGTTCATATTTATTATGAGTCTGTCTTCCTATCTAGTGAAGTTGTTACAAGGATTTAATGAGGTAAACATGTGACAGTGCTCTAAAGATTCTAATTATCCTTGAAAGATACTGTTGTTATTACCAACTTTTCCAGGTTCTGGGTGTTAGACTAATAATGTTTAACACAGCAGCTCTGTTATTGAATTATAGGAAGCATTTGGGTGTGAATCTTCCAACTCCTCATCATGATTGTAAACTCTCAGAAGGCAGGGCAGGAAAGCCAACTCCGTCACAATTAATATTTAAATGGCCTGCTGTCTTGCTTAAATGGCTGTCACAGTGATTCTTATGACCAGGTGTATTCATCTTACAGAAAATGGATCATCACAGTGCAGTACTTGAAAAAATAGAGGTATTACATTTATGGATTTTTTTGTTGCTGTTACTGAACTCTCAGATGAGTTCAGATTAAACCAAAACGGGCATGTAATGTTTTACTTTTCTGACTATAGATAATCAACATTTAGTCAAAGAAGGCATAAAAGGGAATTGATCACTGGAATTTTATTAGACTTAACTTAAAAAATAAAGGTTCTAATTGATCAACACTTAAGTGCACATATAGTAATAACATTCATTGGGTGTTGGGCAGGTGGGAGAGTGGAGGAGGGGATGGTATATTCACACCTAATGGGTGTGGTGGTGTGCACCATCTGTTGGATGGACACACCTGTAGCTCTGACTTGGGCAGGGGAAAGGCAATGTATGTAACCTAATAATTTGTACCCCCGTAATATTCCAAAATAAAAATAAATAAATAAATAAATGTTCTTAAACTTATCAGGACATGCTTTTAAAAGTAACTCCTCATGTGATTGTCATCCACTTCCACAATTAGGTGCGCAGTCTTCCTAAAGTATCTTGAACAGTATGTCAGAATTCGTTTTTAGATAGATTTACCATAGCACCCAAAAACAAGACAAAACAAAACAAATGGAAAGTGTAATAGCCAGGAGCACATGAACAGTAGAAAAGTGGCATATTTTTAGTTTGAACAAAAACTTTCAAATTTTCTACTTTCTGTGTATTATTCCATAAACCAAAATCAAAAATGGTTGATTTTTTATTTACTGGCAATAATATTTTTAAATTTTAAATTCAAGATATAGTATTGTTTTAATATTCAAATTTTATGTTATATTTGTCTCTGATATTTTTTAAATTAGCCATTCTTTCTGATTCCTAATTGACTTACACACCTTGGACCAATTCTAGCAAAAGACTCACCAGTATGGTTTCAAAATAAAATAATTTAGCACTTTTTGAGAACGATTGGGAAGTATGGTACATAATGATGGATGAACTTGTTTAAATTCCTACTACCTACAGTTTTCCTTTTTAACAAATGTTATTTACTCATAATTTTTAGAAATTAATAATTGTGGGAGGGAATTTTGAGATTTTTTAACGCAACTTTTCTAAAATATTTTCTGTTTATACTAAACACACAAATCTGTTGACTTTTGGCATCAGCTATGCAATTAATTAATCAGTGTATTTATCTGCTTGGAAACCTATGTTGAATCAGTAATAACATATTCAGAATTTTGCCAGGTCACAAAACTTTTAATGAATATATTAATGGCAAAATGTCTATGGAATGGAAAGAAAATTTATTTTCACAAAGAAATAGCCAACAAATAAACTAAAAGATTGAAATCAGTATATATCATATAGTAGTTTTGTTCTATGTTATATGCATAGCCCACTGTTATATGCATAGCCACTGACTCTGCAAGGGTACAAATGATACCTGTATCTCACATCTTAAAATACCTTCAAATACAATTTTGATATTGTTTTCAAAAAAGCAAACACGTGTGTTTTTTTAAAGTTTATCTTCTTCCTCCTGCTCCTTTTTATTTCTTCTCCCTCTCCTCCTCTTCTCCCTCCCTCCCTTCCTCTTTCTTCCTTCTCCTTCTCTTCTTCTTCCTCCTCCTCCTTCTTCTTCTATTACTATTTCTTCTTCTTCTTCTATCCTCTTTATGCACCAGGATCCAACTAGGACACACATTGTGTTTGGTTGTCATGTCATTTTAATCTCCTTCAGTCTGCGATGGTCTCTCAGTCTTTCTTGTCTTTCAATACCTTGGCACTTCTAGTATTAGTCAAATATTTTATTGAATGTCTTTCAATTTGAGTTTGTCCAGTGCTTTCTAATGATTAGTCTAATGTTATTCATTTTGGCAAGAATGCCATTTAAGTGATGTTGTGTGTTTCTCAGTACATCATTATGGGGGGGGAGGGTGGAATTGGTACATGATGTTAACTAGTGCTATTAACCTTTATCATCTGGTTAAGGCAATGTCTACTAGATTTTTGTACTCCGAAGTTACTTTTTTTCATTTATAATGAATAAATATCTTGAGAAAAAACTCTGAGGCTATGCTAATGTCCTGGGTTTTTTTTTTCAAACTTCCACCTATTAATTTGAGCATCCATTGGCAGATTTTGCTTGCAACAATTATTGCTGTGCTGTTTGCCTGATAGTGATTTTGTATTTCCTTCATTCCCTCTACAGTAATGGGAATTCTTTTGTAAAAACTGTTCCCTCTCCCCCATTTATTTACTTATTCAATTATTTATTCATATCAGTATGGCCTCATGGATATTTATTCTATGGATAATTTATTTATTCTATCCAATACTACCATTATTTATTTTGTGGCCCAAAGTGTTCCAGCTTTAGCCATTAGGAGGTCCTTCTGGTTAGTTCCTGTGTCCTTTTGACATATTTCAATTACTTTTTTGAGCAGTTCCTTAGTTTTCTGGCATCACATTATATTCCAGGTTTATCTTTTATTTTCTATGGCCCAGCCCTGAAATCAACTAATTTTCAAATGATTCTTTGTTCTTTTTATTGGAGAATAGTATTGAGGAACCAATATCTGGGTGCTAAATGTGCTCATTGTTACTGTGGTATTCTTAGGCCCTCTCAGCAGGAGGGAGGTAAGAAATCTACATATGTATACAAACTCACACATACAAAAATATCATATTTACTTCTATATTTCTATCTATCTGTTTAGATAGATATAGATGCACCATATAGAGATAGAACTAGAGACAGATACATGTAGCTACTACCTCTGATTCCAATCCAATACTACGAGATTCATTTTAGTCTTTGCCTTTTTCTTATTTGTAACCTCTTTCTCTGACAGTGAAAAACATGACTTTTATTATCTATAATATATTCACTTATTTATTCAGTCCAACTATACACTTAAAGTAGTTACTGAATTGCTAACCAATACTTCTGTGAAAAACAGACTTCTTACTAGGGTACAGTATTTTGGCACAGAATTTTTTTGTCTTTAGCCTTACAGTGTCCTATCAAAATATTTTATTTAGAAAGTGCCTTAGGTTGGTTCTTTACTTGTCCATGCTCTTCAGTATGGTTTAGTTATTCACTTGTAATCTAGTTAGGTTCATTTGTTACCACTTCTATTCCATAATCATTAATTTTAATTATTTAATTAACTTTAATTATTTATTTGTTATTTGAGTATGTGAAGCATTGCTATGGTGCTAAGAGCCAAAGCTTTACAAAAATGTATACCTTGATAAGTGTTATTCCTGCATTATCCCTCCTGGCCAGTTCCCATTCCTTGTTTCTCTTCACTTATTTCCTATAGGTTACTAGTATCTTTAGTTTATTTTTATCTTCCCTATGTTTCTTTTGCACAAATGAACACACACTTTACTATGTAGTGGCAGTAAGATTGTTTCCAATATTGTGCTATTATAGACAATGCTGCAGTAAATAACCCTGTGTGCAGTATTTTCATATTGTTGGAGGTGTGCCTTCAGGGTAGCTTCTTAGAAATCAAGATTCTGGATCAAAAGTAAATATATAGATAGTTTTGTTAGGTATTGCTGCATTTTCTTTCAGAAGACTTGTTTGAATTTGGATTCCTACCAGCAAACTATGATAACATGTGAGAGTGCCTATTTTCCCATAGCCTAGAAAACAGAATGTATCATTCTACTTTTTCATTTTCCTCAGTTTGATTGTGGTGTTTTAGTTTTCCTGTCTGTAATCATGAATGAATTTGAACATTTTGTCATTTGTTTGAGAACTTATTTGGGGGAGGTTTTCTGTTCATGTCATTTTCCTATTTTTCTTCCAGAACTAACTCACTTTTAAAAGACCAATATTTGCCACTAGGGAGGGCTTTGTAGTTAAATTAAATTATATTGTATTAATTTTTAAAAAAAACATTTTAACAAAGGAGTTCTAAACAAAGCCATCATCATTGGAAAAAGGATTTAAGGTTTCAAGGTAACTTTTAATCCATTCACCCATCCACCCACCCACCCAGCCACCACCCTGATCCCACAAATATTTAGAAACCAAAAACTTACTGCTTGCCCTAAAAAGCTGGTAAAAGGGAGTGAGATGTTTAACACACAGCTTTGCAGTACTTGTAGCACCAGAGAGTTTAATGAAGGGACAGAGAAGGGAGTGGTAAATCTATCTTTTGAGAATGGGATATAGCAGTTAGCAAAAGCTTCATATAGGTTAAGAAACTTAAGCTGAACTGAAGGAGATATACTGCATTAAACTATATAATGCCCAAATCTTAATAAATATTAATACTACCACTTTACTTTCTAGCCATATATAATAGGTACTGCCTCCACTAAAGAACAAACTCTGCTTCTGAAAAGAACCAGTTCCCAGAATTCAGACTCTATATTTATCTCTAGCCCTGTCCTATGTTCTATCACATCACTATTAAGTCCAGGGCAATAAATCTCACTTACCATAGGTACATCTTATCTTACTATATCCACCCCCCCCAACAGGCAAACAATAGTGTTGCAATATTTAAAGTTCTTTTCTGCTAAAACCTGCTGAGGTTAGGTTAATAAATAAGACTTCTATGCATTTCCCTCCAGGCTTTCCACCCTCACTCCAATCTTCAAATAGATAATACTTCCAGAATCTGCTGCTACAGTTTTCCTTCTCTTCTAACAATACTTTAACAAGTTATTTTGAATAAACACAGAACCTGTCATCTATATAAAAACTTTTAAAAATCAGTTATCTGAGTCAAATGGAATGAAAATGTTTTTACCTCATCATAGCCAAGTATGGAAGGAATATGTTCTTTGCGAGAAATATGAAGTCAATTAATCCAAGATAATAAATACTTAATAATTTCAAGGAAAAAACAATTGCTCATTAGTCAAAATGATTTATCAAAATAGAGGTATAATTCCAAATGTTTCTACCCCTTGCTCCTATCACCTGAATACCTCTCTGACACCCTAAAATTCCCCCACATTCTTTTAAATTTATTTTTACTTTTTTAAGTCAGGGGTTCACTCTGTCACCCTGACTGCAGTGCAGTAATGCAATCTAGTTCACTACAACCTCCAGAGATCTTCCCAAGCAACTAGGACTATTGGCACTTGACACCAAGCCCAGCTAACCACAGATCCTTTAGGACCTAACCTAGAAGCCACAGTGAACTAACTCTCTGCAAAACTTTCCCTGATGTCTCCCACTCTCCCCCAATCAAGCACAACTTCCTCTAAGCTCCCATATAACATTGTACTTTCTCCATCATGGGAGTTATTTTATTCTGCCTGCACATATATATCTTCTCCCAAGAGAATATGAGCCTTTTTAACCTACAAATTTTGGTGTTCATGTCCATAGTTTTCATTTTTGTATATCTTAGTATCTAAAACATGTAACAAATTATTTATTAAATATTAAATATTGATGAAATGAAATAAAATGGGGAATTTTTATGAATTTTCCTTTTGGGGAAAATATTTGTAACTCTACATTAAACTTAAAAACAATAACCCATAAAGATTTAGCTTGAGAATATGAGCTATATAGGAGATAGAACTTTCTTTGAAACATTTGAAAAATCATCATATTCATTCATAGTAAGAGAAATACTAAATATATCCACAGTAAGATACCTTTTCTCAATTATTCATATTTCAAGGATAAAAATGTTTGATAACAATGCATTAGAGGGAATGTAAAGGAAATGGGAACTTTCATACATTCTTGTAAGAGTAAACATTGATGCCTTAATGGATGGCAATTGGTCTCTATCTTTCAAAATTTAAAAGGCCACTTTCCCTTTGTCAATTCCTTCTTTAGATATTAAGTTCTAGATATAGTTACATAAGTGTACAACAGTGACAAGCAAGATAGTTAGTAGAACATTGTTGATAATACTATTTGATACTAGTCACACTAATCCACCAATAGGGAACTAGTTAAATTTTGGCACATCCTTACAAAGGAATATGATGCGATTTTTCAAAATGTTGAAACTCCGTAAGTATTGATATGAATAGATCTGTGAAATTTATTACTAAATTTAAGAAGCATATAATATATATACATATAATGTGCCACAACTTGTGTGACAGAGACAAAAAGAATGTGCATAGATTTGTGTTTATAAATTCATAGACTCTTTCTGAAAGGGTGTACGTACAAAAACTGGCATCAGCTATAGTCTTAGAGAGAAGGATTAGGGAGCTGAACACAACAGAGAGGGAGAATTACTTTTGACTGCATTCCATTTTGCATTTTTAAGACTGTACCATATATATACAAAATTATGTATGTATGATGTATATATAAAATCTCTTCAAAAAACATATTAAAACAAAATCAAGTATGTAAATTTTGCTTTAAAAGAAAAAGTAAAATTCAAAAATCCAGAAAGTGAAGGAAATACATAAGAACTAGAAATGTCATTTCTGAGTTGCTAACAGGATGCAGACTTGATATCCTGAGAGTCAGAAGACCTAAGTGAGAATCATACATTCTCAATGCCTAACAATAGAATGTTGGGACCAAAAAGAGCTCAGGTATTGATGAGCATTATCTTCTAAGATGAACTAGGTACACGAATATATGATAAAATTCCAAAGTGCCACAAATATGAGATAGTACACTTATTTTACTTTTAAATTATATACTCATTTTTTTAGGCCAGGCTCACGCCTATAATCCTAGCTCTCTGGGAGGCTGAAGCGGGAGGATTGCTCAAGGTCAGGAGTTCAAAACAAACCTGAGCAAGAGCGAGACCCCGTCTCCACTAAAAATAGAAAGAAATTAATTGGCCAACTAAAAATATATAGAAAAAATTAGCTGGGCATAGTGGCACATCCCTGTAGTCCCAGCTACTCAGGAAGGCTGAGGCAGAAGGATTGCTTGAGCCCAGGAGTTTGAGGTTGCTGTGAGCTAGAATGATGCCACAGCATTCTAGCCCGGGCAACAGAGCGAGACTCTGTCTCAAAAAAAAAAAAAAAAAAAAAAAAAAAAAAAAAAAAAAAAAAAAAAAAAAAAAAAAAAAAAAAAAACATTACATACTCATTTTTTTAAAGTGAGATGTTAAATTTAAGTTATATTGGGAAAAATAGTTACCTCCATGTGATTGATATAAACTGTACTTGATTCCCATATGCCCTTATGGAATTTCTACAATCTTGAGTGTTAAAGACACCAAAACAGTAATAAAGATTCCCAAGTCCAGTAATAAAGACTCAACCAACCCCTTTTAGCTAACATATTATCCAATCAGTCCAAATTAAAATCTCATCACGTGTTATAGTATAGTACTAAGTCTACCTGTTAAATGAGTTTTAAAAAATATTCACCACATATTTAGCTAGAGAATGTTTTGTACTGTTAAGATTACCCTCACTATCTAGTGGAAATGGGGAAGAACAGATAGCTATACAAACAATATTGATATGTATAGAGAAGTGTGAAGCCCATTGTGAGAAAACAGATGAGAGGAGCAATTCTGTTTGGCTAGGGGGGATGCAAAGCATGGAAAAACACATACTGACACTGTGACATTTGTGAAGAAGTCCTTTCAAAATACAGGTAAAAATAGGGAATTTATTTGTGGAATAACTTCATTTGGAGTTTTAGGACATAAGTCAAACTATGGTAGGCATTTATTATCTAGCCCCATTCTTTAACAGAAAAAAAGATAAAGAAGGAACAACGATTTCTCCTAAAATCACATGGCTCCTAGCAGCAGAGCTGTGACTCAGTGACTCAGAACACGCCCTCCCAGGGTAATGTCCTTTAAAAGACACTATGCTGCTGCCTCTGGCTTTAATAGCATCAGAATCAAACTTATTTGATAATATGCACAGAAACAATTTCAGGACATTTTTCCTTTCCCTGGAGATTAAATTTTCTCTGCAAATTATCTGCTTTCCAAAAGCAGAGGGCAGCAATTTGTTTTAAAAATTTGACAATAAAAATAAATATTGCCTTTACAGTAAACTATGAGGTTTTTGTTAGTGTCAACTTCCAGAATAGGTAATAGAAGAGAGTCTTAGCCCGCGGCTCAGGCTAACTCTAATGATGGTGAGCTTTAACTGTCCTAATACCAGTGGCTGTGGATCCATGATTGGGGCGGAAAAAGGAGGAAAGAAAGGACTAACCGGAGACATTGATTACAGTCATATTAAATGTTCGTTGGAGATGTGAAAATTTGGGGACTGAATATCTTAGCCCCTTTTAAGGTATTTGTTATGCACAAAAATGTATTGACAAATATACATATGCATACATCTTTGCACCTGTGCAAAACACAGGTTAAGGCCAAGAATGTCACTCTTATGTGCCAGACAAGAGCTTCATGTGGACTTTTTGAAGCCTCTTTGTGTGCATTCTTTTACTATCCTCTCTTTTTTACTTTCCATAAACACATAAACATCTTCAAAAGGAATGTATGTATACTTTTTCCACTTTGGCACTTTTTGTTATTTCCTAAACCTGTTGAATGCTGCCTCTTGTCCCACTATCTCAATGAAGTTCTTTTTATAAAATCACCATAAAGGAGATTATTCCAGGTTCCTTGGACACATTTTGTCCTAATGATACAAAAAAACAGTGATTATATGTGTTAAAATTATTGATCAGTCTCTATTTCATGAAACTCTTCCTAATTATCCTCAGAGACAACATTTTCCTCTTGCTTTTCCTTCTACTTCTCTGTTAATGTCATAGTTTTCTTTCTGCCCATCCTCTTATTTCCTCCTATTTCCCAAGGTTGCAGCTTCTAATTTTTCACTCTCTTTATTTTTTTAGACATTCTCTTACATATTAAAACTCTTAGACTATTGATGACTCCTGGATCTGTGTGTGTTGACCAGATCCCTCCATAGGTTTAATCATCTATTTCTAGATTTTCCTGGAAAGCTATACTTAAATGATCCACAGGTACTTTAAAAACAAGCATAACTACAACTGAACACATCTCTTTACCTAAAACCAGTTGATTTCTATATTTTCAACTACATCTAACTATCCAGTTTCCAAACTTAAAACCCTGTGAGCCAGCCTAGACTCTTGCTAACTCACCTCCAATCAGAGATTGTTATAGATATTATTTCCTTATCATCTCTAACATCCATCACTTTTTTCTTGCCTTCTTTCCAGGCTTTATCTCTTCACACCTGATTATTACAACATCTTTATGAAAAACAGTCCAACTACCTTCGATTTAGCCTCCACACTGCCAAAATAATAACCCCAAAACTCTTTGTTTTTAAGAAACTTTTCAAAGAATTCCAGATAGAGTTAAGAGCTTATGCTCAGTACATAAGACAGCTAATGATACACCTTATCTTCTTCCATCTCTATACATGAACTTAACTTGATTTATATCCTTGAATCACATTGTTTTATGTTTGTGTCTATATATCTTTGCACACGCCATTCCACCTGCTTGGAATATCCTGCCTTCTTTCTTCTTCCAGTGAGTACATACCCATTCTTCGAAAATTGAATCCAGCATCACCTCCACCAAGAAACCTTTCCTTTTGGGACTCATTTGTGCACATTTCTTAGCAGAGGACTTTCACACAATAATCTCTGATTTCCATGGGGAGAAAGTATTTGTCAAAAATTCAGCCAAATAATCATACAAACTAATGTACAATTGCAACAATGATGGGTACAAAAAAGAAGTACACGATTTCATAGTGTCTACAGAGGTAATGAGGGGGTTGGGTTAGCTGGAAGAATCAGGGAAAGTTGAAGCACTTATCACATGATAGCATGTATTGAAATTAGTTGGACAAATATTTTGCATATATTTCCTCACCTCAAGCACACACACACACACACAAAAACACACACACTCACTTTTGTTCCTTTTCATGGCAAGTCTGAGGTTTATTCATCATGAAATACCACCATTACCACCTTCCCCATACACAGATACTACTTAAAACATATAAAACTGTCAATAAATATCTGCTGAATTAAATTGAGAACTTCATCCAGAGTTGCAGAATCATTATATGATTGTTACTTTCAAGGCAGAGTTAAGTAAACAGTTCATCTGAAGATAAAACCTTAATCAAGTTTATTATAACCTTACATTTCAGTTATATACAAAAGCAGCATTTGTCATGCTTTCTGTCTTTCCCAAAAATCAATGATATATCTACTAAATGGTTTCAAGTATGATAAAAATAAAGGAAGTCTTGAAAGGAGCAAAGAGAAATGTGAGCCAGGAGAAAACAGCCTTTGAAACCCTTTAATTGACCCTATGGTTTAAATGTGCCTAGAAAAAGTCATGTGTTGGAAACTTTACCCCAAATTTATGTTGATGAAATTTGGAGGTATAGTCCGAGCAATTAGGCAAGAGGAAGAAATAAAGGGCATCCAAACTGGAAGGAAGGAAGTCTGATTGTCCCTATCTGCAGATGAGATGATTTTATACCTAGAAAAACCTAAATACACTATTAAAAAACTCTTAGAAATGATAAACAAATTCAGCAAATTGCAGCATACAAAATCAATGTACAAAAATCAGTAGTGTTTTTATACACAAACAACTAGCTGGAAAGGAAATAAAGAAGGCAATCCCATTTATAATAGCTACCAAAACAAATACCTAGGAATTTATTTAACCAAGGAAAGACCTCTACAAGGAAAACCAAAAAAAGCTGATAAAAGAACCTAAAGAGGATATAAACAAATGGAAATATACTTCATGCTCATGGATCAGAAGAATTGATATTGTTAAAATGACAATACTACCCAAAACAATCTATAGATTCAATGCAACCCTATGAAAATACAAATTACATTCTTCATAGAAATAGAAAAAAAGTCCTAAAATTTGTATGTAACCACAAAATATACCTCAAACAGCTAAATCAGTCCTAAGCAAAAAGAACAAAGCTAGAGATATCACACAACCAGACTTCCAAATATATTACAAAAATGTAGTAACCAAAACAGTATTGTACTGACATAAAAAAACAGACACCTAGACCAATGAAACAGAATAGAGAACCCAGAAATTAATCCACACATCTACAGCCAACTGATTTTTTTTATAAATGTGCCAAGAATAATTATTGGGGAAATGATAGTTTCTTCAACAGATGATGCTGGGAAAACAGAATATCCATATGCAGAAGATTGCAACTAGACCTCCATCTCCCATCCTAGATAAAAATCAACTCAAAATGGATCAAAGGCCTAAATGTAAGACCCCAAACTATAAACTACTAGAAGAAAACTTAGTGAAAACACTGCAGGACATTGGTCTGGGAAAAAGATTTCATGAATAAGACCTCAAAAACACAGGCAACAAAAGCAAAAACAAACAAATGGTATTATATCAAACTACAAATCTTCTGCATAACAAAGGAAACAATCAGCAGAGTGAAAAGACAACTTACAGAATGGGAGAAAAGATTTGGAAACTACTCACCCAACAGGGGATTAATATCCAGAATGCACAAGAAACTTACACATCTCAACAGCAAACAAACAAACAAACAAAGAAAAAACCCAATCCAACTAAAATATGGGTAAAAGATTTGAACAGACATTTCTGAAAATAAGAGATACAAATGGTCAACAAACATATGAAAAAATCATCAACATCACTGATCATCAGGGAATTGCAAATCAAAACCACAATAAGGTAAGATGGCTATTATCAAAAAGACAAAATATGACAAATGCTAGTGAAGATGTGGAGAAAAAAGGACTCATACACTAATGGCAGGAATGTAAACTAGTGCAGTCACTATAGAGAACAGTATGGGTGTTCCTCAAAAAACTACAAATAGAACTACTATAGGATCCATCAATCCCACTATTGGACATTTATCCAAAAGAAAGGAAATCAGTATATCAAAAAGACATCTGCACCCCCATGTTTATTGCAGCACTCTTCACAACAGTTAAGATATGGAATCAACCTAAGTGTCCAACAATAGATGAATGGATAAAGAAAATATGATATATATATGCAATGGAATACTATTCATCAATAAAAAAAGAATAAAATCCTCTCATTTGTGGTAATATGGATGGAACTGGAGGACATTATGTTAAGTGAAATAAGCCAGGAACAGAAAGTTAAACTCCTCATGTTCTCACTCATATGTAGAAGCTAAAAAAGATGATTTCATAGAGTAAAAAAGTAGAACAGAGGACACTAGAGACAGGGAAGTGTGGGGGAAGGGAGGCATAGGGAGATATTTGTTAAATGATAGAAAGTTATAGCTTGATGGGAGGAATAAGTTCTGGTGTTCTATAACACTATAAGATGACTACAGTTAACAATAGTATATTATATAGTTTCAAACAGCTAGAAGGAGAATATTGAATGTTCCTAAACAAAGAAATGATAAATGTCTGAGATGGTGAATATGCTAGTTGCACTGATCTGATCATTATACATTTTATGTATTTAAACTGCCTATATTTTTCCATGCATATGTAAATTATTATTTTTCAATTTAAAAAATTACATAACATTTAATTTAAAAAAGGAATTTGGAAGTAGAGCCTTTGAGAGGCAATTAGGGTTAGATAAGGTCAGCAGGGTGGAGGCCCCATGACAAGACTAGTGGCTTTATAAGAGGAAGAGAGACCTGTGGTAGTACATGCTTGCCCTCTTGCCATGTGATACTTTCTGCCATGATATGACACATCAAGAGGGGCCTTACTAGAAGCTGGCACCTTGACATTGGACCTCTTATCCTCCAGGACTGTGAGAAATGAAATTTTTAAAAATAAATTAGTTAGTCAGTGGTATTTTGTTGTAGCAACAGAAAATGGACTAAGACAATTGACTAATCTAGCATAATGATCCTGGAAGACCAATAGACAAAGACCTGGGAAAAGAGGTTTTTATGGTACCAATCTGAAAGGTCTCATGTTTCCAGACTTTGCAGTTGTTTCCATTTCTGGTTTTATAGGTTAATTATCAAATAATAAAAAATGAAAAGATCAGAAAGATCTGTTTTCTATAGTCTTATGCAAGTATACACTGTAAGCATTCATTCATGTGGATAAGTTAGTCACTGGGATAATGCTTCCAGGAGCCAGCACTAGATAACCCTCTTCAGCATCCTGGGCATTTGTAAGTAGTCCATTTGAACTCAAATGTTATTTTTATTTTGAGGTCTGCATTCTTTTTGATCCATTTCCTCTCAGTTAGTGGATATGATGGGTTAAATATTGTGCTTTCAAGTCAAACTGAACCTGAGTTTACTTTGCAATTCCAACACTAGATGACTACCTTTCTTCAAATTTCAGGTTTTCCTTGTTTGTGTAACAGAGTATTGTTGCCAGAATGAATTGAGATAGAATATCTTAATACAATGCCTTCCAGATAGTAGCTGCTGAATAAGTGGTGGTAATGATATGGTGGTGCAATTGTATTGACATTTATAGCTTTTGGAAAACTCTCCCACTAATAATTTTTTCATCCTTGAAGATATATGCAACAATAGCAACATCAACCATTTGTTATTAGAGATTATTTTCATAAATTCTCTCCTACATCTATAAAATCACCAAGAACTATTTTTGTTTGAGGGAAGAATCTAAAAAAATTGTATTTTTAGAAGAAGGTTTTGAAGATATTTGCTTCATCAAAACTCTATAAGAAGTGAATACCAATGAGTATGGGGTTTCTTTTTGGAGTGATAAAAAGGTTTTGGAATTAGATAATGGTGATCATTGCACAGCCTAGTTAATACACTAAAGATAATTGAACTGTATGCATTAAAAGGGTAAATTTTATGGTATCTGAATTATATCTCAATTTTTAAAAACTCTATGAAATAATTGGACCTCGGCAAGATGGTTTACGACTACAGAATAGATTCAAGTGGTATTTATTTTTCTCTTTCCATTTCAGTTGCTTTTTAATTTAATCTGTGTCTTAAAGATTATGATCAATGTAGTTGTCAAAATCTGAGATGACAACATAAGAAATATTTGAGACTTTAGAGATTTATGTTGCTGAGTTCAAATCCCAGTATTATCAGTTACAAGCTTTGTGTTCATAGACAAATTCCTTAAATTCTTTGAACTCCATTTTCCTCATTTGCAAAATGAGGCTAATAATCTGCCTTGCAGGGCTGCCGTGGCAAAAAATAAGAAAAAAAAAAAAAAAAGAAAAGAAGGAAAAGGAAATGCTTACTGCAGAGTTTAGCACTGGACTCCTCATTACCATAATAGGAGTTTCTTATTCCCCCTTTCCCAAGTTCTGCTTAATGAGGACTAGTATATTTACACAAGAGAGATTATTTTTTTAGTCAGAACCTGGTATGAAGCACCCACAGCTCATTTCCATACTTGAAATTTATAATTCTTTTAGTGTAAGTGAAATACCTTTCTTAAAGTTAGATTCTAAAACTTCGAAGTCATTGACAATATTTTGGGTTGTTATATTTGGAAAAGAAAGAATATGAAGATATGGAAAATCAACCTCCCCCCTTCCATTTTCTACCACACATCTGATGCTGTCACTGACACCTTGAACTCAGGAATATAAGTAGCTTTTGCTTAGGAGGAGGTGTTAGCCTCGTGGCAGCTTATTTGAAGAGTGTTTTCTGTTTGTTTGTTTGTTTTTGTTTTTAATCCAAGGTCTTGTCTAGACACTCAGCATTAGGCCTATATTTTGGATTAGTGTCTACCAATATCACTTCTTTGCCATTTTATTAGTCTGAGTAGTTTCAACTGTCAAAAAGCCACCATTGAAGGTGAAAAAACAGCCTGCACTATGATTTAAATTATCAGCCTGCACTATGATTTAAAATATCTTAATTGGGAGAAATATTGAAAGCATATATACAAAATAAAACAGTGGTTATTTCTCAATGACTACTTTGGTGGTTATTGGCAACTGAAGGGAAGCAGTGGAGTATAGCTGTTCAGAGTATGCATTCTGGAATTGGACTTCCCAGACTTGACTTCTGCTCTACTATTTACTGCCACGATGGCTTTGTGTCAGTCACTTAATCTCTCTAGTCATCAGTTTCTCTTTATATAAAATGTGAACAATAATATTAGGTCATTAAATATGAAATGTCTGATTTCAAATCAAAAGTGTAGTTTTTATATCTCAAACAAGAGCAATACAATTAATCAAAGTATGTGCCTAAACTATTGACACAGTTTTGCCATTTTAATAGTAGCTTGTTTATGCTAGCAGCAAAGAAACCTGGAGAACAAGTGGCAATGAAATTGCCACAGGCATTTTCCACAGCTTGTTGAGAATTGAATATTTTTCCTTGCAAGAAGTGGTCCAAAGCTTAGAAGAAGTGGTAGTCGGTGCAAGGTCTGGTGAATACAGTAGATAACAGAGAGTTTCCAAGTCCATTTGCTATAGTTTCAGAGCGTTGTTTGTGCAACATGTGGCCGAGCACTGTCTTTCAAGAGGATTGGCCTGTTTCTATTGACCAATCTCAGCTGCTCAATCACAAGCATCCTCATCATTTCATCCAATTGGTTGCAGTAGACATCTGTTGTGATCGATTGACCAGGTTTCATGAAGCTGTAGTGGATAATACCAGTGCTGGACCATCAGACAGCATTAGCTTTTTTGGATGAATATTTGGTTTTGGACTATGTTTCAGCACTTCACCTTTATCCAACCATTGTGCCAAATGCCTGCAATTGTCAAAAAGATTCCACTTTTCATCACACTTATCAATACGGTGTAGAAATGGTTGGCCTTTATGTTGTGACAGCAAAAAAAGGAAAGCTTCGAGATGATTTCTCTTCTGACACTTGTTTATTACAATGGTCCAACATTGTTGATATACTAATGTCAAACCTTGCTGCTGCTAATTCACATATAGGTTGAGATGGATTCACTTTTACTACAGCTTTCAGCTCATCATTATCCACCTTGGTCTCAGGATGCCCATGAGGCTCATATTCAAGATTAAAATCACTAGAACGGAACTTCTCAAACCATGGACATACTGTGCATTCATTAGCCACATCCTTCCCAAACACTTTGTTGATATTTTGAGCTGTCTGTGGTGCATTGGTTCTATAACGGAGCTCATATTTGAAAATAACACAAATTTTTGACTTATGGTTTCACAAAAATTGCTCTAAAAAAAGTTGAAAGATAATCATAAGCCAAAACATGTGTTTGAATGACTGAAGATGTATCTTCACAATAAACATAAAACAAGAAGTGTCAAAGTGAAACTTCAGAGATATCAGCTGTAAAACTTAGTACTTAAGGAAATCGGACATTTCATACTTAATAACCTACGTGCTAGAATAAGGCATAGCTGAGATCATGTATGTAAAACAGTGCCTGTAGAACATTGAACAACTCAGTAGCTATTATCATCGATTCTTATTTCTGCATTTCTGCATTATCTAATTCTTTACAATTAATGTTGAATACTTGTAAAATCAGAAATAAATACTTGTTTAAAAGACATCAATATCATTTTATATCTATAAGTGATGTTTAAAAACCTTATAAGAATGTTAAATATTCAGAATGTGACTACTGAGATTACAGCATCAAAAAATACTTCTTCTATGACAGATAGTTTAATAAAGAAAGACAAAGATGGATACAGTCCTAGATTAAATTTTCTAATTCCCAAATTTTTGCTGCCTGTTCCTAAAAGCAGAGTTTAAAAACTCACTATGCACTCCACAAACAATGACGACAGCACCTTTAATTTTCTCAATTAATTTTCTTAACTTGATCAGAATAAAATTATCTTGAATTTGGCTTCAGATAGCTTTAACAAGAGAACATGAACAAGAATGAAATGAATGATTGTTTTTTACAGGGTTTTTTTGCTTGTTTTTTCTTCCACAAAGCAATTCTTGCATTTTCAAAGTGAAGTCATTTGAGGACATCAAACATATTTATATGGTATGACACCTATCAAGCTGCAAATACAATCTGAAATTGCTTTCTCTAACCCTATTTCTCCCACACATCTGCACAAGAAAACAAATGGTGAATGTAAATAAGTATTTTCAAAAGGCATTTCATCTGACCATTATCTTACTCAAAGGGAAATATCACAGTTTTCATAATTGGGGAAAGAACTTTAAAATAGTGTGTGCTCAGGAATGCAAACAAATTTTGATAAAATATTATTGAATACTTACTCTCTCCTTCAAAAGCATATAATGCTTATTTCTAGACTAAAGTCAAATTTCCAACATCTGTAACTTGGCCTACAAGAACTAGCACCATCTTTATCCAGCTTTCTGGTTATGGCTTCTACACTATCACTTCACCCACAGTCTCTTATTTAAATAAAATAGTTGGGGCTGGGTGTGTTTTGTAATTCAGGTTTTGGGAGGATAAAGTTGTATTTTTAAAAGTGATACAATTAATATATAAAATATTAGCAAAACCCCTATATGTTTGAGCTGCATATGTAACAAAAAACATTGCTATTTCTGCAGTAAAACCTATAAATATTCCATAAGTGGAATAAATAAAGATTATAAACAGCCTCCTGTCAATTCAAGTTGGGTTGTGCCACCAAATGTTTGCTACAAACTTAAGAAAACACACACACACACACAATGGTTTTCAGTGCTTTTTGGATTTAGAAATTACACATAATGACTGTTAAGCCTGAACTTGCTTTACCTGGACATAGACTTTTAAAGTTTTGAGCCTTTTTATATTATCTTTCCTTAGCCAGGAATATGCTCTATGTCTCCTCTAGTTACTAGACTCTATCACAAGCCAACCCCGATGTCAATTGTCCCATAAAGCCTGAAGTCAGAAGCATCCCATTTTTCCTCTGTTGTCTGCATACGTGTCTCTCCCTGTAGACTATTAATAGAAACTCCTTAAGGAACAGCTCTGTGTCTGATTTGCATGACATACTGTAATTTCCGGCTGTGTATTTCCCTCAAAAGAATAAATAAATGGAATGAAGCAGGCCTACTTGAAGACACAAATATCAACAAAACAAATCCAAAGCATTCACTATCTCTGCTCCTCTTTATAAATGTGGATTTTTACAAGATGACAGGTTTTTGTTGTCTTAAAACTAGTTTTACTCAGAATCTGTCATTTCTGGTCAAATACTTGCTAGTGATTCTAAAAATATATATATATTTAAGCAGTATAGTTACTAGCTTTCTATTCCGGTTCAACATTCTGAGTAGATGTGAAAGAAACCAGTTTTAGCTTAGTGTAGTGCTCAGGAAATGTGAGTTTTTAAAAATGTAACTTGCCCATTATTTTTCCTTTTCATTTTTTTATAATTACTTAACCACATTTGTATCATTTCCAGGAGCAGGTTTTAAGCTGTTTAGTAGATTGGAAATGTGTCTTTTTATTTTATGTTCTTTGCAGTGCTCCTTGTAGACAATTAAGAGTTGATGATGAATTAATATATGACTGAATAATAATTGTAGGTAAGAATAAATTTTAAAATAAAAAATTTAAAAAAGAATAAATCATTTTATATTAAATATTTTGGGTGAATGGAAGGACTATTTTTCTAATATTAGAGATTTGGGTCCTATGGTGGGTGGGGCCCTGGGACTTCCAGGTGTGTCCTTATTCTCCACCTCAGCGGGGGCAGATGGGGGAGTGAGGCTGGGCAGAGCTTTGAGGACATTTTTCCAAATAGAAATACCACCTTAACATTTTAAGTTTGAGTGGATACCACATAGTTCCCTTGAGTTCAAGCCTAACTTTTACGTTATGCTATTTATGATCTTATATTCCATACTTGTAATTTAGTTGACCGTCATATAGACTGATATGTCTGACTCCTTTAATAACAAAATCATTTTTAGGATATTTTAAAAAATGAAACCAAACAAGAAATGAATAAAATACTTTCCATAAGTAATAACAGAAGTGGTATATAAGGTGTGTTTCGGCAATGGGGGCATGGGTAAAGAATAACCCTAAATAGTACCTAGAACCTATACCATTGAACACACATCAAAACATGTAGATTTCTCTCCACAAAGCTTTAAATTTTACAGATTTTTTTTCATGGAATCAGGGTATGAATCTCATATTTCTTTTATTATTTTAAAGTATTATTAGTGAAGCACTACACTGTAGAATTTGAGAGAGCTTGTTCTGGAGCCAGCCTGCTTAGACTCACATCCCAGCTAGACCCTGCGTGAGCAAATTAAGGAAAAGTTGCGGGTATTAAACTAGCACACCACTTTAGTCCCATTCACTCTGTGGGTTGATAGGTCTTGGGAAGAGTTCTATTTCAGGGCAGTCACCACAACTACCTTATCTAATCTTTGACTTTTCCTGTTCCTGGAAAGGGGGGAGGGGTGGGCAGAAGGAAAGTCAGGCGAGATAGCTTTAGGAGAACTTGAATTTTCATTGAGCAGATACAAATATTCGTACAAAATGACTGAGCCAGTCTAAAAGAAATCCCACCCTCCTCCCTACCACATGGAGAGAGCCTCACAGTGATCAGGAACACCTGTGCTACGCTGCTGTCTATAGCGGGCATTATGCAGGATTCCTGTGCCAACTACAGCTGCCTGAGGAATCAAATACTACAGGATGCTCCCTCCTGTAGGCATCGACCTAACACTTGCACTCTGGCCCCCACTGCTACTTGTGTCTAAGCTCTAATTATCAAGCCAAATGTACCAATTCATCATGACAAACATATTCTCCCTGGCATTGAACTCTAGGAGGCATTTATCATCTGCATCCACAGAAAAAGGATAGTGAGGATCATAAAGGACACAGTCTTCAACTGTGACTAATGATGCTCCAACAGCCTCTGGAAAATCTTTCTCCACGACCATTGATCTTTCTGTCCCACAGAAAAACCCTCACAAGTATGTGCATAGCTTTTGTGGAATGTTTGCCTTCTAGCTAAGCTGTGAATTCGGTCCCATAGCTATCATTGGTTCCAGCTGGCCCCTGTCCAGAGGACAATGATCAGGTGACACATGATGAAGAATTCAGAATTAAAGAGGCTAGAAAAAGTAGCTACCAGCAGAAAATGAAATTACCCACATAATATTCAAAGGACTTTTTTATGGACAAAATATTGTAATCATTCAGCGTGGCAATCCCCTAACAAAATCAGGGCCAGATGCTGTACTTTAAGGAGGCAATTCTCAACTCAATATAAGAAAATTTTTCTTTCCCGCAAATCTGTCCATAGTCAGAGTTACCTGTCCCTATTAATTGCGAGCTTCCTGTCATCTTTAGAGTATATTAAAGCTTTGGGTATAAGTAAGAAGTTGAATCACTTGGCTCTACTCTCTGAGACAAATAGAAAAAAGTGGCCCAATCAAACTGATTCAAGGCATAGGAGTCTCTGTGCTCTGAATGGATTCCATCCAAAGGAACTAAAGGAAAAAGTCATAACTTCTCTAACTCTTAGTTGAATGCAATTAGCTAGCTGTAACTATTGCCTTAAGATATACTAAATGAGAGACAGAGTGGTATAGTAAGAAAGAACTTGACTTTTGAGCCTGACCACCTTGGATTCAAATCTTGCTTCTGTCATTTATAAGCTGTGTGACTTTAGACAACTTACATGACCTCTCTGAGTCTCAGCTGCTTCATCTAAATATAGATAAGAATATCTCGCTACAGAATATTGGAAGGAGCCTGTGAGATATTATACATAAAGTGCCTAGCACATTGTGCCTTAGCACAATGCTAAGCTTAGAATAGGAACTAAATAAATTAAACTTATCATCACTAATATTTTAAGTATAAACCACAGCGATCTTAGCTTCTTAGGATCATCTGTGAAAAGATCAACCTCAGATACATTCACAAATGAAGGAGAAATTTAAGATAGGCTGTAATTTTAGAATCCATACCATGCTTATCAGGGGAAATTGCGGCCTTTCAAATGAAAAAATGATGTCATGACATATAAAGAATATACCAAAACCACAGTTGGAGAATAAGACTTTGATTGCAGTTATCTGGTTCAATTCTTATTGCTTTCCACCTACAATATAAGCTTTATAAGGGCAGACACCTTATTTCATTCACCAGTATATTTCTAGAGATCAGACCATTTCTGTCACATAGGTTATACTCAACAAATTTTTGTTCATAAATAAGTGAATACGTCAGTGGTGTTGTCCACTCTATACTTAATAACCATGAGAATTTGCAGACAGTAGGGCAAGGCAAACTACCCAGATTCTACCTCAGCCTCTACAAATATTCCTTAGACATATGCAAAGCTCTCTGTACTAATTTTACATATCCAAGAAATCTAGTGATGACTCCGTGGTTTTTGATGAGCCATGTGTGGAATCCTTTATAGAAAACATACTGGTAATTTCCAGTGGTAGCGCAGCAGGTGATGTCTCTATCCCAGTGCAAACACAACCTGCCATTTGACTTCATTAATTCATTCATTCATTCATTTGAGGCAGGGTCTCCCTTTGTCACTCAAGCTGGAGTACAGTGGCACAATCATAGCTCACTGAAGCCTCAAACTCCTGGGCTCAAGCGATCTTCCCATCTCAGTCTCCCAAGTAGCTGGAACTACAAGTGAATGCCACCATGCTCAGCTAAATTTTATTTAATTTTTTTTGTAGAGATGTAGTCTCCCTACATTGCCCAGGCTGGTCTTGAACTCCTGAGCCCAAGCAATCCTCTTGGCTTGGCCTCTTAAAGTTAGGATTACAGGCACAAGCCATGGCTTCCAGCCAGCATCTGACTTATTAATTAAATGTTTGTTTCTTGTGAGTAGGTCACCATGAATTAGTCTTCCTAAGCCTAATCACACTAGAGAAATTCCTAATCAAACTAAACTGAGTTCCCAACTCTCCCAAGCTCACCATTGTCTTTCCAACTCCCCTGCTTCTCCAGTAAATCCCGATTTCTCTCTTTCAATAACCTCAGCTATATCAACTGATTTGAGGAAAGTTATCTCTAATGAATCATAATTTTTTTAGTAATAGGTTAACACCTTTACAGTGTATATTGTAGTTTACAAGCCTCAATATTTATACAAATTATAGCTTGTAGTAAAATTATAGTAGTAAAATTGGCCACATGGAATTGATACTAGATTCTAAACAGCTTGCCAAATATAAAACTGAATCCAAAACCAATAGAAAACATTCTCCAACCTGCAAGTTCTTCAAAATATTTGATCTAGGTTCGTAATACCAGAACGTATCCAATGAAACTAGTGTTCTCATCATAGCACTGGCCAGGGTTACCTCTGGGTTGCTGAAATAACACTTATTTTCATCCCTATGGTTTTTGTCACCACTTTCTTTAACACGTGCTGGGAGTTAATGCTACATTCCTTTTAAAATACTTCCCAAGTATGAGCTAGAAAAGTCATTGGAGGCCTCTGTAGGTTCGAAAGGTAGACAGCTAGAACCAAAAGTGACATCAAAAAATGAACTAGGTTAAAAAACGAAATTACTGTTTCTGCACAGCCAAGGAAACTATCATCAGAGCAAATAGACAACCCACAGAG
>VBSM01000272.1:44614396-44624679 GCA_008086735.1 Cheirogaleus medius
AATGTGGTATATGCTCACAATGGAATAGTACTCAATTCTAAGAAACAACAGTGAATTAGCACCGTTTATGCTATCCTGGATTGAGCTTAAGCCTGTTATCCAAAGTGAGGCAACACAAGACCAGGAAAATGGGTTCCACATCTACTCACCATCAAATTGGTTCTGACTGATTAAAACTATGGTGCTCAAATGGTGGTAGTACTCATCAGGGAGTTGGGAGTGGGGGGGGCGGAGACCCACATCCTTGGGATATGGCAAGTATTCTGGGGGGGAAGGGAATACCTCTAACCCTTCTTAGGGAGAGGCAAAGAAATATAATGTAACCAAAATGTCAAAAAAAAAATATTTTATTGGGTGGTGGGCAGGTGGTGGGGAGGGGAAAAGTGTATACTTACCTAATGAGTGTGACAGGCACCTCCAGGGGGTTGACATGCTTAAAGCTCTAGCACAGTGGGGGAGGGGGGAGGGTTGGCAGGGGCAATATATGTAATCCTAACAATATATGTACCCCCATAATATAATGAAATAAAAACAAAACAAAACAAGAACAAAAAAAATGAAATTACTACAGGATTTGAGCGTGACTTCCTTAACTATACTTTTGAGTGAGTAATTTTGAATAATATAAAAAACATACACATTTCCTGTTTTTTATGTGTCAGGCTATGCCACGGGAGAGAAGAAGGAGCTTTGGTGTCTAATGCATAGAGACTTTAGAGCGCTTGCCAATTGGACTGGTGGCAATAGATGACATTAAGCTATTTAAAGGCTTTAATTCCCGAAGCATTGATACCCATGTTTAAAATACAAAGCATGAAGTGGAAATATTTTTTAAATTTTAAATTCAAGTAAGAGTATTAGAATTGATAAAGTTTTCAGCTATTACACACTCTAGTACCTTCATTGTACAAAAGGAAAAAAACTGAGGCCTAGAGAAGGGAAATGAAACATTCAGAATAATTAACAATGAATTTACTTAACTTGGAGAAGGCTTTAGGCCTTTTCACTTCCAAATCCCTTTTCCGGAGGATTTTATTGGATTTCTTCCTGTCTGTCAACTGTGTGATTGTCACCTGCATTTTCTTTGGCACTGCAATGATTCATGTACCGTACCTAAGACAAGAGTCAATTGATTCATCAAAGTATACATTATCCAGATTGTGAACACTATTATTAATTCTGACCATAACTATTCTCTAATAATGTCACCATTCTGTTGCGGAGCAGACAGATTGAAAGACAAGCATGTATTTACTGAGTTACATCCCTCCCAACACATGTACCGTGTACTGAGAGTCTTACTCATCTCACCAATAACAACAAACAACTTAAAAAAAAAAAAAAAGACTTGGCACTATTAAACCTAAAAATTGGAAAGAAAAACTGATTGCCATAACTGATCTATAATGTGTTTCTATGACAATAACTCATTAAAATACAACCATCTCTTTCAAAAGCTGAAAAAAAATCTTCATTTCTTTGCCTCCACCATAAACCTTTGCATAAATTGTCACATCACTTTCCTATTTAAAAACCCCTGCTACTTTTCTTAATAGGCATTAAAGTGGTTGTGACATGAACTATACTATGAATGCCAATTATACTAATAGTTGCTCAGGCTAAAAACAACTGGACTTTTCATCATATCAAAGCCACTGAAAGATTTTAATTCTGGATTTGCTGAAATCAGACACGTGATTGAAAAGGATTACTCTAGTGGTAGTAGAGAGACGGAGAAGACTGAGTTGTCCTGACCACAAACTGTAAGGGCATAAACTATGGCAAACGCAGTGGGGCAAAAATAAGAGAACAGATTCTGACACCTCAGACATGGAACTACAGAACGTAGTAACTGCCTGTGTATGGGAAGTAAAGGAGAGGAAGAAGCTATGATGTCCAAATTCCTGGCATTATGCTAAGTAGAAAAGGAGCTCAGAACAAAAAGAAGACTCATGCAGACACTTTTTATTCATGACAGAATAATGGTTATTCATGGTAGAATGTGTGAAGTGTCTCATATGGGAAACAAATAAAAAGGAGAATAAAATCACATTTGAAAACAGAAATAACGATTTTGTGAGGGTTAATTTTGTGTGTCCATTTGACTGGGACACGGGTTGCCCAGAAACCTGGCCAAACATTTTTCTGGGTGTGTCTATAGGCTGTTTCTGGATGAGACTCACATTTGAATTCAGTACACTGAGTAAAGCAGACTGCCCTTCCTAATGTAGGGGGGCCCCACCCAATCAGTTGAAGACCTGAATGCACTAAAAGACTGAGAAAGCGAAAACTGCTCCTGTCTGACTGTTTTTAGTTGGAACACTGGTCTTTGGGTTTTGCGCCTGCCAGCTTTCTCACTGGAACTGACAACATCAACATTCCTGATACTCAGGCCTTCAGGCTTGGACTAGAACTACACATTAGCTATGCTTGGTCTCTAGCATGTTAGACAGCAAATGTTGGAACTTAGCCTCCATAATCACATGAGCCAATTCATTATGACAAATCTTCCCTCTCTCCCTGTGTGTGTGTGTGTATATAGATATGTGTATATATGAGATTATATAATTATATATATTGTACATTATATATATAATATATTATGTTATAGTGTATTAATTACCCATTGGTTCTGTTTATCTGGACAACCATTAGCAATACAGAAATAAATAATAAAGAATGTAGCACGTCAAGTTTGTTAAACCTTAAAGAAAGAGAGAAGGTCATTTTAGACAAAGAGAAAATTAGATGAGTAGGGTATATTTTTAGAAGAACAAATAATCTAACACAACTAGAACGTCAGGTCAGAGAGGCAAGGAAGTAAGGGCATAAGAGTATATTGGGGCTACACAATAGATAATTTCTGATGCAAAGCTAAAAATCTTGGAGATGATTTAAGAAAAATTATAATTCAATGAAGGTTTTGTAATGGACTTAATAAAATGAAGTTTTAAAAGTGTGTTAAAATATTTCAAAATTTTAAAGGACACAAACATCTCTTTTTCTCTCATTTTAAAAAAAAAGCAAAAATTTGTCTACTTATTTTAGCTTTCTTTCTCTGGAATGCATGCAACTAACATGTTTAGAGAGTCACTTAGGTCAGGAGCTCTAACATCCAAGAAGAGATTGTATGTGCCATATTAAATAAAAAAGTAACAGATAAAGGTCTAGAACTTCTGCTTCTAGTCATGTCAAAGCAACTAGTATTGGATTTATCCTCCTGCCATAAACAATTATAAAACTGGGCAAAAATAAAAAGCCATTAAGAAACTGTTTCCAGACATTGGATAATAAATGGTGCAGAACTGTGAGCCTTGAGAGAAAGGGAAAACATGAGGTGAGAGCCATGTTAACTCTAGCTTTCCACCTGGGGCCACTTTTCAGAGGCAGCTTGGAGGCAGAGTCCAAATGGACAATGGCAGACTTACTGAGATGAGAAGTCATAGATCAGAGTTTGAAGCTGGTAAGGAGGCTGGAATTTGTGTGGCAGAGTACTGAGAAGAAGAAGCTCTACAGAGCAGGGGAAGCAAGAAATTTTCAGGGAGGTTGCCCTTAGGTCCTTGCCCAAAGCATAGGCTACTTTTATGCAGGTAAAGATTCTGTGACTCTCTCCAGAGAACAACTACTGCAGTGATAAATCTTTCAGTGCTCATCTGAACAGAGAACAGTGCTCATAGATGTTAGATGCTCATAGATGTTAGTGCTCATAGATGTTAGAATCCTAACCCAGCCAGAGTGGAAAAGCCTCACTGAGCAACACAGGCATTCAATTGAGATGCCAGAAAGACCATTCTTGAGAGTAAAGACCATGACCTATAATAAGGGTCATGTTATAAGACTAAGTATAGAATTGAAACAAAGCATAAATCAATTCTAATAAAATCAAGAGAAGCCACCAGTAGTTTGATCACTTGCCAGAACAAAATGAAACACTCTTCAAAGAAAAACCATATACTACATACATATCATCCTACAACATACCATCCATAATGTCTAGCATGCAATCAATATTACTTAGACATGCAAAGAAATAGGAAAAATGTGACTCATATTTAAAAGTGAAAGAAGTTGATATAAACAGATCCCAAGGTAACACAGATTGGAATAAGGAAATAAGGACTGTAAAACTGAATAGACAAATATATATAGGCATAGGTATATGATACATATATATTCTTATTATTCATATGTGCAGATATATAAACATATATAAATATAAACTTAAAAATAGAGAAATAATGTACTCATAATGCTGAATTGGGAAATTTCAGCAGAGAAAGGAAAGCTATAAAAAAGAACTACCTGGGAATTCTAGAACTAAAAACTACTGTTCCTAAATAAATTTCCAGGATAGGATGAACAGCAGATTAAACACTGCAAAAGAAAGGACCAATAAGTTTGAAAACATATGAATAGAAATTAATGTGAAGACAGAGAAAAGAAAAAGATTGAAGAGAATAAACAATGCCTTGTATTTCAAGCAATTCAACTTACTGTGAAGATTCAGAAAGAGAGGAAGGAGAAGAGAAAGAGGAGGAGGAAGAGAAGGAGGAGGAGAAGGAAGAGGAGGAAACAAAAGAAGAGAGAGTAAAAATTAACTGAAAAAATTCCAAACTTATTTTTAAAACCACCCTATAGATCCAGGAAGCTTAGCAAACCCTAAGCCATGTAAATAGAAAGAAAATCTGAACTGAGCATGCTATAATGAAACAACTGAAAGGTGGTGACAAAAAGAAAATCTTAAAAACAGCCATAAAAGAAAAGAAAACTATATGCAGGGAAACCATAAGAAAGATTACTGATTTTTCATCAGAAAAAAATAGAGGCCAGAAGATCTCGGAACAACAGCTTTGAAGTGCTGAAATTAAAAAAAAAAATTAACTTAGTGTTCTATATCCAGTGGAAATAATACTTAAAAAATAAGTGCTAGTAAAGAATTTTTTTGATAAATACCAACTGAGAAAATTTGTCACCAGCAGAAAATACACGGCAATAAATTATTTTAAAAATTTCTTCAAACTGAAGGAAGACACCAGATTGAAACACAGATGCACAAGAAGGAAAGAAGAAAACCAGAAGTGCTGAATATATAGTAAATACAAAAACATCACTTTTTTCTTCATAAATTTCATTTAAAAACAGCTGACCAAAGCAAAAATAGAAGACATCATATTGTAGATCTTATAGCATATGTAGAAGAAAAGTATGTAACAACAATACCATGAAGATGAAGATGAGAAGGGGGATAAATAGAAATATACTGTTGTTAATGTCTTCCATGTTACCCAAAATAGTACAATAGTATCCCTAAGTAGGTCATAATAAATTAAGGATACATATGTTAATCCCCATTCAACCACCAAGAATAAATAAATAAAGTAGCATTGCTAAATAGAAGAGCAAGATAGCAGAATAAGAAGCCCAGATCCTCCTTTCCCCATGGAGATATTCATTCAACAATTCAAGGACAAATTCCCTTTGTTAAAAATCCATAAACCAGTTACGGATTGCATGTAACTGTGCAAATGTGAAAAATGGTCACCTTGAAGCCAGTTAGAAAATTTGTGGCACCCATTCATCATAATCCCTGCACCAGACTCAGAGTTGTGAAATCAGGAGAAAACTCCCAGGTCCTGGCTTCTCCCTAGGGAGGGACTGAGAAGACTGAAACATACATCCAACACTCAGATTTTTGGGGAGGTTGATTGAGAAACTGGTTTCTCTCTTGCATGAATCTAAGCTTGGATGAGAAAGTATGCCAGGTCGAGAGCTGCTGAAAAGGGATGGTTTAGACTAGCACACACCCACTCACCAAAATCCTATCCTCCCCAGCTCAGTGCAGAATAAGCAGGGGTAACAAAAACCCTCAACTCCTGGCTTATCCCTGGGAAGGGAAAGAGTTGAAGTATGTGCCCAACATTCTGGCTTTTCAAAGAGCTGCCCAAGGGACTGGATTCTGTCTCACCCATCTTGGAACACTACTGGGACCTGGTATAATCTAGGTATTTGAGAGGCACTGAGAACAAAAGAGCATTGGGCAGCTTGCTGCTGCTACTGATAACCTGTGGTTCAACAGAGGCAAACACAATTTGGTGGCCTCTCCCTTGGGGTAGGGTGCAAGGAGAAGAGTGGAGCATGTATCCAGTCATCTGGCTTATCAGGGGGCTGCTGAGGGAATGCTTTTTATGTCACCAGACTCAGAACACTGATGCGTGCCAGAATATAGGAAAAGCCTGGGAGCCACTTACAACAAAAGAGAGCTAGGCAGCTCTGAAGAACACAGTGAGACACCAGAGGGAGCAAGAGACTATAAACTTGAATTATAAAGAAAGAAACTGGCAAATCCTCTAATTGGAAATTTACATGCACAAGTCTAAAGAAGATGCGTGCACAGAAAATATTTGGTATCACCGCCCTGAATCTCTAGCTGGGATGATTGGCAAAGTTCTTTTCCTATGCAAAGACAGTCCATAAAAAGCGAGAGAAGTGGCTGTTTTTTCAAATGCAGAGATCTCAACACAAAGTTATAAGGCACATAATAAACAGAGGAATATGGCCCAATAAAAAGAAAGAAACAAACAAACAAAAAACCAATCAAAAAAAATTAATTCCCAGAAATGGACCCTAAAAAAACAAAGATACATGCATTATCTAGTATAACTTTTTAAATAATCATCATAAAGATGCTCAGTGAACTCAGGAAAAATGATGCATGAGTAAAATGAGAATATCAGCAAAGGGAAAATATAAGAATAGAAATTTTGGTACTAAAGAATACAGCAACCACTCACTGAATTAACAAATTTCCTAGAGGGGGGGCCCAACTGTACATTTGATCAAGCAGAAGAAAGAATCAGTAAACTGAAAAGTAGGTCACTGTTATTATCCACTTGGAGAAAAAAGATAAGAGAATGAAAAAGAGTGAAGAAAGACTAAGGGACTTATGGCACATAATTAAGCTGTCTAGTATATGCATTATAAGATCTAAAGAGGAGAAGAGAAAGAGAAAGGGGAAGAGAGATTATTGAAGAAATAATGGGCCAAAACTCCCCAAATCTGGGAAAGGAAATGGATATCCATATTCAAGAAGTCCCAAAGACTCCAAGTCGTATAAACCCCAAGAAGTCTATACCAAAACACATTATATTCAAATTGTCAGAAGTCAAAGACATTTTAATTTAGAATTCTTATTGTTTCACGCCTGACATGTAAATCCTTTATCCACCTTGAATTAATTTTAGTACATGGTGAGAGCTATGGGTCCTATTTCATTCTTCTACATGGGGCTATCCAATTTTCCCAGCACTTTCTATTGAATAGGGATTCTTTTCCCCAGTGTATGTTGTTGACTGCATATTATTGACTCCTCTATTGGAAATGGACAGACCCAACAGGCAGCAAATCAGTAAAGCCATGGCTGAAATCAACAGTACCACCAATCAACTGGATATAAGTCATGTGTATAGACTATTTCATCCAACAACAGGGATAACACATTCTTTTCAGGCTCATATGGAACATTCACCAAAATAGATCACATTATGGACCATAAAACACACTTTAACAAATTAAAAGAATAAAAAGCCTACAATTTCTACTCTCAGACCATAATGAAATTAAACTAGAAATCAACAACAGAAATGTAGCCGGAAAATCCCAAGATACTTGGAGATTAAACAATACACTTATAATGACAGATGGATCAAATAAGAAATCTCAAGAGAAATTAAGAAACATTTGAACTATATGAAAATGAGAATACGATTTATCAAAACTTGTGGGATGCAATGAAAGCAGTGCTTAAAATGAAATTTAGAGCACTGAATGCATAGAATAGAAAAGAAGAAAGATTTAAAATCAATAATCTAAGCTTTCACCTTAGGAAACTAAAAAGGGAAGAGCAAATTAAATCCAAAGTAAGCAGAGGAAAATAAATAAAAATTAAAGCAGAAATAAATAAAATTGAAAATAGGAAATTAATAGACAAAATCAACAAAAACAAAAGCTAATTCTTTGAAAAGATCAATAAAATTGATAAATCTTTAGCCAGGCTAACGCAGAAAAAAAGAAAAAAAGAAGATGCAAATCGCTAATATTAGAAATGAGAGAGAGGACATTACTATAAATCCCAGGGACATTGTAAGGATAATAAAGGATTATTATGAACAACTCCATGTATATAATTTGATAATCTGGACCAATTTGATAATGCACCAATAACTTGAAAGAAACAATCTGCCAAAACTCACACAAGAAGAAATAAAGAATCGCATAGGCCTATATCTATTATATAGGAATTGGATTGATAATTAATAACTTTCCAAAACAGAAAGCACCAGGCCCAGATGGGTTCACTGATGAATTCTACCAAACATTTAAGGGAGAAATCATACCAATTATTTATAATCTCCTTCAGGAGATAGAAGCAGAGAGAATGCTGCCTAACTTATTCTATGAAGCCAGTATTATCCTGATACCAAAACCAGGCAAATATATTACAAGAAAAGAAAATTATAGACCGATATATCTCATGAACACATATTTAAAACCCCAACAAAACATTATGAAATTAAATCCAATATTGTATAGAAATAATTATATACCATGAACAAGTGGAATTTATCCCATGTATACCTGGCTGGTTCAATACTTAAAAATCAATTAATGTAATCTGTCACATCAATGGGATAAAGAAGAAAAATCACTTGATCATATCAATAAATGCAAAAAAAAAAACAAACACCAAAACCAAAGAATTTGACAATAGCCAACATCCATTTACAAAAACTCTCAGCAAACTAGGAATAAAGGGGAACTTCCTTAACTTGATAAATAACATCTTTTTAAAAACCTACAATTAGAATAATACTTAATGGTGAGAAATGTGAAACTTTTCTACTAAGATTGGGAACAAAGCAAAGATGTCCTCTCTCACTACTTTTCAACATCATACTGGAAGTCCCAGCTAATGCAATAAAACAGGAAAAGGAAATAAAAGAGATACTGATTGGGAAGGAAGAAATAAAATGGTCTTTGTTCCCAGATGACATGACTGTCTACGTAGAAAATCCAAAATAACTGACCAAAAAAATTTCCTGGAAGCAATAAGCAATTATAACAAGGTTGTAGGATGCAAGGTTAAGATACAAAAGTCGATTACTTTCTTATATATCAGCAATAAACAGATGGAATTTGAAACTTAAAACACATTACCATTTACATTAGCATACCCAAAAAGGAATCGTGAGGCATAAATCTAATATAATATGTGTAAGATCTATATGAGGACACTTATAAAACTTTGATGAAAGATATCAAAGAACTACTAAATAAATGCAGAGATAGTTCATATTCATTAATAGTAAGACTCAATGTGTCAAGATTTCAGTTTTTCCCAACATATTCTATAGATTCAGTGCAATCCCAATAAAAATCCATATTCTTTGTGAATATTGACAAACTGGATTCTAAAGTTTACATTGAGAGGTAAGAGTCCCAGAATAGCCAGTTCAATATTAAAGAACAGTCAGAGAACTGACACTACTTCATTTTGAGATTTACTCTAAAAGTACACTAACCAAGACAGTGTGGTATTGAAGAAAGAACAGACAAAGAAGTCAATAAAAGAGAATAAAGAGCTCAGAAATACATTCACATATAGTCCACTGATCTTTAACAAAGGAACAAAGGCAATTCAGTGCAACAATGTTATTCTTTCTTAACAAATGGTGCTGGAACAATTGAACGTCATGCAAAAAAAAAAAAAAAAAAAAAAAAAGAAATCCTAAACACAGACCTTAAAATTTTTGCAAACTTAACTCAAAATTGATTATAGGACTAAATGTAAATGAAATACTATAAGATTCCAAGAAGATAACATAGAATGTAAAACCTATATGACTTTGAGTACGCTGATGACATTTTACATATGAAACCAAAATCATCATTCATGAAAAAAACAATTGATAAGCTGGACTTCATTAAAATTAATAACTTCTTTTCTACAAAAGACAGTGTCAAGAGAATGAGAAGACAAGATACAGATTGTAAGAAGATATTTTCAAAAGATACATCTGATAAAGAACTGTCAGCTAAAATAAAGAACTCTTGAAACTCAATAAGAAAATAAATAACCTAATTAAAAAATGGTCAAAAGATCTGAATAGACATCTCACCAAAGAAGTGGCAAGTAAGCATATGGAAAGTCATTCAACATCTTATATCATTAGGATATTGCAAATTAAAATAACAGTGAGATACCACTACAGACCTATTAGAATGCC
>VBSM01000272.1:44624779-44652605 GCA_008086735.1 Cheirogaleus medius
AGTAAATAAAAGATTTGAGCACTATCTCAACCATTTTAACCAAATTGATATTTACAGGACACTACTGAAACAATTGTAGAACCAACATCTTTTTCAAATGCTAAGAAATGTTTGTTTTTTATTTACCATAACATAACTATCAATAAATTTTAAAGCACTGAAGTCTTACCATGTATGTTCTCTGACCACAATGGTATTAAATTAAAATTCAATGAGATGAAGAAAATCTTGAATATTTTAAAATGAAACAGCACACTTATAAATAAACCAAGGAAAGGAAGATATCACAGGAGAGTTTAGACAATATTTGAAAATGTATGTTAATGAAAACAAAGCACTCTATATTTGCCTAATCCAGTTTATCCAAGTCTTAGTAATAAATAATATATAAATTCTCATAAGAGAAAAAAAGAAAATTTTAAAATCAACAATCTAAAATTTTACTTGAAGAAGGTTGAAAAAGTAGAGCAAATTAAACCCAAGTAAAGGTTTTTTTTATTTCAGCATATTATGGGGGTACAAATGCTTAGGTTACCCATATTGCCCTTGCCTCCCCTCCACTGAGTCAGAGCTTCAAGCATGTCTATCCCCTAGATGGTGTGCATCGCGCTCATTATGTATGTCTATACCCATCCCTTCCTCCTCCCTCCCATCTGCCCAACGCCCAATGAATGTTATTCCTATATGTGCACTTAGGTGTTGATCAGTGAAACCAATTTGATGGTGAGTACATGTGGTGCTTATTTTTCCATTCTTGGGATACTTCACTTAGTAGTATGGGTTCCAGCTCTATCCAGGAAAATACAAGATGTGCTAGATCACCATTGTTTCTTATAGCTGAATAGTACTCCATGGTATACATATACCACATTTTATTAATCCACTCATGTATTGATGGGCACCTGGGTTGTTTCCACATCTTTGCAATTATGAATTGTGCTGCTATAAACATTCGAGTGCAGATGTCCAATATCCCTTATGAATATAGATGCAAAAATTCTCAACAAAATCCTAGCAAACTGAATTCAGGTGCTTATCAAAAAAATAATCCATCACGACCAAGTGGGCTTCATCCCAGAGATGCAGGGATGGGTCAACATGCACAAATCTATAAATGTAATTCACCACATAAATAAAAGCAAAAACAAAAACCATGATGCTCTTAGTAGATGCAGAAAAAGCATTTGACAAAATTCAACACCCTTTTATGATAAGAATGCTTAACAAAATAGGCATAGATAGGGATTACCTAAAAATGATACAAGCCATATATGACAAACCCACAGCCAACAGCATACTGAATGGGGAAAAATTGAAAGCATTCCCACTTAGAACTGGAACCAGACAGGTTGCCCACTGTTTCTACTTCTATTCAACATAGTGCGGGAAGTCCTTGCTAGTGTAATTAGACAAGAGAGGATAATTAAGGGCATCCATATGGGGGCAGAAGAGATCAAACTCTCACTCTTTGCTGATGATATGATATTATATCTAGAAAACCCCAAGGATTCAACCAAGAGACTCCTGGAATTGATAAATGAATTCGGTAAAGTCTCAGATACAAAATCAATACACAAATCAGAGGCATTCATATACACCAATAACAGTCAAACTGAGAACCAAATCAAAGACTCAATACTTTTCACAATAGCAACAAAGAAAATAAAGTACCTAGGAATATATTTAACTAATGAAGTAAAAGACCTCTACAGGGAGAACTATGAAAAACTGAGGAAGGAAATAGCAGAGTACGTAAACAGGTGGAAAACCATACCACGCTCATTGGTTGGCAGAATCAACATTGTTAAAATGTCTATACTACCCAAAGTGATCTACAGATTCAATGCAATCCCTATTAAAATACCAACATCATTTTTCACAGATATAGAAAAAATAATTTTATGCTTCGTATGGAACCAAATAAAGTTTTAAAGAGACAATAATAAAGAGCAAAAACCAATAAAATATAACACAGACAATATAGGAAATTAACAAAGAAAAAGGTTTTTTGTACAAAAAAAAGTAATAAAGTTTTTAAATCCTAGATAGCTAAGATAGATGAAAAGAGATAAAACACTAATTACCAACACTAGGAATAAAAGTTAGTATATCATAATAGAGCCTATATTATGAACACCCTCTTGCTAGTATATTCTAATTAGATTAAATGGATGAATTTCTTGAAAAGCATGAACTCAAAATTGACAGGAAAAAGAAAAAGCAAATGTGTATAATCCTGTCTGGTAAAGAAATTTAATTTGTAAATAAAACACCTTCCCATAGATAAAGCTGTAGGAGGCCTGGTAGGTTTCAATGCTGAACTATAAACCAAACATTAAAAAAAGAAGAATACTAATTTTAAACAAACCCTTTTATAAATTAGAGGAGGAAAGAAACCTCCCCTAAATCTGACAAACCTATTACTGAAAAGAAAATACAGATTAATATTCTCATATACATAGGAAAAAAATAATCTTTAATAAAATTCTAGCAAATCAAACCTAGTAAAACATTTAAAAATAGATAGATAAACAAACTGTAGTATATTTATACAATGGAATATTTAGCCACAAAAAGGAATGAATTATTAATTTATGTTATGGGAGAAAACTTTGAAAACATTATGCTAAGGAAAGGAAGCCAGTCATGAAAGGTCACATATTATATGATTCCATTTATATGACATGCCCAGAATAGGCAAATCTATAGGGGAATGGGGAAATGGGGAGTGACTGAGATATATATGTCATATATGTATATACACACACAGACACACACAAACACATATTCACAAACACATGTTCTACAAATCAATAATAAAAAGACAACCCAAATTTTAACATAAGCAAAAGATTTGAACAGCTACTTCAAAACAGAAAATATACAAAAGACCAATAAGCACCATGAAAAGTTTTTCAACATCATTAGTCATCAGGGAAATAAAAATTAAAATGACAAGATACTTTATTTTAAAAATCTAAAACACTGTATATTGGTGAGGATGTAGACCAACTAGAACTCTCATACACTGGAAATGTACTATGTTGCAAACAATTTGAAAATAACATTTCTAAAAATGTCACAGGTGGGAGGGGGTGGATGATGAAGGGTTGCTTGGTGGGTACAATGTGAGGTGCTCAGTGAAGGATGCAATGAAGGACCTGACTTTGCCACTATACAATATATCAATGCAGCAAAATTGCACTTGTTACCATGAATATATACAAATGAAAACGTGAAAAAAAATCACTCACAATAGCATCAGATTGTTTGCAAATTTGTGTGGCAGTTCATTATAAAGCTTACACTATGATCCAACACTTGCACTCTTAGGTTTTTACACAAGAGAAGTGAAAACATAGTACAAAAAGACGTGTACATCAGTATTTCCAGCAATTTTATTCAAGATAGCAAAAAACTGAAAATAATCCAAATGTCTACCAAATGTCAAAATAAAAATGGATAAATAAATTGTGAAATATGTATATAATAGAATAATACCCAGTAATTTTAAAAGAATTAACTATTGATACACAATAACATAGATGGGTCTCAAAAATTCTACGTTTAATGAAAGAAGTCAGTTTCAAAATATGTACATTGAAATATTCCATTATGTAAGATTCAAGATCAGGCTAATCTGTAATGACAAAAATTAGATGATTCTTCTATATGGGTTGGGAGGTGGGGACTAACTGGAAGGGGTGGGAGGAATTCTTCTCTAGTGAAATGTGTGTGTTCATCAACGTGTTGGTTACGTAGGTTACATTTGCCAAAGCTCAAATGAGTTATGTATTTTAGATTTCTGCATTTTACTGCATTTAAATTTTACTTTAAAAATAAAACCACAGAGAATGCATGCAATTTTACTTCATAAAAATTTTACCAAAATAAAAAATCCACAATGAACTAGAATTTTACTAGGTACAGCTCTTATTAATAAACAAACAAACTTTATATAGGCCATCTTGTCACCATGGAATGAATAATTGCTTTCAATTATATATTATTTTCAATAAAACACATTTGTCATCAGCAAAGAGGTATACCATTCATTATGGCAACTAATACACAAATTTGGGGACAGAAGATAAATTGGGGGCAGAGGATAAATATAGTAAGTATATAAATATATAATATATTTCTATGAGGCTTACTATGTTTCCTCCACCAACCTTCTCTTGCAAACAGCTGTCTCTCTTATTCAAACAGCATCAGTGCTCATCTCGAACATTCTCCATCAAATATTCACACAGAGTTCCCATACTGAAACCAATATTGTGTGGCTTATGTACTCATAGACACATTGTTTTCCACATGAGTAAGTTCAAACTAAATTACCAGGATAATAAGGATACTCAAAGTCCTGTCACAGAAACAGTCAAAGCATCTTGAGAACCGAAGACCCATTCTGGATATATAAGAGGCCTTTATATGCCATGAAAGAATATTAGACCTGTTGATGTGATTCCAAGTGTTTTAGAACTGGGACATATTGTTGAAGTTAAAAGGAAATAGATTTCAGTTCAAAATAACAAAGTTAGTTCTATCCAGGATAAATGGAATATTATCCAAAGAAGGTATAAATTAAAAATGACAAAATAAAGATAAATTTCAAGCATCTGATGAATGGGTTAGATAATCTGATCTTTGAGGTCTCTCATTTCCCAGGATTAAATAATTCTAGGATTAAATATTTCACTAGGCTCTTAACCCCTCCAAGCTCACAACTCACACATTTACCATTTGCTCACACAATTTAGACTTTGCATGCACAATCCCATCTTCCTTCTAGCTTGTTACCAGCTGCTGCTAATGTTTTGATACTGGAGATTGAAGAGAACCAAAGTAATTTCAATTTTATTACTCCCTAAAGAGGAAAAATCAAGCTATATCCAAAGATGAAGAATAGTAATGTTTGAGGATGACATTTTGAATAGGAGTTAGCAAGTTTAAATGTATGAACACAATTGCATCCAAATAGTGGGCATGAGTGGTGCTTTGTCAGTAGGTATATGTTATTAGTGTCTTGAAACAAAGAAAGGAACTTTATATAATGTTCAATCTTTAACTCTGCTATCATCAATAGGTAAATATAATGACAGGCAGCATTCCTCAGTATTATAGCTTGAACTTTGGATCCAGCTGGCCTAATTTGGAATCCTAACCTCTCTGTGCCCGAGTTTTCTCATCTGAGAAAACAGGGATGATAAGAGTACCTATATTATACAGTTGTTAAAAGGATTAAATTAGTTAATTCATCTCAAGCTTAAGAGCATTGCATAGCTAGATACATGTCTGTTATTGTTATCAATGGATGATATCAACGGATGACATTTAGTATGTGTACATTTTTCAAAGTTTGAACTTTCTGTATATAGCAGGGACCAAGTCTGAAAACTAGACCACATAAAGTCTTATCAGAACATCTAGAAGTTAAGGCTGCTCCACTCACCTCTGAGATTACATTTTTTCAGGTCCACTTTGTACTTTAGGGCCAGTAATCTCAGGAAGACTTTCCAGCACAAGCCAGCAGTTAGAGTAGCAGGTGGTATGTGGTGTATCTGACAATACGCTATTGGAATTGAATCATTGACTTTCCTACTGTAACAAGCTTAAAAATACTTGGTCTTTGTGGTTTCTAGACCATCTCCACACTTAGAGCAATTCAAGTACAACAGAAACCAGTGATCACAGTTCATATTTCATGGGGCACTGTTCCCAAAATGGGATATGGCAAGTTGAGGCTTAATGCATCCTGAATACAGTCATGAGCTTGGCACTCTGCATTCTACTGGGTTTGGAATTTTAAAAATGTTTCTGTGTTTTGATATTCAAAAACAGCATCTCAGAATTGAAATGAGGCATTAGAGGATAATGTATTTATAGCATAGAGTTCACTTAAGAATGTAAACTCTTGAGATGAATTTCATTGATTCTAATCTAGTCTCCATTTACTGGCTGTGGGACTTCCTCACACCTTTGTTGCCTCTACACAAAATAGAAATGTTGATAATAGTACTCAAAGCTTTTGTGAGTATTTAATAAAGTTATCCATATAGAGCATTTTGAACAAAGCTTATTACTTAGTAAATACTCAATAAATGTTAATCACTGCTTAGTAACTGTAAATTTGGCAAATTTGAAATTTTTCTGTATATTAGTACACACACACACAACACACACACACACACACACACAGAGATCATGGTATGGCCCTACGCATATTTTGGTGATATATAAAAATTCCAATAAGTGAACCGAATGTATTCATTCAAGCTTAGTGATTTTTCACCTATATATTTAATACTATCAAATTACTAGAATGTAAAAGTGGTATGTGAAGTTCAAGATGTAAACACAAATCAAAGACTTATATTCAAAAAATTCATATTCTATCAGGGAGGATTAATAATAGCAAATATTAGTTGAACACTAAATAAATGCTAAGCCCTCTGATGTGAATTTGCCCATTTTATCTTTATCAGAATTACAGTTAAGTGTGACATAACAATATTTTTGTCAATGATGGATTGCATATATGATGGCTGCCTCAAAAGATTATAATACCATATTTTTACTGTACTTTTTAATGCTTATATATGTTTGGATACTCAAATACTTACCATTGTGTTATAATTACCTACAGTATTGAGTACAGTAATATGCTGTACAGGTTTGTAGCCTAAGAGAAATAGGCTAGGTATGTAGCAGGCTAGGTTTATGGAAGTACACTTCATGATGTTAACACAATGGCAAAATTACCTAATGATTCATTTCTCAAAATGTATTCCTGTTGTTAAATGATGCCTGACTGTATATGAAGCAAGTATTAGTAGTATCCTCATTATAGAGGTAAGGAAACTGAAATAAAAAGCATTTAACTAATTTGCCTCAGGTTACCTAGTTAGAGCAAACTGATGGATCTGGATTCAAACCCAAGCAGTCTGGCTCCAGAGTTTACTCCTAACCACTATTTTGTTTAAAGTGCCTCATGAAAATCAATCTAGCAGTGAGTGCAAGATAAAAGGAAGAGGAGAAATTATGAGATATGGAAACCAGGTATTAAAATGATCCAGACACAAAGTAATAATGGCCAGAAATACACAATAGCCATGAAGTTGGAGAGCACGGAATACGTGAAAGAGATACAGGAGAAAAGAAGCTAATGGGATTTGATGACTGCCAGTGGGGAGGCCAGGAAATTTTGCACAAAATGTTGGGATTCCAATAACAGTATTTTATGGATTTCTCTGGGCAGAGCAAGTGATTTCGTTTCTCTGACATCTACAACGCTGTCCATTTGTTCTCTGAGCAGCCCAAGTCTTTTAAATTTTTAGATTTAATTGCCATAATTTTTCTAATGGTATTTCCAAATCTAGTCTCCTAGTTTGCCTCAAATAAGAGCATAGAAAGACACTGGACAATTTCAGAGCTGTGCTCCAAGTCTTTCTTCTAAAAGAAAAATTGCTGCTTTTAATCTCTGAACATTTATAATTATGAAATTTATCAGTAAAATTACTGTATATTAAAAACCAATACCAGTGACAAGTACCAGAAAAGCCACACGATGGCAGCAAAGTATAGTGTAAAAACAGCATGAATGGGCATCCCAGAGGGTGCATTGTATTGACTGCTCTCAGATTTCATGTATTTTCTATTTTATACATGCTAGTCAGCAGCTGCAATGTTAGTAACATCATCTCTACATAGCACCTCACACTTTAGAAAACTCCCAGATACATAATGTTATCACTGCAGTAAGTGTTCAAGTGCTAAGAAGAGGCCCTCTGCATACATGAGCATAGAAACCCCAGTGACCAACCTGGGCTGTGGGTAGATGCAGGTATGAGATAACCCTTTATAAAAGACACATTTATTTTGGTTCTTAAGAGTTGAATAAATGTCCTAACCTGAGAAAGATAGGAGAAAACAGCACCTGCAGAGTAATTGTGATGTCTAAAGATATTGAGATGTGAAATAGCAGTGGTTAGGTACATTGGAATAAAGTGCACGATTGAAAGGTAGGAAAAAGATATTGTCTGGAAAGATAACCATTACCTGAATACTGGCTTTGTGCCAAGCGCCATGCCAAATGCCTTCATACATTACAGCCTTTGTGGTAGAATTTCAGTGTGGTAGAATATCAGTTGCTTCATCTAATGAATGTTTATTTCTTATCCACACATAGTCTGCTGTGAGTTTGAGTCATTCTTCAGGGCAGCTGTCTTCTATGTGTAGGCTCAATATTCGGTCTCCTTAATTCTCACAGAACCTTCTTATCAACTGTGTTCACACATTCATCAAAGAACAATGTGGGCTGGAGAGTCTAGTCCCACTACCTGAATGCTTCCATGCAGAAGTAACACATACCACTCCTCATTACATTTCCTCAGCTAAGCAAGTCACTTGGACACACCTAACTTTAAGAACCAGGGAAATATAATGTTCAGAATTAGAGGAGAAGTAGGTAATGGGGAACTGAAGTAAGACTTACCGCAAGGAGCCACAATTATTATTCTCATTTTATAGAAGGGGATATGAGAACAGAGAGAAATGGTAAGTGGCAGAACAAGGATCTGAACTCAGATCTGATTCCAAATCCTATACTTTTTTCACTGAGAAATGCATGTGCCATGCAAAGAAGTTTGGACTTTATCCCACAGGTAATAGGGAGTTATTGGAAGGTTGTAATGGGAGGACATAACTCATATTTGTGGGGAAAGGCAAGCCTGAGGGTGTGAGAACAGTAGTGCCGTTATGACAATTGTTGGAAGGGAAGTGATAAGGCCCTGTGAGGGCTGTGCCAGTGAGGGCTGCAAGGATGCAGAAGATCCAAAGACAACTAAGAATTAGAGTATATTGGTTTTAATAAATAAGCGAGTATTAAGGACCAAGGAGGAACAGAATATGATGAGCAGAGTCCAGGCTTGGGCAACGAGGAGGACAGAAGGGCCATTTGCCAAAACTGGGGTATAAGACAAACATGAGGGTAGTTGTGTTGGTTTGCGTTTGTTTTCAGTGGGGGAGAGGGCCATAGGTGGTTCACATTTGAACATGTTAAATTTGAGTAGCCTGTAGAAATCCAAGTAGAGAGCTTCAGCAGATATTTAAGCATATATACCTTAAATTTATCAAAAAATTAGTTATATATAAATATTTTTGGGGAAACATGTAAATGTGGTAGTCCAAATCATACGATTGATGAAATTGCAAGATAAGAGGGGGAAAAAAGTCAGTGAGGGATGGGACAAACTCTATGGAATATAAAGGTTTACAAAGTGCCTGAAGGTAGGGACTTCATTAGAGTCACCTTTAATCTCTCAGGCTAATTAAGGACTGAGTCCAAAAGTTTCCCCAAATACATTTGGCTAGATTTATGTAACAGAAAACACACCAGAGTGTCCCTCATCTGGAAATAAGCTTAAGTATTCACAGCACCATATTGTACATATCATGTCTAGTAGTACACTGATGCCCAAACTTCACAATCCTAGAAATCAACACATACACACACACACACATACAGAGATCATTTTCATCTTTTTATAAAATATTTTTATGGGTTCTGGCTTATTACTGAAAGAATATATGTTCACTATAAGAAATAGTAATAATATGTGTAAGAAAAAGAAAGTAAAACTGCTTATAACCGTAGTACATCCCTTCTTGATGACTATGTTAAGCTGGAAGCTCACTTTGGCATTCATCCTAGGAAGGCTAGGAAAGCACATGATGCGTAATGGGGAAGGGAGGGGAGCAGACAGGGAGTTCTATCCATTTAGGGTTCCATGATTCCATTAACCTTCCCGTGCTTCGGAGCTTCTCCATACCTTTTGAATTAGTCTCCACGTTCATTTCTACCATTGAAAAAAGAGAATGTACCTTATTAACCACACATAAACATCTTCCGTTAAACTGCTCTAAAGCTATTACTGTTGTTAACACAATTAATGGAGTGTCAATGTCAAGCGTGAAACCCTTTCTGCCGGAGAGGCAGCAATGACTTCGTGAAATTGTCTTCTGTGCTCTAGCAGAAAGCAAGGTATTCTGGAAGTCACTCTTTCTGCAAACATCGCGGCCTGTGAAATCTGCCCAAAAAGAAAAAAAAAAGTGATCATATGCCTGTTATCCCAAAATAGCACCTTCCTCCATTATGCCGAGGTTCAGCGCAAAACTGACTCATGCAGCTCCGGGATCGCTGCCAGAGCGGCGGAGCGTGCAAGGAGCGCGGCAGCAACAGGCGGACGGTGCTGGGGGCTGGCCGGTGGGGGTCTCCACTGCCCAGGGCCAGTCTTCCCATCCAAGAAGACGAAAGCTTTCAGTGTCCTTTATTAGAGGATTGACAATCTAATAGGGTTCTCAGGGCCTTATGAAAAGAAATCTGTCATATTCAGAATGTGCTTTTGAATCTGCCCCCTGTTTCGAGGTCGCTCCCCAGGGGCAGCAATTTAGCTTCTGCAGGATCCTGCACTTGTTCCTCAAACAGCAAAGCAGCAATGCAAGCAGCTGCCTCTTCCACACCCAAAGCCAGATCCCCACCTTCCTCAACAGCAGCCCCAATAGCAGTGTGGGTGTTCAATCTTCCCCAATCTCACGACGCCCGTGCCTCCTAGAAGTCTTCCCAGAGCGCAGGGAGTCCTTTCCCCTTTTAGGAACTTTCTGAGGGCTCCAGTGGTCCTTAACACTGTTCTCTTCATATCATAGTTATAATAAACTATTCTTGGCAATCTTCATACATCTCTGAGTTATCCACAGTGCCTGGTACATGATGGGCAATTTACTGGACAAATGAATAAATAAGAATATTGAGGATGAGTTAGGAAACTGGGATTCATCGTGAATCCTCATGTATAGTAACCTGGACACTGTATGGAAGCTATTAGTAAATGCAACTTCTACTTTCCTTCTTCCTTGTTTTTCATTTCTTCTTGAAAAAGATTTTTTTAAGCAGAAAATAAGCTCTCTTCTTCCATCCTCCAAGAGCATAAAACTTCTCTAAATGATTCTTGGTCTTCAACACATAAGGATTTCTTTCCTAAACACCCAGTTGATCTGCCTTCGGCCCATTTGAGAAATTCTTGTAGCATGCAGGAAGTCCACCATGATCATCACAGAATCAAGCTCTCTTTATCTTTTGTTGTTTAATGGTGCTGATGAGCAGGTGATTTAGGAGAGGACAAATGGCCATTACAACTAATCAAAAGGACATAATAAGGGGAAAATGTACCATATAAGGGCAGCAAAAGTTTTCTAATAACCAAAACAAAAACAAGGAAATGCAAAGGTGTTGTGTATAGTATTTTAGCCCATTTATTTAAACCCAAGGATTTCTTGCTAAATTTATCCACAAATGATAACCACTCATTGAGAGCAAATACACAGTAATGTAATATTACAGATTGATCCCTTAGGTTATTTTAGAAATTATCTATTAAACTACCTTAATAAGAGCTATAAAAGCACACAGTGGCCCACTCATGACAATTCATGCCAACAATTCCAGTTTTTTACATAAAATTTAAAATGCAGAGGGATTCACTGTCATCACAATGCCACTTTATAGAACACTTTAAAAGCCTACAGGGAAAAAATAGGGACCATTTCATGGTCATCTGGCCAGTTTTCCCAACCTCTGGAATTACTTTGCATAGTATAAATACACAGCAAATATTAGAGGAAGGGAGAGAAGTGAGAATGATGACATAGCTCTAGGATTGAAGAAACAGCATCTAGGAAAGATGCTTTTGATATTTGGGACAGCCAAGGACTGAAGAAATGAGCAAAGGTCTATACTAAGGAGTCTCATTCTACATTTGGTGGTCAGATCTAAGAAACTTTATTTTGGAAATATGCTGTCTTTTTATAGGATAGAGATTCTTAATGTTTATGGAACATACTTTTGGATTGGCCTTAGACTCTTGAAAAGAGGTTGGGGTGGTGCCTTGCATAGTTTAAAGGAAAGTAATCATAGTCAATATGCTTGTGATGGTTAATTTTATATGTCAACTTGTCTGGTCACAGAGTGCCCATATATTTGGTCAAATATTATTCTGGTGTTCCCATGAAGGTGTTTGGGGGTGAAATTAACATTTAAATCAGTAGACCAAGTAAAACATACACCTCTATAATGTGGGTAGGCCTCATCCAATCAGTACAAAGCCTCAATAGATTAAAAGGCTGACTGTCTCATGAGTAAGAGAGAATTCCCTACCTGAGGCCTTTGAGCTGGGACATCAACTCTTCCCGGTTCTACAACAGCTTGTTCGCCCTCAGACTTAAACTGGGACATTGGTTCTACAGATTTTAGACTTGCCAGCCTCTACAATCACATGAGCCAATTCCTTATAAACAATAAATAAGTAAATATTCTATTGTTTCTGATTCTCTGGAGAAAACTAACTAATATAGTACCTATGACCTTTTTTTATACCCATTAGAGAAAATAAAACCCAACATAATTTGGATGTGCAAAGATACACAAAATAAACAGAGCAAGAAAACATTTTAAAAGGTCTGACTTTAAATATGTCAACACTGCTGATGTGTCAGCAACATTTAATTGCCATCATACCCATGTCCTTCCTGTTACATATGCAGTGAATGCCACTTAGTCTTCATCTGAGTTAGGAGCAAAAACACATTGACAGGTTTAACCTACTTTTCCCCTCGCCCAGCTTCTCTACCTTAAAGTGTACATGAAGCAAGGGCCTCTGGTCACACCCTAATAAATGATCACGGGAGTGAGTGATAGTATTTATCTGTCAGATTAAATATTACCTTCAAGTCATAAAGCTGGTGGCTCTAAGATGCTACTTTGGGATGGGATCACATATGGGACTCTTGTACTTTACTGACTCCTCTGCAATTAGTAATTCTGCCTACTCCTCATAATCTTAAAACTCAAAAGAAGTGCAGAAGTAAGCTAGTCAATATTATTTATTTTGGACATAGGGAAACCAGCCTCAGAGGAAAAAATGTCCTGTCTGTACCACACAGAAATTATTAGCAGATCTGTAAAGCCTACTATATAATGGGGCCTAAACTGTTAGCATGTCTTTAAGATTTAAGAATAAAAAAGAGTGTGGTTGAATGAAAATCCACTAGGTCTGCTCTGCAGGAAGGGCTTCTGAACTTCTACTATAGAAACTTTTGTTTAAAGGATAAAATCAAGAAAATAAATCACTGATCCTCTGACTAGCACTGCCTATTTTGGCAGAAAAACTTCCACTTAAAAATGGGCCACCTCCTATCATTGAAACCAGACTCCTAGAACATAGGTTACCATAGCACTTCCCATTCAAACACCTGGACTGATTCTCCATAGCTTAGCCTAAAATTTAAGGACCTCCATAATCAGAGCTTAACCTACTCTGGCAATACACATTTTATGAACACCAACCATGCACTGGATGCAGTGCTGGGGTAGTAGATAAAAATGCCATCTTGGAAGTGACTCTTCCAGCCCCAGTCAAGCTTTTAGGTGACTGCACATGCAGACCCAGCCAACATCTTGACAGCAATCTCATGAGAGATACTGAACCAGAACCACCTATCTATACTGCTCCCAAATGTCTGGCCCACAGAAACTGAGATAATAAATGTTTGTTGTTTTAAGCCACTAAGTTTTGGGATAATCTTTTATGCAACAGTGGATAACTTATACCTCCATCAATAGATAACTAGGTAAATGATGGTATATCTAAACAATGGAATACAGTTGAGCAATAAAAAATGGGTAAACTGTTGATATGAACAACATGCTTAAAAAATCTCAAAATAATTACACTGAATGAAACAAGCTTAGAAGAGTAAAGCAATTAATGTTGACAGAAAGCAGGTAGTAATTGCCTAGGGATGGAGAAGAGGCAAAGAGAGGAAGAAGGGTTTCAAATGGGTACAATAAAACTCCAGGGGTATGATTTTTACATTTGTTAACTTTATAGTGGTAATGGTTTCATGTCAAAATTTATCAAATTGTACATTTTAGTTGTGTACAATTTATAATATGTCAATTAAACCTTGATAGAGCTGTAAAAAAATCAATTAACAAAAGGTGACCCTGTCCTAATGCACTCAGGTTTGGAATGGAAGACATTCACTTAGCCAGCACCCACAGTACAGTGGAAGAAACGCTAAGATGTCAACATAGAGAGGGAGAAGGAGAAGAGGAAGACAGAGGAGGAGAAGGAGAAGGATGTTTCCTGTTCTCCACCTCCAACTAGAAGGCTTCCATACTGGAGTCTTTTCTTTGTTTTTCTTTTTTGTTGGTTCTACTTAACCATTAGGTTTGCCTTTAGTATCTCCTCTTAAGCCTAGTTTCTTTCTAATTAGGACTGATTTTCTTTTGAGAATCTCTTCTCTAAATGATTTTGGCCTAATGATAAACTTTTTATCTCAACAAATAACCTGTAGGATTGTTAAGAGGATTTAAACTGATATTTGAAGCACCTAGCTGTCAATTTATGGGTAATTTATACATTATAATTGTTATGCTAATATTATTGTTGTTAGTAAACCTCTTTGGAAACAGTATGGATATTCCTCAAAGGAATAAATGTAGACCTGCCATTTCATCCAGCAATTCCATTGCTGGGTATCTACTCAAAATACATGAAGTCATCTTATCAAAAATCCACCTGCAGTTGAAAGTTTATCACAGCACAATTCACAATTGCAAAGACGTGGAACAGACCTAAGTGCCCATCAATTTATGAGGGCATAAAGAAAATGTGTGTGTGTGTGTGTGTGTGTGTGAGTGTGTATATTTCATGGAGTACTACTCAGCCATAAAAAAGAATGAAATAATATCATTTGTAGCAACTTGGATGGAACTAGAGACTGCTATCCCAAGTGAAGTATCTCAGGAATGGAAAATCAAACACCATATATTCTCTCTAATAAGTGGGAGCTAAACAATAGGTACACATAGGCTCAAAGAGATATAAAGGATATTGAAAATCAAGAAGTGGGGAGGCTGGAAGGGGGTGAGGTGTATAAACTTACCTATTTGGTACAATGAACACTATTCTGGTGACGGACACACCAAAAGCCCTGACTTAAGCATTGTACAAGGTATCCATGTAACAAAAACATTTGCACCCCCTTAATATTTTGAAATAAAAATATATTATTGTTACTACTATAAATTTATATGCTATGATAAGTATAAGAAAGGTACTTAGAAAGAAATAACTAAAGTTTTCTTTCATCAATAGATTTGTTCCTCATAATGAACATTTTAGAATTGTAATTTCACCATCCAAATAACCTTTGTTTTAAATCATCAGGTAAATCAGGTCACTAAGGGAAAGGAATGAGTTGGGGTTAAACATTAACAAATCCTTTGGGAAGTCAGGCAGTTGAATAATGATATTTTCAGCTCCTCAATGCAGCCTTTTCTCTACTGAAGGAGAAGGGAATGAAAAGGAGATTCAATGTTGCCTTTGGAACAACAAAGCACAGGGATAAGTAAAGCACAGGGATAGAATCATCCTTATTTTATAATTTGTGGAACAAATTCACATTCACTAGCTCATCATCTGCACGCAACTGTGTTATAACAAAGGCAGGGAATGGGAATGTTACCCCATCTTACAAATGAGCATGCCAAAGGTAACTCAGATTAAGTGACTTGAAAAGTATCATATAAGCTAATATTAAAATAACGGACTCTAAATTTTGCACATTTTCCATAACACTCAAATGTTTAAAAAGAAAGATTGATTGGAAAATAACATGAGATAAGGAAGTACTGTGTGACTCAGAGAAAAGAGTAATGTCTTATAAAGACTAAGGGGAAACCAGGTCAATGTTTTATCTGAATAGTGCGGCCCCTGCTTATAATAAGAAAATGATTAAATAAATCATAATTAAATCCATCAGAAAAGTTCTTTAAGAATACTTAATGGCATGGAAAAGGGCTCATATTCTAATATTAACTTTGAAAAGTAAGAAAAGAACAATAGTTTAGTCCCAAACAAGTTAGGTGGCTGAGGAGGGGAGAGAAATATATCAAAATACTAATGGTAGCTATGTTCTTTGAGTTGAGACTATAAACAGTCCTGTGTTTTTTAAAATTCTTTTTTATACTTTCCTACTTTAGGACTATGAACGTATATTGTTGTCCTTAGTACAAAACAAAGAATTATTCTTTTTTAATTAACAAATAGCTCTGAGAGTCATCGTGCATATTTCTCAATATTTGGTCCATGGTACTGTTGTATTCAATTATAGCAGCAAAATTCTCACAAAGAGTATATACAACAAAGTGGAAAGATGATCTTGCCAGATTTACCTGGAATACTATGTGCATTTTGGCAATGCTGGAGAAATTAAGCTGGAACAGTCTTAGAAAAAAGCTAGGGCAGAGAACAAAGGAAGAGGAAATTTTGCCATATGGCATAGAGAAACTCACTAAAAAATCAGGCATCTTAAATGGAAATCTGGTAAGACTAAGGTGATATTAAGGCTCAAAAAATAGTCTGTCATTATATAGGTGAATGTCTGAATTCCCCTGTATTTTAGTCTCTCTAATAATAACTATCTTAGTCATCTTTCTAATCTCACAATTATACGCATAATACTCACAAATAGTAGGTGCTTGAGTTGAATTGTAGTTTATAGGTTGAATAAACATGAATTTATCCAGTAACTCTTAAAATACTAAAGTAAAGTTGTTAATAGAAGCCCTAAAGAGTGCTTCCATTAAAACGAAACAAAACAAAACATAATTTTTCTTATTTCTTTCCTTTTTTTTCCCCATGACAAACAGTGAGTGTGAGTAAATCTGGCTCCAAAGAAAGATTTAGGCAGATAGAAAGATCTGGTAAAAAGGTTTATGGTTGTGGGGGGAGGGGATATTTGAAAATAGCAACATTATGGAGTCAGTTTATAAAGGATAATCATGTTCTCTATGGCAACAAAAAATATTTTTGGTACATAAAGAATAAGATAAGAATAAGAAATTCAGACTCTAATTACCTCTATTATACCAGAATAATATTAATACCAAGTAAGAATAAATGAAACCACTATGTTTATATAGCAATTACAATATGCCAAACACTGCTGTAAATGCTTTATATATATTAACTAATTTAATACTTCCAAACTTCCCTGTCAATAAGTACTATTATTATTTTCCTCCTAGTTCCTTCCTTTTTCCTGGGGAGGGCATTGAAACATAGGAAGATTCAGTGATTTGCCTAAGTTCACACAACTAGTAGGTAGGAGAGACAGGATTTGAACCTGATCCTTCTGGCTCCAGAGTTTGCACTCTTTACCCTTTATTATCTTTTAAGGAAAAACAACAACAACAACAATGTATACACCTATGCACATATTCAAGATTTATTTATTAATTGCTCTTATTAATTCCATGTCAGTTTTGCTTCTCAAACTAGATTGTAAACAGGAAAGACATCTGTACCTTTTGCCACCTAAACACCCATGATACCCAGTACTGTTAGAGCCATACAAAAGATACTCTCTGCTATGACACGTCTAATCTTTATGTGCTTGACATTCAGATTTCTTTTGATAATATTATTTTTTTTCACTCCAATTGTCAAATGAAAAGAAAGAACAGCTTTCTGGACAATTAATAAGAAAATAAGCAGAACTGGGTCACCATATGCAAAATGTTTTGGGGGTTTGATTTTAGCTCTCATATCATTGCAAAGTGAGTAGTTCATATTATTCCCACCTGCAAAGGAACAGCCTTCATGAACTAAATTTTCATCACATAGACACACACATCCACTTTCTATAAAAATGCTCAGCCCATCTGCTCACATTTAAAAATATAAATTGAAGACCTCCCACACTGCCTTGGTTTGTAAAATGTCTATCACCAAATCTTCATTCCAACACTTCTTTAAGTCTATGATCTCTTTTTCTTTTTCTTTTCTTTTAATCATTTTCACTATTTCTCTTTCAAGTATCTGTTGTTCATAATTAAGGTTTTCTATAAGAGACAATGATCTTAAAGTTCAGGGTTTCAGTGTTATCCCCATCTATGATGTGTCTTCATTTTGAGGAAAATTTTACTATTTGAGAAAAGGCTACCTTATATTCTGATACCAAGAAGGAAAATTAAGATCTCTGTCTCCTCTCAAGGTACAAGATTTGATTACAACACTATGAAAAACAATCCTTAAAAACATAAAAAAGAAAAGACAAAATTGTGCAGACAAGTCTTCTATACATTGGAAGACTATTTCCTCAAGATATGATTAAGAGAGTTAAAACTAAATTGTACATATATGTCCCTGAGCAAAGGGGAAAAGATACTTGTTGGAGAGGGCACTCCCTCTATTTCCATGAAAATATCTCCTGATTTTATATGGCTCCAAATCAGTTTATGCCTGATGAGGGCATTTGGTTTACTTTCCATTAGTGATGCTTTTCAAAAAATCCTTCTCAATGAAGAGTTTAAAATGACATTATTTCACGATGCCAAGTATTTAATTTGGGGTGGGTTTGCTTATTTGAAATACATACCAAATGTCTCAAAATTTACATATATTTTGAACAGTAATTTTATACTAAGGAAAAATCAGATATGTATAAAATTTCTATTAAAATGGTCTACTTTTTGTAATAGAGAAAAATTGGTCCCAATATATTCAATGACAAGGGATTGGTTAATTATGAGATTATTATTTCATAGATAATTGTTACTATTAAACACCATATAGAAGAATTTCAACGATGTGCACTAATAAGCACAATTTATAACTAAGTGAATAAAGAAGGTAGACAGTTATATGATCCAAACCATGTTAAAATAAATTTCAACACATCTTTAAAAAGAGAGAGGAATAATATATGCAAAAACGTCAAGAATGTTAACTCCGGACAATTGGGCATCCTAAAATTCTTCAACTTTGTCATGTTCTCTCTAATTGAGATCTTCAAATGTTCTGTTCCCTTCAGTTGAAATACTCAACCTCTACCACTATTGACTTTGAAGATCTTTTCCAAAATGTAAATGAAAAACATTTTAGAAGACTTCAAAGTTTTTCATCCTTCAGAACCCAAATGGCATGATGGCTTCTTGATACATCTAAGTACGCTATAATCCAATATTGTTCCACATCCTTCAGAATCTACCTGGCATGGTGAATTCCTAATTCATCAATGTGATGAGCACCTTTATCTTTCAAATACCATCATGTTGAATTAACTAAAAGATTATGAACAAACATGAAAATGCCTAAAATTATGAATGCCTTATTCTCTTTGGAGTATTCACATGTTCTGATGGACTCAGTGTTTTACTTATTAACAATATTTGTTTAACATTTGTACTTTTTCAGGATTGTGGGATAATAAAATTATACTAGGCCCAGTAAAATAGAGTTTTTCCAAACCCTTGATTATAAGGTGGCTATAACTGTACAGAGGCTAAACTGAGTTCAACATAATTCACCTTTGCATTAAGTTTTGTCATTTTATTTCAGAATTACTCAAATTATGACAGCTTTAAAAATTGCTTTAAGCTTTTAAAAATAATTATGGCTGTGTGTTTAGAGTCTCTATAAAGTTATTTTTGGACCTCTGGCAGATCTGCCATAGACTACTAAAATCAAAAGCAATTTTGTGTCTTTTTTTTTTAATCTTTTTCGAAAGCTCATGCCACAAATATAAATGGGAGTAGATGACCTATAAAGGAGGAAAAAAGGTTTAGTTTCTTAAAGTTAGAGTTTGTATCTACATCATATTCACTTATTGTCATTCCTAGATTACTAGTTCCCAGCTTAATATAGCAGCCTATTGACCCTTTACAGGGTCGAGGCCTTCCAGCTACTACGCACTATGAGATCTGGTTCCGAGAGGGCAGTCCTGAAGGATAGAGGTACAATGGCTTGAATAGCTTTGAAACAAGGTAGAATCTCAGTCCTTGTGATTGGTGATTAGAAGATGGGGCAAGAAATACTTCCATAGCTAGAAAAAAAAATCTTATTTTATTATTTTTATGAGCATAGATTAGAAAAGTTTGCAAATGAACCAGAATCAAGGTGAAGGTGAATGAAGTCAGTTCAAAGGCCTCTGCTCAGCTCCTAAGCTTCATTTGACTCCATCGCACCTGAGCTCCCGATGGGAACTCCCCATGCCAACCTCTCACTCTGCTTCCCAGCCTCAACACAAACATGCACGCTCTGCTCTTTTCATTCCTGACTCTATAATTTGCTCATTTTGTTCCTCCTTCCCTCCCCCTCAGCACAGACAGCCTGACCTCAATGTGATTTTATCTGTTCTGGACTATCCCCTTCCTTCAAGAGCTAGCTCACATCTCATCTCCTCCATGAAGTGATCTTTTACTACTTTAGTTCTCATTGATTTCTCCCACTTCCAAACCTTTATTTTTACACATTGCTAAATGATACTTAGTTTGCTATCTGATTATACACTGCCTCAAATAATGTGCATCTTTATTTTCTCTCCAAGTCAATAGTGAATATCACTCTCATCTTCTACTACATTCTCCACAGGGCCTAGTAGAGTACAGAAAACATAGAAGGCACACAAGATATCAGTTGACACATGCTGATGGTTTAATTATATTATTGCTTTTATGCTTTTTAAAGCATCTTTACAATCTGATCTTCTTCCTTTTCTAGAGAAAATATTGTTGGTCCTAAAAGGATAATTTTGGCAGTGAAAGTGAGCCTATCTTTGATTTTCTGTAATGATACTTTTTAGCCCTTCTATAATCGTAAGAATAGTTTCAAAAATTTAAGACTTGACGCCTGTAATCCTAGCACTCTGGGAGGCCGAGGCGGGTGGATAGCTCAAGGTCAGGAGTTCGAAACCAGCCTGACCAAGAGCGAGACCCCGTCTCAAAAAAAAAAAAAAAAAAAAAATTTAAGACTTGGATATTAAGTCACATATAACAGCAGAAACAGACTGTAGCAGTTTTGAGTTTGAAAATGACAAATCAGACTTTTTCTAAAGTGAATCAGGAAAACAAAGCCTTAACTTTTAAATTCCCTCACTTCTTCCTACCTATAATTGAAGAGGCAGGCCACAGTCTTGATCAACTGTTTGCCTGGGTGCCTTCCACACTCAGACAGGTGTCCCGGGGAGGCATCACTAACTAGATTTCTATCCCTATAGACATCTTTTACAAAGGTGTTATCTCCTAACTTTGAATTTCAATTTATGTTTTTTTATAGGCCTTTAAAAAAAGTGCTTCTGAAATCATCATTTTATCTTTTTCTTTGTTAATATAAATCCTGGTGAAAATAATTCGGTCTGGCTAGCTTTATAAAGCCTGCTGAGCTGCTCTGAAGAATAAGGTTCTACTGACTTAAAAAAAAATCCAAGCTCATAATCTTCTTTAGAAATACATAGGAATGTGAAACTGATCTACCATGGAATCGTGGAGTCAAATGATTCAGGTGTTTCTAAATTCAAGAAGAAACCATTTAAGGGATCTGGGACTAGCTTTATCCCACACTTTTATTTCTTGTGATATTTCCAATGTTATATTTAAGAAAAAGTAAAAGAAATGAAAAATTATTGGCAGATTAGTCATAGTAATTATCATTTCTTTGATATCTTCATTAATGCTTCAAATTGCTGGGCATTTCCTGAGAGCATGCCTACAGATTCTCTCACTTGCATATATGAAAATGCTATACACTTTTACTTTGTTGTATATCCATTTTCTTCTGCCTCATGTGAACTTGCACCGATCCCATCTATGAAGACATAATTATAAGAATTTTTATCTAGAAGATACATTAAAGATCCCTGTGGAAAACAGAGGCCCAGAGAGATCCAGAGAGACACTGAGACCTCATCCTAAATCAGAGGTGTCTCTGAGCTCAGAAGTAGACTCCAATTTGTGGGTTCAGAGTTTGAGACTCTCTCCATTAAATGCACTGTGTTACTGTTGCCCTAGGTTACTTCAGAAAGTTTCACGTAGGGGATTTGGCTTCTTTTAATAGTAGACCAGAATGTCAACCACATGTCCTATATTTATTTATCTTCCATTCCTGGCCTTATCGCCAAAATTTGTGTCCTGGCCCCGACCCATCTGAGTTGTGCCAGGCTGTCCTGTATTGTCTGGTGCTCAAGCAATCTTGTTATTAGCTTCTAAGATTCTTTCCTTTCTCTGCTCTCTCTGCTTGGCTGAGGCACCTCCTCATGTCCTGAGCCTGTCTTGGGCTATTCCTCAATGTTACTTTTCCTCTGTTGATGAATTGTTATAAAGTGGCCAGCAAAACTCTGCACCTCTGATGCCATTCCCATCTCCAGACATCTCTGGGATATGACATCAGCTTTCCAACAGTTTGTCCCAGGCCCTGACTGGGTGCCTTGCTGGAGCCAGTGAATTGGTTAAAGACAAAATGTGGCTCAATTATTCACGGAAAAAAATTCTCATTCTGAAAACAGGCTTATTCTGTTGGATTCAACCTCAATGAGAAAAGGTCACCCTTCTTTCAATAAAGTAAGAGTGGCAATAGCAAAAGTTATTCACTATTGAAGAAACACACTTCAGGCCAAGTCGGTTCTTTCTAGGTCAGGTCCAAATAACACTTATATTACAGAGTGCCTAAAGAATGCTCATACTATGCTTCCTGCCTATTTGCACCGACTTTACTATCTTATTTTAGACCCCACAAAAACCTTGGACGCAAGAGCATATAACCCAGGTCTGTCTGACTATAAATCTCTGTATTTTCTATAAGATCTAATGAATTTTTTGTGTGCCTCCTTCCAGCTATGGGCAGCAGTGGGAGTGGGGGCATTTCCAGGAATCCCAGTACAGATAAAGTCCAACTCTCACTTGTGATTTGGCACCATCTGGTGGCAATTTTCTCACTGCCACTTCAATGTCCCTAATGGATTGTAGGCTGTGACCCATTGAGACTTCTAGACATCAACAGCATTTTGGTACCTATCTTACCAGCTTGACCCAAGGAGGTTGGGTCTGTAGAGCTCTGGGGACCCCAGGATCCACTCTTCGCCACCTCACTTTCTGAGGAGGGATTTCCTGCCCAGCCTTATCCTGCCCTCCATGAACTCCTTGAATCCCTGACCCCCCACAACCAGCAAAATAATAACTACAGGTGGAAGACTGGAACCACAGTCAATTGCCTTATTTGGAGGTGGGGAAGGGGATTAACTCTACTTATAGAAACATAAGATTATGTTTAAGGGTTCAGCTTCACTGATGAAACCCCATGATTACACTTAGTTGAATATATTTACATACATTTCGTTGAAATATAGCAACTTTTCTAAGAGCCAGTGAAGCGAGCATATAGTAGTAGTGGTAATAAATATACAAAGGGAAAATATTGTATTGAGCTAATTTATCAAAAGAAAATAAGTTAATATTGGAAAGTGGAGAGGAGTTTATAAAAGAAAAAAATCATTGCCATCATGATTACTGTAAATAAAAATTTACTAAGTGCATGTGTAAAAGGGGCACCTTAAAACATTGAATGAAGAGGTATGCAGTCTTTGCTTATTATGCACTTATAGTCTGGGGGGAGGAGGAGGGAGATAACCTAGATAAGACAGGCATGGGTAGCAAACAGATAAATCACATGTAACACCCCCTAAAATTGATTACCTGGATTAATTGGAATTTTGAGGCAGACAGTATATTACCTACATTGGATTACTGATTCTGTTACTTATTAGCTTTGGAAATTTAGACAAGTTAATTTCTCTGAACACCAATTTCCATATTTATATATATGGCATAATAATATCCATCTCATTGGTTGTTATGAAGATTAAATGAAATAGTGTAAATAAAGGACTTGGCATAGTATCCGGCATAGTAAATGGTAGTTATACAATTAGCTGTTGTTATTGATCTCATTATTTTTATTAATTCATTCCAATATGGTGCTTGCAAATTTGGCTTTACTATCACCAAGAAGAGCTTGATTGCCTCTGACACATCCTCTGTGGCAATATAACTTCACCTGAACCAGATAGGGAACAGGAAGCCAGCAAGTAGGGTATTTTCCTCCAGATGCCAGGTATCAAAGAGTAAATTTCATCCTCTTATTTTAGTAGAGAAGCTTAGTAAATATAAGTGCAAGTCTAGATAACTCCATAGAAATCCATTTGTTTCTGTTGGAAATTGCATATATCGAGCTGCAGACTAGACCACACTAATTTTCACTTCTGTATAAATCGTTCAAGTCTTGTTTAAGGTCTTTCTTTTAAACTGTTGACATCTGTATCTCTTATTAGCATGGTTTCCATTTGTACACATTTCCCCTGTTTCTCTACACTATAAATCTAATAATTTATTGTTTCAGAAAGAATGTAACATGATTCTCATACTGTTTGGAGTCACCAATGCCTGGGGATCTACTTAGAATAACATACATGTAAAAACTACATCTCTAAATCAGTTTTGGAATGGCATTACATCTTTAAGGTAAATGTCAGCAAGATTTAAAGAGAAAGTGCTGCTCATAGTCTCTCCATCTAGCACTTTTGTTGATGAAAAGATATTAACTTCTGGTGGTAATCGAGTCACTCAGCCTTCAGTACAGAACTTAGGTAAGAGTAGTGTTCAAAATGGTTAACAGTCAGTTCTTCAGGGGCATCAGTCAGTCAATCCTAATGGATGCCTTGAGGGCTCAAGCAAGTTCTTAGAGGCCCTCACTTCCTCTAGCAGTTGGGCATTTAGTTGCTGGACTGTGGAGCACTAGAGCACCTGGCAGAGGCTGAGGTGGTGTTGGTTGGGGGACCTTGGAACAGTAGAATGTGGATATAATGCAATATTATAACAGCAGGACAGTGATATTGGTATTGATGGGTACCACCTAAATATTATCTCTGGGTTAATGTATAATGACAAAGAAATAATTTTATGCTCAAAATCAATTCAAAAAACTCTCACAAATGTGAGAAAAGAGAACGAATTTGTAATCTTAAAATTTTGGGTGCCATATTTCATAGTACATGGCTGGAAAAGGCAAATAATAAATCTATTTTTGTCTTCCTTTTTGGTTATCTAATTTAGTTATTACATCAGTGATTGTTACAGATTTTCTTTGGGCATCTATGATGTCCTTGGATTAATAACTAGAGCATAATAAAACTTGAAGCAATAATAGTACTGGTGTTATAAATAAGAAAAAATATCTTTTATAATAATGCTAATTTTGTGTTTTAGACTTTACAGTGTTATTTACAGTATTATTTTTACATATATCAACTCTTTTAATCCATGTGACATATCAAGATACAGGGATTTATTATTGCCACTTTATACATGAAAATATTAAAGCTCAGATAATTAACACAATCACTTATTTTCTTGCCTAGACATATAACTGTTGTGTTTAAAACATATAAATCAGTTATCATGGCCTTAGGAATTTAATATTAGAAACTAATACAATTTCAAGCCAGCAACAGCATGTTGGAAAAAAAAGATTGAAAACCAGTACACTTGCTACTGGATTGGGCAACAAACCATTTATACAAGCAGATTGGGCTACATTGTCATAAGATATAAAATTCTCATAGATTTTCAAATCATAATGTTTTGAAATGAAAGAGACAGCTAACAAGAGGAAAAACACTGCTCAATAGGTAGCTCTCAGCAAATTCTATTAACCTATTTTTAAGCTTGAGTCTTATCAGCAGGTCCGGTGTGTCTGATACAGAGCACTTATGTAAGTTATACTGAAATGCTATAGAATTCACAGAATGGAGAGAAGGAATGCGCAGTTGCCTTGCAGAGCTGAACCATGAAGTAGGTACGATCTTCCAAACTCACTGAATGACAGTGCTAGAAGTAAGGTCCCCTGGCAATTGTCGTTAGTCCCTCACTTTACAGAAAGAGTGACTGGTGACCACAGTACAGCAATCACTTTCTCTGTGGTTAGACTTTTCAGAGAAAACAGAAGTTTTCAGAAGAACTGTGCAAGCAAGTAACATATTTTATAAGGAAAGGAGAAGAGTGAAGAGGAATCGTTATTGTTCGGCACCTACCATATACTGGATATATGAAAGAAACTCTCATATATCTTCTCTACCAAGCTGGAGATTGGTATTGTTTTTACTACTATACAGATGAGAAAAATGATCTTGGGAAATTTTTTTAATTGCCCAAGTTCACTGGACTATTAAGTGCTAGAGAGGGAATTCGACCCTGATTCTTCTGTTTCTAAGGTCTTTGCTCTTTCCATGAGAAAAGTCTGAAATGATGAAAAAAAATGTTTTAAAAAGCCTAAAGCACCTCACACATTCTTGGTACTTTATAGGTAATTCATTGAGAAAATATATATAGTTCTCAGGAAATTAAATCTCTACAATTCTAATTCATTTACCCTTAACAAAAATTTTTGTGAGTATGTCAACAGGAACTGCAGAGAATTCAGAAAGGTTTACAAACATTTGACAGTTTTTCTTTTCAGCAAGAAAACATTTCTTTTTCTAGCAAAACAAATCGAATAATGTAGACAAGTGTTCATTCTGAATCAAAAAGCCCATAGAAGTCAAGTGCTGCTCAAAATTTGTCAGAAATTGTATATGCACCCATCTTTCAAACAAATCACTTCCTTTTGCTTGGAGGCCAAACATGGAGGAAGGTTTGGGTCATAATTACTTATGTTCCACTACTTCTTATACCACACATCTAGCAGATAATCACATGAACCTTATCACATTTTCTTGAATTACTGACTTTGTGAAATACACACTTCTTGGTCTCAGAAGAGACCTCATAAAAATGGTACCATCACCTTCAGGTTTGGCCTGATAGGATCATAGCCTCCAGCCAAAGCAATGGCTTGATAACCTGCTATTCTGATGTCAACTTTGCTCTTCCCCTCCACCTTTCTCACACCGGCTTTGACAGTTCTCTATCTCAAACTCCTTTCCATCCATGTCACCTCCTAATAGAACACCAGCCCATCTATATGTCTCTTCAAAAGGCCTTGCCTTCCTTAGTCCAATTGGACAACTTCTCTCCATTCTCTATCCATATTTCTTCCTACCTAGTATTAGAAATGTGCCTCATTTGGAGAGAGAGAGTTGGTAAGGGCAGCAGTATCTATAGAGACCAGGCAAAATCCAGTTCTTCACAGACACAATCAGACCAATGCAGCAGCTTTTCTCTAAGAAGAATATTATCTGTCTTCTTCTTGAGTGATCCTGAGGACTGGAAGTTTCTAACTGGTCCTTTTGATGACCAGTTAGAGCACGTTCACATTAAAAAAATGGAGACTTAATTTGCCACCACCAGAGGGTCCTTTGCTTCTGGACATGTTCACCTCCCAGTTTTCATGCCTTAGAACAGCTAAGAGTAAAGAAAAGGGGAAGAAATGAGAAGAGTCCGAAGGTGCTCATTGTATTTTCTAAAGGACTAAACCAGAAAGTAGCTAAGCGGTGGCACTGAGGGGAAAGAGATATGAAATAAGCTGGTCATGGCTCCCAGCTTAATTGCTTTCCAGGGGGATTCAGGCCAAGGCCAACCAAGCCCTTTACCCTACAATGGGCTTAGTCTAGATTACTCTTCTCATGTGTGATTAATTCATAAAGCAATATGAGCAAGGCACTGTACCAGACACTGAGTTACAGAAAAGGAGATAGCATGGTTGGAAATGCTTAAGTGGCAATAGGAAGCCCAACAAGTTTAGAGTTAAAGGAAGTATAAAGATTTTCTGCACAAACCCTATCTTAGGGATGGAGAACCTAACTCCTTGGAGGAGGATGGATATAGATATCTAGGAGTATACTTAACGAAAGATACGAAAGATTTATACAATGAGAATTATGAAACACTAAAAAAAGAAATTGCAGATGATTTAAACATATGGAAAAATCTACC
>VBSM01000272.1:44652705-44689519 GCA_008086735.1 Cheirogaleus medius
CTCTTCAATAAATGGTGCTGGGAAAACTGGCTAGCTACATGCAGAAGAATGAGTGACATCAAATGATGAATAGAACATTTTTGGAGTCTGCAAATTCAATAATGATTTATACCTGGGTTGCCAGGTGGCAATCCATAGTTGCCAGTCCTCAAGCATGTTTTATCTTGCCTGTATTCATTAATGGAAAAATTTCATAAATACATCCAGATTGATTTCTTTTAAAAGTAGAAGGCCTGCTACATGCTTATTAAGAAAAAATTACCCAAACCTTGGAAATAAGACAAAAAGATTACTGCATGATTTTCAGTCACAATAGAGCATTGTCTAATTAGCCTGCCACTATGGTTTGAATGTATCCCCTAGATTTCAAGTGTTGAAAACTTAATCCTCCAAATCAGTGACAATGGTATTTGGAGGTGAGGACTTTGGGAGATAAGTAGGAGTAGATAAGTTCATCAGAGTGGGGCCCCTGTGATGGGATTGGGGGCTTTATAAGAAAAGGAAGAGTGACCTGTGCTGACAGGCTCTTGCCCTCTCACCATGATGCTCTCCAACATGTTATGACACAGTAAGAAGGCCCTGGCCAGATGTGGCCCCCAACCTAGGACTTCCCAGCCTCCAGAACTATAAGAAATAAATTCCTTTTCTTTATAAATTACCCAGTCTGTAGTATTCTGTTATAGCAACAGAAAACAGACACGACACTTGCCTAAGATTTATACATTGTCTAGGCCCGAAGCAATCTAGGCCCTAGACTCTAGGGGTGCAATATTGTTTGATTTACTGTTTACTACTGATTAGGGCTAAGACTCTATAAAGTTAGATGTCAACCTGTGGAAGATCGGTTGCCTATTATTTTTGTACTGTAAAATAAATAACCCCATAGATATCAGCTTTATTTCCTTGTAGGTTATTAACCAATATTATTGCTAACTTAACCTTATTTCAGCATTCTTACTTCTATTGACTATGTGAATATTCCAGCCTCTCACTTTCTCCTTTGAAATAGTTTTATCATCTGCTAAATTTTTATTAATAAATTAAATTAATCTTTAATGTGTGTTCACTACATTTATGTAAGACAGTCATGTTTTTGTCTCTTGGAAAATTATATCTGGATCTGCTTCACATTCCTAAATGGCAACTGATGGCTGGAATAATCACTAGCTGCTCCCATTAAGCAAGAACGTCTCTCCAGTTCAACACAGTCCTCTCCTCTCACTCCTGATAATCTTATTCCCAGCTACTTCCATCATTCGCAAGGGGCTTCTTGCCTCAACAAGCCTTTGAGTTCATAACTTCGGACTTACATCTTGAGCTTTTAGTAGAGCAGTGGTTCCTATTCTTGAACATGCATAAGAATCTTTGAGAGGGTTTATTAAAACACAGATTGCCAAGCACCTGCCCCCCGCAGAGTATCTGACTCAGTAGACCTGGGGTGAGACTCAAGAATTCACATTTCTAACAATTTCCCAAGTGATGCTAGTGCTGCTGGTCCAGGGCCCACCCTTGGAGAATCATTGCTGCAGTAAGTGGTGGGATTTGAACTTGATCTTGATGGATGAGAAAGAATTTTCTATAGTAGCAATTTGACAAGTTGAATGCAAGACATAGTAAAGCAAGTTTTGTTCTAAAATACCTTAAAATGCGAGTTATATGAGATAATTGACAGCTTTTCTCATCATGCTCACTCTACTTGAGAATCAACTGCCCATGGTACTAAAGGAACAGTAAAAGCAATTATTATAATTTTATTAAAAATTCAAGACCCAGCTCAATGACTGTATTTTTCTTTGCCTACATTTTAAGTTTTTTGAGGGCAAGAACGTTCTAGTAGCCTCCTCAGTGCAGTTGCTAACATAAGCTCATAGTATGGGCCTGGAAAATACCTAGTGACCTGCAGTGATATATTTCTATGTGTTCTTGTGGTTTACAAAACCTTTCCTATTCATTATCTCATTCAATATTCACAACTATCTTGTGAGGCATGCAGGGCATGTGTATTACCCTATTTTACAAATAAATAAGCTGAGTCTTAGAGGGAATGATGTGTCTTTCCCTAGTATACACAGCAAATATGTGGCAAAGCCAGGTTAGCTTTATCTTTCATCTTGCTCGCCAGGAATTATTCACTGACACACAATGAAGAACAGATTGAAAATACCATGAGGGCTTATGATAAACTAGAAGATTCTTAAAATGCAGTTGGGCCCACAATATATTGTTCACAAATAGCATGAAACATCTATTTTACCAAAAGAATTTTTTAAATTTACACACAATTTGGCAGTGACCACTTAGAATAAGATAAAAAATAGACTCCACTGCACCCAATTTAATCAGAATCAGACAGCAAAAGAGTGTGCTAAACTTTCTGGAATTTAAAATTTTGCAAAGAGGAAGACAGTGTTTGGAAAGTGGATGAATTCTAGAGTTGAACAAATCTCCATTCTGTCATTGACCAGCTGTGAGACCTTGAAAAAATCACCTTACCTCTATGAATTTTAAACTCCTTGCCTGCAAAATAAATCATATGTATGTATTAAAACTTTTATCTCTTGTAAGGATTAAGCAAAAACCTATGTAAAGCTAAGAATGTACACCCAGTCCAGGGCCTTAAGCACTGACAGTAGTATACAGTAAGGGCTAGTTTCTACCCTCATTCATTGAAAGGGCAAAAGAATGTCTTGGGAGAGTTAGGATTTAAACACTAAAACATTCTTAGGTAAAGATCTGTTGCTCATTCCCACCGAATCCTCACAATTTTGCTGAATTGTTCATGCACCAAACCATAGCATATTCCAGAAAAAGCAAATGCAGGCATATTATTGCAGTACTAATACAATTTGCCATTGACTACTACACTAAGAAATCGTCAGCACCTATTAGCATCATGGCAGGTGATTTAAATGGATGTCAGGTGTAACATATTGTATTTCCATTTGACTGTGTTGTGGTGCAGGAATCAATGAGAAAGAACAAGGCAACAGCCTGAGTTATTTGTCATACAAGGGGGAAAAAAGAGAGAAAACTGGATGAATTGTATTCATCCTGGATGCAGAAATGTTATACAAGTATAAGTGGCATGAAAAGAAATATACGTAATTATAGTCGGCATATAACTAGGAACAAATAGAAAGGGTGGCTGTGTTGAGTGAGAAAGAGAAGAGAAATCTGAGAAACTGCCCGTTCTGCATTCCAGGCACAGACAGATTTCCTCTGCAAACAGCGCCCTGGCTAGACTTGCCAGTTATGTGTATGACAAAGCAGAAAACAAATGCACTTTATTAAAGTGCTGAAATCATCCTCAGACTCAAATACAACTTACAAGGAAATGGGGAGCCTTAGCTAGATGACAACCTGGCATTTTGATGCAAACAATGCTGGAAAAGATGGCATACCTGGAGTAGCTAAATTCATTTTCCCTGGTGTAAATGCTCATAAACAGTAAAGTGGGTAATGAAGGTTGAGTTTGTTTGGAGCAGAGATGATAGAAAACAGACAACAGTTTGTTCCCTATTGTAAGAATATAGCAGCCTCAGGTTGCACTGAAATTGACCACCCACAACTTCCCCAGTGGAAATGCAGTAGCATTTCTATGATTTGCAGTAAAACATCAGCACTCCGTGGCAATGCTCATCACCACACACCATTGCAGATGTGCTGTAGTCTAAATGGCATTACAGAAATCTACCCAACTACACTTAGAAAAGCTGACATTACACCAGATACTCACACCATTACAGAATCACAGTAAAAGAAAAGCAAGCTGCATTTTCTATGCCTTGTTGAAAGAGAATATTTTATACTGCCTAGAAGCCAGAGGCTGGCTTATTCACCCTCAACAACATTAAGTCCTTCTCCCTGGCTGATATTTCATTCCTTGTGTAATTTATAATGAATCTGACTGTTCATTAGGTGCTTATTAAGTGCTAGGGAATGTGATAAGCATGGATGACTATTTCCCCCTCTAAAGTACAAGCTATTCTGAAAGCTGATATCTTGGTTTGCTTATTAGTCAGACGCATGGGAGTTTTGGGTCTTTCTATTCTTTACAGGGCAGTGTTTCTCAGACATACAAAACTCATATATACAAATCTCCTGGGGATTTTGTTAAAATGCAGATTCTGCATCAGTAGTCTGGAGTAGAGCTGAGGGTCTGCGTTTGTAAGAACAGCCAAATGATACCCTAGAACACATGGCCCAGCAAACAGTCGACATTGCATAAATGTTAAATTGACCAGAGTAAACACCAAGGCATTTAGATTAACAAACCATATTCCAAATCCAAGGAATGGACTGGACTTGCTATGAGGTTTCCTCTAGCTCCAAATTCTAACATGCAGTTTATGTACATCAACTTTGGAATCCTATAGTCCTGAATTTAGACCTTAACTTTGCCATTTACTGACTATATGGCTTTGGATAAGTTAACTTTTCTCAATCTTGTTTTCTTACATATAATATGGCAAGACTAGGCCAGGTATGGTAGCTCACGCCTGTAATCCCAACACTTTGGGAGGCTGAGGCAGGAGAATTGCTTGAGGTCAAGAGTTTGAGACTAGCCTGGGTAACACAGAAGACCCTGTCTCTACAAAAAATAAAATAATTAGGCAGCCATGGTGGCATGTGCCTGTAGTCCCAGCTACTCTAGAGGCTGAAGTGGGAGGATTACTTGAGCCCAGGAGTTTAAACTATGATTATGCCACTGCACTCTAGCTTAGGCAACAGATGGACACACTTATAACTTTGACTCAAACTGTACAAAAGTAATTCATGCAACTGAAACATTTGTACCCCCACAATATTCTGAAAATAAAAAAAGAAAACTTTTTAAAGAGAAAAAAATAAAATTAAATTTAAAAAAGGCTAGACTACCTATATACTACCTATATTACCTCATAAATGGTACCTACCTGAGAAGGTAGTTCTGAGATTTAAATTAAATAATGTACTTAGAATGCATAGCACAGTGCCTGATATCTGAAAGATAATAAAAATGATAACCAATATTACTATTAACATTTGACTAATTGTATGTATTTCCAATTACCAACTATAACATTAGCAGAAGAATGAGAGTAATTTTGATGGGGGAAAGATTTATTCATTTCCTAAACTAATAAATATTTATCGAGGGCTATTCTGAGCCAGGCATAGTCTAGCACTGAAGATACCACATTTCAAGAGTCAGAAAATGACCCTCCCTTCATGTGGCTGACATTCTAGTGGGAGGGAAAAACAATAAACAAACACGTAAATAATATAAATAATGATAGATTCTTTTTTAAAAAAATATAAAGCATCCAACTATGTGGCATTCTGGAAAAAAACAAAACTGTGGAGACAGTAAAAAGATCAGTAGTTGCCAGGGTTAATGGGGAGGGAGGGACCAACAGACAGAGCACAGAGGATTTGCGGGGCAGTGAAACTGCAGTCATCCCTCGATATTCATGGGGGATTGATTCCCGGGTCCCCCTCAGACACCAAAACTTACAGATGCTCAGGTCTCTTATATAAAATGGCAAAGTATTTGCATGTAATCTATGTACTTCCTCCCATATACTTGGTCATCTCTAGATTACTTATAATACCTAATACAATGTAAATGCTATGCAAATAGTTGTTTTACTGTATTTAGGGAACAATGACAAGGAAATACATCTGTATCTGTTCAGTACAGACACAAACATCCATTTTTAAAACTATTTTTGATTCATGGTTGAATCCACTGATGTGGAACCCACAGATGTGGAAGGCTGACTGTACTCCATATGGTAATATAATGGTGGATACATGTCATTAAACATTTGCCCAAACCCATAGAATGTACAACACCAAGAATGAACTTTAAACTCTTGACTTTGAATGATAAAGATGTGTCAATGTAAGTTTATCAATTGTAGCAAAGGTAGTACCTCTCTGGTGGGGGTGTTGATAGTAGGAGAGATTTTGCAGGTAGTGGGTGAGGTGAGGATATATAAAAACTTTCTGCTCAATTTTGCTGTGAACCTAAAACTACTCTAAAAAGTAAAGTATATTATTAAAAAATAAATAAAGTAAAGGAGAAAAATAGTAGTTGGCTGGAAGGTAGGTAAGATGAAGGGTTTTTGAGATACCGTGGTTAGGGAAGTTTCCTCTGAGAAGGTGGTATTTGTGCAAAGCCTGAATGATAAGAAGAAGCCAACTATGCAAACCCATCTCTCACCTCTTCTCTCAACTTTTATATTGAAGGTTACACAATTCTTAGAGCTGTGAGGTGGAGTTGAATTAGGCTAATGAGAAGTATCCACTCTGAGGGGTGTACAAGTTGCTGCCACAGTGTGTGTGCAACTCAGTTTCTAAACAGCAAAATTTCAGTAGATACTTGCTGAGGAAAGGATCTATGATACCACTATGTGACCTAGAAAAAGACTGCTAAGTCTGAGTATCTGGCATTTCTAATTAAATCAGTGCACATTACTAAGAAATCACTCGCTTGGCACTAATTTATGTACCATGTATTTGATTCTTATTACCTCATTGATCATTACAGGGAACCCTGGATGGTTATTCTCCCATTATACAGAAAGAAGTGAGGCTTAAGAGGTTAAGTACATGTCCAAAGTCACACAGTTGTTTAAAATCAGAGCAAGGATTTGAACCCAGGTCTGCTTTATTCCCAGGTCCAGACTGCCAAACAACTTCCAACAAGGAATCTCCCCCTCAGCAAACTTCAGTCTTCCCTATGACTCAAGGGTATAAACCTCCCTCTTTCAAACAGGGCAATAGCAGCAGCAAGCAGAATAAACCAGATGAACACAAATGTTTATCACTGGAACATAATGAGAATGCAGAGATACAACTTCAATGACAACATACACACATGTGCAAACACACACATATTTGGTCACAATTTTACCATTTATCTTCTGTCTGATTCTTCATAACTTTTGAAATGCTATAATTGAGGGACCATAAGGCGAGTCATTAGTTAGCCATTAACTGTTAGACATAAGAAGCTTGCTATTTGACTAAGGTTTGGACAAAAAATAATACCAAGCTCCCATATTTTGCAACCATTCCTGTGAAATCTACCGACGTCCAGGAAACCCTACTAGGGCATTCAGGGGAAATGTCAGAAAAACAGTTTGCGTGAGAGAGGAAAAGAAGAGTGCTGAGAGAGGGTGCCTCAACAACCCAGGAAGGAAACTGAAGCTTGGAACAAGAAGGAAGGAGGAATGCGGTGATATTTGGAGTTAGAGGAAGAGTTTCAGAGATGCCAGAGGAGTTTTCATCCTGTTCTTCACTAGAGCTTCAGTTTCTTTACAAAATGCAGATAGCAGCACCAGGGTGAGAGGAGGGCTAAATGTGGTGTCAATGTCATTACATATGCCTGACACAGAGCACACTCCCAAAATACGCTAGTGCCTTTGTTGGAGTAGAAGGTTTTCTTCATTTTCAGCCCACTGTTTTAAAAATATGCTGATTATTACTCTTGTTACTCTAGTGCATGCACCATTAATTTTATTCAAGCTCTCCATCTATTTCAAAAGAACTTTGGCAGTTTAAAAAGAAGACAAAAAATGCTTGTTGGTGGAAATTTTCTTGTCAGCCCTCTCCATTTCACCACCAGCAAATAAGAATAGTTAACATTCCCTGAGCACTTACTTTGAGCCAGTCACTGTCTGACTCGATTCAGCCTCACAACAACCCTGTTAGAAGGGTGCCATTATTGTCCCCATTTTACAGGTGGGGTAACTGCAGCAATGGGGATTAAGTAACTAAAAATGTGCCCAAGTCACATATCCAGTAGGTGGTAGAAGCAATACTCAGAATGTGACTCCATATTGCCATAGTTGTGTGGAAGAATTTTTACCAAAAGGAGGGGAATATGTACCAAATTTGACACCTTATCCCCTTATAAGGAGCCATTAGCAACATTCAGATCCTGCCTTTTAAATTTGTATAGAACTTACTCTACTATGGCAGAATCTTCTCACGCTTCAGGTCAGATAAACAAAACAGTTCCTATTAGGCAGGGCCCAGAACACCCAGCAAATAGAAAAGGCTGCAAACTCCTTGTGACCTTCTGACAAGATGATTTCACATCTAGAAGTAGCAAATTCCACTCTCTATTTTAATGTGTCTGTGCTGGGACAGGTGTGAAATATTTTAAATGTACCTCTGATCGTTAGTATTTGCTTTCCAACTTATTGTGACGATTAGTGCCAGTATTATATATATTATGATAAATTTTCAGTCTTTGCACATGCAGAAAATTTTCAGAGTTAGGATCACAGAATCTTGGAATCTCAAACATTGGAAGGACTGTTCACACTCATTTATTTCCACTCTCTGCTGGGTATAGAATTTCCCTCTTTAGATTCCTCTACAAATTGGTCAGTTAGCATCCAAGAAATAAAAGTTGAGGGCTTTTTGGAAATGAATCACATTCTTCTTTTATTTTGCATTGTTTGCACTTGTAAAAGGGGAGTCATTAGAGATTGATACAGGGCTCCAAGAAAATATGAAGATTTGAGTTGTTATAACATATATCCAGGGAGGAAATTTTGTGTTCTCTCCTGTCTTGTTACATTGGTCCATAGATGAAAGAGGAGAGTCACATAAGAGCTGATCACTCACTGCTTATTTCCCATAGTTAACACCCTGTGCCAAACCAGCACCATCTGTCTCATCTGGATTTTTGCAATTGCTTCCTAACTGGTTTCTGCTTCCATCCATTACCCCGTTCAGTTTATTCAACATGGAGACCAGAGTGATACTCTTAAAATGTCAGGTCAGGTCACCCTTTTGTTCAAAACCCTCAATGACTTTACATCTTGTTAAGAATTAAAGCCAATGTCCATACTGTAACCTACAGGGTCCTACAAGATCTGGCCTCCCCATTTCTTCTTTGACTATCTCTTACCCCCAATACTCTGGCTGTTCCTTGAATATACCAGGGGTGCGTTCATGTCTCAGACCTCCGCTCTTGCTGTTCCCTTGGCCTAGGAGACTTGTCCCTCAGATATTCCTACACCTCATTCCATCATTTACTCAAATGCCATCTTCTCAGCAACGCCTAAGATAGCCCAACTACCTAAAGAAACTTGCATCCTCACTTCAACTCCCTGTATCCTCTCTCCTTTCCAGCTTTATTTTCCCCAGATTGTAACTTCTGTAAGGATAAAAACTTCTATTTTCTCTGCTAGTATATTCTCAAAGCCTAGAATAGTGTCTACTATGTATTAAGTACTTATTAATCAGTAATGGAAAGAAGGAAAAAAAAGATGGAGGGTCAGCTCTAAGGTAATGCTATACTTAAAATTTTTAGGAAGATTCTTTCTTCTTTGCTTGTGGAAATAATTTAAAACTCTTCAGTCTTCTACAAAGATCAGGGTATCCTTGGGAAGCATTTATGGCTACTTATTGGAATTATTTCTGGCTTTTAAAATCTACATATACAGAAGTAAGAAAAGAATGCAGCTATTGAGAATTGTCTCTTGAACTTTGATTTTAGATCTCACTACAATACTCTTTGCACTATTATGTTTTAGGGTTGTAATCATTCATTTAACAAATATTCATTGAGAACCTATTATCAGCAAAGTCCTTGAATTAGCCTTAAGGGATCTGAAACTCTATTAGACACTTTCTCTAAAATGCATAAAGAAAAATTGCACCACCAGGCAGTGGTTCTTAACACAGCCGCATAATATAATTGCCCAGGAAACTCAAAAACAAGCCAATGGCTGGGGCCCAGTTTCAGAATATCCAAAAACCAAGAGGCATTTTTAAATACTTCCCAGGTGATCGTAAGGATCATTCCAGGTTTTACTACTGCCCTAATGTAAAAGGGATGGATACCGAAGGGGCCTAGAGAAGTACCATAAAGAAAGTAATAATTTCTAGTCAGAGTGACGTTCCTCAAACTGTATGCCAAAGAGCAGTAGTCATCTATTTCAGATTAATAGCCATTTGGGGTGGAAAATAGCCCCATGTTCAAATAAATCTGGGAAATTATTCATTCTCCATTCCCCATTGTGTAGAGTCATTGTCCCAGGGAATCTCTCTACACTCAAGTGAGTTGAGGGAGATGAGGCAGACATTCTAGGAAGAGTCTTTCATGGTCTCAGGCACTTTTAAACAGCCATGCAGTGTCTTTGGGATATAATCATGCCTGAGCTTCATGCCACCTACAGCTCTCCATATGCCCACTTATCTTAGGCAGGTAGAGTTGCAACCAAAGCCAGTTCTTTACCATGAAAACAAACTAACCAGAGAAGTAGCTGAATGGCTACATTTAAAACATACATGCTTAAAGTGACTGAATAAAGTATATTCTGGTTTTCCTTCCATAATCCTTTACTTTGGGTATTCCTTACATTTTTGACTATATTTTTGCATACCTGATTTATTGAGTTTGTGTATCATTTCCTTTGTCTGCCTTGTGGAAGTAAATGAATAATTTGGAAGAGAAAGAAATCAAATTTTGCTTTATTATGCTAAGCTGGGAACTATAACGGACATCTGAATTTCAGAACTGTGTTTGGCTTGCATGACTGACTTCTTAGTTCCTCATTAAAAATAAATAAATAAATAAATGGTTACTAGAAAGGAGATTGATTAAATAAATTATGCTGGATCTGTATGATGAAATACTTTAAAGAATTAGAAATGTCATGGGGAAATGTTTACCACATAATAAGAAAAAAATTTGGAGGTGGAAGATGCAAAGCTATTAAATATTTATAATATGATATGAAAAAACTTATATCTATGAAATAAATTATTAGGGATATTTATTTTCTTATGTTATTTATTTTACATTTCTTAAATCTTCTAAGCTGAACATATATTAATTTCAAAACAGAAAAAATGGAAAACTATAAAGCCAATAACTTATCGTGTTTTTAAAGGAAACCAAACAAATAGAAATCAGTTTTCCTTTACATACATCCCTTCTTCTAAGAAACATGCTCCTTCTTGCTCAAATTTTACTTTGAGATTTAAATTGGCATAACTGTTTTGAGTTGAATGTATCCAGATTTTTAAGGGAAAAACTAATTAATGCTGATAAAATACTTTGAAACCACAAACTGTGAGATAGACAAATAATCCTGAAAACACAAGCTGGTGACCTTTCTCTGCTCATTTTTCTTGCTGGGAAGATTTAGGCATTACTCCTTATTCCTTATTTACTTTTTTTAAATTTTATTTTATATTATTTTTTGCTGATCTTTTTTGTTTTGGTCTGGTTTGGTTTTTTACTTCAAAGCAAAAATGCTTTTGCTGACAAGTAGAAAGCTCGTTGAAGTCAATTACTCCTTAAATACTTTTTTTACACACTATCTTTGCTGGAAACTTTCTAAGAAAAGAGATTAGTGACTTTATTGTATAATTTGTGCCTTACTAATTGCCCTTAAGCCTTTTCTCATTTTGTTTATGAACATTTTTATATTAATGGCTTTTATGATAGAGGAAATAATAGACACCCTCCTCATAGGTATACCATAGATACCTTACTCTGTTTTATTTTTCTGGAACAGTGTGATGAGAAAGTGTTTGCTACACAAATATAACACTGAAGACTAAAAGCAAAACAATATAGGACTTACTTCATTTCTTCTGATCTGAATAAATAACCATGTTTGGGTGCCAATAAAGAATCCTTCTGTGGAACAAATGCTCTTTGACCTGTAGACCTTCAATACAATTTCCCACAAATTTAAAAATATTTGCCAAGAGTCATGGCATGTTCAAAGAAAAGTGAAGTTTGAACAATTTCAACAATCATCCTTCCAATTAAGAGATGTAGAGGATGAATAATCCCAAGTGCACCGAATAAACAAACCACAAAGACACATTTCTACTAATACTCATATTATTGGGAGCATCCAATATGGAATCTCTGATGGGCAAAATTCCAACGATGTGCATGCTTACAAATGCAAACACTTTTTTCAGCAATTATGCATAAGATTCCAAAACATCACTTGTAAATTTACAATTGTAATAAGGCCATTAAACAAAAGAATGTAAATTAATTCATTTACCAGTGGCAAGAATGATCAACCTTGGAATGATGGATGGGTTCCTTATTGGATCAAAGTTGCTGTGGCATGCAACCCCCTGGCATCCTAGCATTCCTGGTCCTTCTCCTTTGCTCCCCACTGATGACAGTGTTATTCATCTTTCCTGAACATATACTTGCTCCCAGGAGCATGGGAGATGAGAAGCCATGCTCAAATTGGCACTTTATATATCCCTACCACAGATCATTTTATTTCTAAATTTTCATTTTCTCCATGCTTTTTTCTTTTTAATTGCAATTTTAAAGATTTCCCCCCTAAGAGTCAACATTCACTGTATGTAAATTTAAATTGTTTCCTCTAAACCCTCCTTTTTGAAACAATCTGCTGCATAGATCTATTGTTCGCCTGTCCCTGTATTTCTACATCTAGACTAAAATGAAGATAATAAAATTAGAGTCTTGGTATTCAGAATGCTTTTAACTTTTGACAAGAAGAAAGAAGCCTATATCCCACCCCCATGCATTGTTTTAAACCCGAGAAAACTTCAGTGGTGGTTGGAAAAGGATAGGGGCTATACCAGGAAAGAGAGCAAATTTAATTTGCTCATTACCTTATATACATTAACAGAGAAAAATATGATTTCTTCATGTTGCTATAGTTTTTTTTCTAACTAAAATTCATTTTTTCTCAGTATTACTAGACTAAATTTTAAAAGAAAACATTTCTAAGGGTGTTTTCTATGCTGTACAAGGCAAGGGAACAGACAGAGTTTCAGGTAATTTACCTTTGAAAAGTAAAAGAGATAAAGATCTCCCATGAGTTCCTGGACTTTTCTAGTTAAGAAATGGATTCTGTCTACTCCAAATTCTATGTAGAGAAATACTTCCAGCCTTCTAAAGACCTTAACTTCAGAATGGTCTTTTGGATACTTGGTTTATTTGTTTACAGAATATTTTTTATTATATCACTTCCTTATTAAGATCTTTTTTTAGGAAAATAAAACTATGTTGACCAGATCTATTTTATGCTTCAAAAGTCACAAGAAGAGATCTTCCACATTGTCCAAGTGTCTACTGTGCACCCTTCATGTGTCAAAACTTTGTGGGGGACTGAGATACAGACTGTCTAAGACAGCTGCCACCTCTGTCCTCATGGAGTTTACAGTCTAGATTTTCTGTGTCTTTCTTTTTATGACAGGAGGAAAATAATATAATTTTTAAAAAGAATTTTGAAAAGATTATTCAATCTCATTGTTATACAAAAATAAAGCATCAATTATATAAGTATAATTTAATGTTTTATTCTATTAAGAAATGAAAAGATTAGAAGTTATCTCTTTTCTATAATTATGGAACTAAGATTTCCTATTATAAAGTCACATTTTTAGAGTGTTTAGAATTATTTAACTGCTAAGGTCTTGAATCATTTACTAACACAGGATTTTCTTTTTCTTTTCTTGTGAAGATGTAACTCTAGTTCTCTCTCTCCCCCTCAACCCTTCACATACTACCCACTCCACCCACGTGCCATTTTAATTAATGGACAAACAGCACCTACACATTTAAAAGGGATATATGATATGTCCATAATTTTTAAGTCGCCAAGTCCAACTCACAGAATCTATCATAAGGAAATAGTCATAGAAGTGATCAAAATTTACATACAAAGATAGTCATCCTAGTAAAAACAGTGAAAAGTTAAAAGCAATCAAAACATCCAGCAATAAGGCAATGGTAAAATAAATTATGCTATATTCATGTGCTGGGATTTTGTACAATAGTTCAAACCAAAGAATATTTAAGAACATGGAAATGTATGACTTGTGATAAAAACAGAATACAATATTGTATACAGTCAGTAATCATACTCATGTATGTAGTCATATATTTTAGTGGTTAAAAAAATAAGAAAAAAGTACACCAAAATATTGTGTTTATCTAAAAGCAGCAGGATTATTTATGATTTTAATTTCCTTGTAATTGTAATCGATTATAACGTTAAAAGTTCTATAATAGATAATTATTAGTTTTATGTACAGAAAAAAAACCCTTTACTTTAAAATATAACTTACATAACCTCAAATGTAATATATTGATAACTACTTTACTTTATAGTTGTCCATATGAAATTAGTTGCAGTGGAGCAAATTTTATTGAAAAAATTAGCTTAGGTTGTGTTTAATTACTTGAATCATTGGCAAAGAAAAAACGGTTTGCCACATTGTTTCAGCCTCAGAGAAGGTTCAAAATCATTGATGATTTTGAAATTTATTTTTGTTGTCTCTAAAGCATTTTGATCTACAATCTATGAAAGAATGCCATCAGTGAAACCTATGACTCTAAGATAGATTAGTGTTTATCTAGGTATGCACCTCATCAACTTATAAAAGCTTCAGCCATCACATTTCTCATATTGGATTTATTATGATCCCCACGTCTATTGTTTTAATATTCAATAACTTGAACAGCCTTCAACACACACAGCCTTTGAAGCACAGACTCTCAGAATTTTACTGCTTGAAAAGTTTATAGCATGAGCTCTGAGAAACTAAAATCTAGAGTATAAATAAACCGGTGAAACAAAAGTGATACGGACAATGCTATTTCAAGAAGAGAATATAAGTAGCTCATAGGCTTGATACATGACAGGTAGTAAAGTAACAGACTTATTTTCCAGCTTGGCTGCATGTAGAAGTCTTCCACAGCATTACATACACCCTTATTTATTACTAGAATGTCCTCTTTTGATATTCTCTGCCTTCTGCTGTCTCCTGCTTATGGTCATAGTTTATTTTGTGATCAGTTTGTATCACCCATTCTTAGAATGTTAAGCTTGATTCTGGGGAAATAACTGAAAAATCAAACATGGAAAAATGTGAGAGAAATGAGAATGTGCGATCTAGAAATGAGAAGGTTTGGGGGATGGGGCATAAAAATGTTCTTCTAATACCTAAAAAAACCAGTTATACAGAAAAGAGATTAAAAGCATATTTTTCATGGCTCCAGATGACAAAAGTTAGAAACTAGATTAGTTTTTGGAAGGTATATGTCATTTCAAGATAAGCAGATATGAGATGGTCCAATTAAATCCAAAGGGGATTTAGACTTCTTTGTGTGCATGTGTGTCATGTATGTTGGGGTCCCATGGGGGAAGAAGGGTACAGGACATGGCTGCATAGGACCCTACAAAGTGACAAAGTGAGCCATAAAATTGGAGAAGTCATTTTCCCACTTTCTCTGCAGAACTTGCTCCTCAACTTGGCCATTCTGATTTGGGAATCATCGGGCAGCACTTTTCTTAGTCCTGAAATTGGTGTTATGAGAATAGGCAAGGCCAGAGGCATCATAAGGCATCATCTAGACAGGGCAACTCCTCTCAAACTGAAATGTGAATATCAACGATCTGGGAATCTTATTATAATAAAATGCTGATCCAATTCAGTGAGCCCAAGGTGGGACCCAAGATTCCATATTTCTAATAAGCTCTCAAGTGAGCTATCCCAGCAGCCATTAGGTAGCAAGATTTTAGTAGAGATCTGTGGAATGAGAAGAAACTGACAAGGAGAAGCCAGAGGAGGAGAGGAGGAACAGGGTAGATGCTGAACAGAGTCTGAAACTCACATGGTAATTTATGAATACTCTGGAACTAGTCTCCATCCACAATCCAGACACTCCCAGAAGCACTGATAGTACTCGTTATTCTAGGTATTTTAGGAACATATATATGGGAAAGGAAAATAAATCTGGATTATTGATGTAAATATGACTGTATACACCAGGATAACAAAGAAGGATCAGAGTTGACTAACAAAGAAATGTGTTAACTTGGGGGTAATAAATGGCTTTCAGTTGAGGTTCAAATTGAACCTGAGCAACCTCTTATCATAGGAATTGTAGAGGGCTTGTTGAGATGATTGCCAAGATCCTTTCTTAATCTACTCTTTTCTGATTCTACAATGAAATCATTAAGGCACAAAAGAATACTTTTTTGAAAATAGAGCTCATGTTGAGGAACTTAAAGACAAATTCTAAAGTCCGTTTAGTTAACCAGAGAGTGCTGCCTCTAAACTCAATGTGTGTTCCATGACCTTTGATTCAACTCCATCCAAATTTTGGCAGATTAATGCCATTTGATATAAGTGAAGAAAATAGTTTTAAAAAACTAATTATCACTTTTAGGAGAACGAATGAAAGGAAGGAACAGGAACAAGAAAGAAAGGAGAGAAAAGAAACTTAAAGAATATTATATACCAAATAAAAAGAGTTAATGTTTTAGAAAAGCAGCATATTAATAATAAATTTGAATATTCTCCACCCTAGAACTGAAGCCAAAAATATTCTCTCTAAACCTCTGACCCAGAAATTGAAGGCTTCGAAATCTTAGTTTCAGTCTCATTTGAAGCTGCTAAGTCTTTTAGATAAGATTCACAAATGAAAAAGAGAAAAGTAATAACCCTGTTCAATTACAAATGTTGCTTCTTCCTTCATAGATCAAAGCTTGACTGTCTCAGAAACACTAAAAAAAAAAAACACACAAAAAACCTAAATTAGTAAGAGTACTTGCTCTTTGGCTGAGGACAATTTCAAGAATTGGCTTGAAATTAGCAAACATTTACCAAGTGCCTACTAAGTAACACTTGCTTGGGACTGGGGATGCACAGATACAACCTGGTTTACAGTCTGACAGAGGTTACAGACTGCAAATTTAAAAGTAATATGACATGCTAACCACTTAAAATAGCTCTATAAATATAATCTCAAAGCACAGATGAAAGAGATATGTATTCTTCCTTTCTCCCTTCAGGGGTGGGACCTGATGGAGACCTCACAGAATAGGTGACATGTGAGCTGAGCCTGGGAAGGGACAGACAGTCCAGGCCCAGGAAAGAGCATGAACAAAAGCAGAGAGAAGTCAAGTGTAGGCAGAAACTAGGAAAGGTGGACTCGGGCGGTGCACATGCCAGGGAGGGTCAGGCTAGTGCGTTTGGGCCTTACTGGGCATCACCACCAGTCTTCTGCCCAGTTTCCTCTGAGCACCTCCTGCCGACATCTCTGAGGCATTTCCTGTCAAAGTCATAGTCTTTATCTGTCTCAGAGGTTTTATAGGCAACTTTGGCATAGTTTGAGGACTACTACCTCCACCTCCTACCCAGGCATAAGATTTTAGAATCCAAGTAGTAAGCCCAGTTCTGACACTCTCTATGGCAAGTCCTTTAATTTTGTTTGTTTAATTTTCCTATAATGTGAGAAATGTGAGATAAATTGCTCTACTCCACACTTAGGTGACTATAAATTCTTAACATTTTGAAAAAGGAATTGGGAATATTTGTTAGAGCTATGCTTTCTTTTGTCATAGCCTAAGTCAGAAAACCATCTCCAGGTGGGTGGATTTTCAGCAGGTGCAGAAGAATAGACTTTAGTAACTCAGGCTAATCAGTCCCCAAGCCAGCGATGTGATGGCTTCTCCTTGACTCTTGCGGGGAGGTGGTTGGGATGGGCTGGGAGGGCAAAAAAAATCCATTGAAAAACCTATTGATTATTTTAGACCTGGATACTCTGTGGTCAATTGTGGTCAATGGGTGAGAAGAGCTTAATGGGGCCCTTGTTCAGATCCCACATACCCACACGATCACTCTCTTTGGTAACCGCTTCCTGTTAATTCTCCATTTTTGCCCAGCTCACCCTCATTCCCCTCATTGAGGGAGACATGAAAATACATTCTGGCTTTGAATTCAGAAGAAAAATTCATGATTCAGTTTAACAAGATCAATTCCACACACACACTAAAAGCCAAAAAACATTTTAAAGTTTCAATAGACTAAAAAAGAGCCCACATTCTTCTTCCTTTTATAAGCACTCCTTGCAGTAATCGGAGAGTTTGCCAAAAAGGCTTCCAGGGCCCATATTTCATCTACTCCAGTGGCTGTAATACACAAGAAGAAATCTGCCTTCTTCCCTGCTGAGAATCATTTGTTTGGTGTGTGCTCTGCATAAAAACTGTACGGTAGGAAAAATGCTACCCTGCCTAAGCTAGCCAGCATGCTACCAACCTGCTGCCCAAGCTTCTCGCCTGGCAAGCAGCTGATCCGAGAGTCCACGTTGTTTAGCTTTCACATTTTGAAACCTCATGGGTTCTGCCCTCCCTGGGTGTTATCAGAACATTAGTCTATAAGCCTTACTCTCAAATTTCATTTATAAGGTCTATTTGGTCCCAGAATTTTCCCCAGATAATTTTTAAGCTCAAAATGTCTAAACTGCCACATACCCGGCTTTGAGTCCCACATCAATGCGGTGTGCTGTGGATTCCCCTTTGAGGCAAGGCGAAAGAGCTGAGATGTGTGCTTTTCCACCATACCACATCATGGCAGCCCACAAAAGAGAACTGGGCTCAAGATCAGGAAGCTCAGGTCCGAGGTCTACGTATATACCAATATGGTGCCACGTCCTCAGCCCCCATCTGTAAAGTTGGGGGAAGAACTCCCAGTACCCTCTGGCTCTAACATACTAATTGTATATTTCCAGTCAGGTAAACTAAGGGAATATGATTATATATGACTTGAAAATTTCAAACATCCCCTCCTTTCAACCTTGCATCCTCTTCAAGCAATCTAATATTGACTTTAAGTCCAAACATTGCTTTCGTTTTCATCCACCCCCAAAATGATATATGCACTTTTCCATGACATTTCCTGCCTGCTAGTTAATTTTTACAGGGAAATTTCTTTCCTCAAAAATTTTATAGAGAAAATTATTTCCTCAAAGATATAATTTCTTTCTCTCTTTCATAAAGTTCTTTCTATCCAGAGTTTTACCCCATAGCTAGAAGGTTGGATAAGAAATACTGTGTGATATTGTTACCTTTTGTAAAAGTAAGTTTCTGTTTAGTTCAGCTATGCAGTAATGCATTCCAGGGAAAGTATGGGCTTCAAAGCCTGCCAAGAATGGGTTGGAATTCAAGTTCTGCCACTGCGATCTTGGAGAAAACATGGAATCCCTCACTTCCCTCACTGTTATTGAGAATAAAACACCCACATTACAGGGCTATTTAAAAGATTAGAGATAAAATGTAGACAATCCATGGAGCATAGTACCTGTCACAAAGTAGATATTACTATTGGTGAGAAAATTGTGTCTTCTATATACAGAAGTAGCAAGATTAAGTGAAATATAGAGAATATCCAAGGCAAAAACCAAATACAAACAGAAAAGCAACACACACACATACACACACACACACACACATGCACACAACCTCCTGTCTCCAGCCCCAAGAACTCTCAGAACCAGGAGGGACCTCAAGAAATCTGGAAAGGTTAGCAAGAGGCTTGGCCCTGTCTCCAGTGCCTGTAGTGGAAATTATATGCATGCAAATTCTTCTGGGGGCAATAAGGGAAATGGGTGCATGTCTTCCATTCTAAATATTTGTCCTGTGCAGGGAAGTCAAATGATGCCAGACTCATATAAAGAAAGCCACAGCAAACCAGAATGGAGAACTCAGATCTTTACAGTTGTTGGTAAGTAGCCTACTGAGGAAAAGGCCTCCTTTCCAATTCCCTTACAAATGCAAGCCAAATATTAAATCTTACTGTTGTCAAATGGCATGAGCACAAACAAATATGCACAGCATGGCTTCTCTGTGCCAACTGGCACGCAGATGTAATCATTTCGCACAGCGTGCCCTCCTTCAGCCCAAGGGCACCAAGCAAAATGCGGCAACCAAGAGACAGGAAGGCCATGGAGCATCCAAAGGGAAGCAAAGAGGTAGACTGGAACAGAGTCACCTCCTCAAGTGCTCCTTTCAACCTCACCTGGAGCCATTCTTTATAATTATTGCTGAAGGGATGAGACAATAAGCAAATTGCTGGCAGAAAATGCCCTGGGCAGAAAGCACTAACCCAGGAGTCCAATCACTGGGTCTGAGGTGTTCAATCCTCACACTACCCAAAGACACTCAAGGGATACAGCATTCTCTCATGGAAACAGTGACTAGTGGAAGGCGGGAGCAGGATCTCACTCAGTGGGTATATAGGTGGAGTTTGAAAAAAGTCCCCAGATAATTCAGAAATACCATTCTTTTCTTTTGAAATAACAGTTCCAGGGGCCAGTCTTGGTTCCATCCCTTACTAACTAGGAGAACCTAGGCCAATCATTTCACTGCTCTGGCCCTTAGTTTACATAATTATAAACTAGAGAATGTATCCTCACATTGTTTTGAAAATCAAATGTTTAAAAAGCATTAAAAAGCATAGATGCACTTCATAATCTGTGAAATACCCAATACCCACAAATAAACAGGGTTGTCACTCTTCTTCAGCAAGTGAGAACCGAAACATTCTCTCTCTCTCTCTCTCTCTCTCTCTCTCTCTCTCTCAGTTGAAGAGGTCAAATTTTTTGTTTTCTTAGGGAGGCCTATCTAGTCAAGCTAAGAGGCTCTAGGAGAACAAGTCAGTAGCATCTTCTCTTGCACCAGGAGTGACAAAAAAAATCTTTCTGGGTTATGACAGTTGCAGCTGGAGCTTAATATATTAGAAATGCAATGATTTTATATTTCATACCTAGCTTATCCCTCTCTACCTGTCCCCTCTGTTTACATTTGAGTAATAAAAGTGTCACTCATAGTTCAATTCAATCAAATGAACATGAACTGTATAACAATTATGCGCCAGGTCCCCTGCTGGAAGCTATGGTGGACAGAAGGAGACATTACATCAGTTTGTTCACATTCTCATGGGAAGAGGAGACATGAGCACAACTAATGATAACAAGGCAGGAGTAACATAAGCACTAAATGCACCATGAGAGTATAGATAAAGATATCTTTTTTTCTGATCAGACAAAAGAAAATAGACAGTTTAAACAGGCCAAATATGCTTTTTCTTAACAGCTCTAGACCAAATTTCTGATAAGGGAATTAAAATGTTTGCTAAAGTTCCATGTTTTCACAGTAGTAGCTGAATACAAGTGTACAGTGCTACCAATACTGATTTGGGTGTGATGCCACAGAATCAACTTAATTCTTTCAGAATTCCTCTAAATACTATGCCTTAAAAATTGTTGTTGTTCTTTTGTTCTGTACAAAAATGCCTGGTGTTTGCTTTATATTCTGTTTTTTATCCAGATGTGTTGGTGTTTCATAGAAAGAGCATGATTCATTATGAATGAAGGAAGCCAGACTTCCACTATGTGCTTCCCTACGTTTGCCCAGAGTAGAGCGCTGGCCTCCTTAGGTGTAAAGAACATAAATGAGTCACTCTGGTGCAGACGCAGCACATGGATGGGAGGCTGCAAGAAGAGTAGCCAGAGACCAGGGAAGTCCAAGAACTTCACCAGCTTCACCTCTCTCCCGGCTGCCATTAGCTCCTGAGGTTTCTCATGGCACATCAGATCTCGGCCCTTCTTTGACAGTCACTTATGGGAGCTTCAGAAGCAATTGTGACTAGTTGCCAAAATTGCATGTTTGAAAATGTAATTATTTCATGAAGCCTCCAAAAACATGTTCAAGAATGTATAATCAATTTTAAGACTGGGTTATCACAGTATTAGACAGAAAGTTAATTAAATGTGAAAACACACTATATCTAGAGCCAGATTGAGATGGCATTATGAGGCTAAGTGGTTTAAGCTCCTTTTATCCATGTCTTCTATGGAATTGATAGCAAAAATTAGTGAAATGTGCTAATGCTGTCTCTATAGAAATATATATAGGTCACACAAGCCTTTAGCAAATGTGGAACAATCTCTTTTTTTAAAAAATGTGAATGAAACTAAAACAAAAACTAATAAAATCCCTATTAAAATGATTATGTGCAGAAAGACATTTAGTCCCGTTTCTATTTATATGAGCATGGGAAATAATTTAAATGGATATATAAATATTAACTTACATTTGTCATCCATGTACACATATTTTGGTTAATATATTTTGAAAATCCTCCCAACTTCAGCCAAGCTAAAGAACAAGAGGAAGAGGAGGAGGAGGGAAAGAGAATGAAAAAAACTGAGAACAAATAATGGGCCAAATAATTATTAAATATTATATGTGTCTAAACGTTACAAACCTAATGTCATGAATTGCAGTTTTTCACAACATCTTAGAGGTTTGGGAGTAAAGGGCTAAAAATATATAGATTGATAGATACCTTTGTGGGTAAAATGAAATAAATTAGAATAGACTAGATAGATGAGCTAGTTTCTGTCGCCTTGCATTGTGTAACTTCTTGTTTCTCCAGATCGTGCTTTTCTCTGACAGTGCTATGATGCATCATGTCTACAAAATTTGGTCTGGGATGGGCACACTTGTAGCTCTGACTCGGGTGGTGCAAATACAATATATGTAACCTAAACCTTTGTACTCCCGTAAAAATTTTGAAATAAAAAAAATAATTTCTGGATTGGAATCTTCTATGTGTCCTTTCTTGTTTTTGCTTCACATGTATTCCCTGCAATAGAGTAGGTATCTCAGATTTTTCTATCATGAGATGTTAGTGCATATCTTGAATTGCTATGCTCGCTGCTGAACACAAAGAAAACAAATATTTTTGTGCTGTAAGAAAAATTTCTCTGATTTCTGTGTATTGATTTTGTATCCTGAGACTTTACCAAATTCGTTTATCAATTCAAGGAGTCTCTTGGTTGGTATTAACAGATCAACACCTAAGTGGACATGTAGGAATAACATTTTTCGGGTGTTGGGCGGGTGGGAGGGGGGAGGAAGGGATGGGTATATACAATCATAATGAGTAAGATGTGCAACATATGGGGTATGGTCATGCTTGAGGCTCTGCCTCGAGGGGGAGGGGGCGTGGGCAATATACATAACCATAATATTTGTACCCCCATAATATGCTGAAATAAAAAAAAAAATTCTGATGGTTGCCATAATGACTACCACTTTTAAGGAAAATTAAATGTTCACCAAGAATAAGTAAATGATTAAATGCTTCATAACCTGACCCAGTAAATGGTTCAAGTTATCACTTCTAGTCACCATTATATCATCTCAATCTTTTTGAAATAATTAGTATATGTTTCTTATTTCATGATCTCATCAGTGACTAATTTCCCAGGAAGTCAATTAATTATTCTATTACCAAAATGAACAGTAAATATTTTTCAACACTTTGTTTCTGTTCTTCAAGAACAAATCATATTCCTTAACTATAATCCCTAAACTCATGGTTAAAATTAAATATTAAATACTCCATTCAAAATGTCTCTCACTATCCAAGAGAACCTCTAAGGAAAGTTTCAGTTCCGTAGAAGTTTGCAAGTATTTGTCATTCAGAAATGGACTAGCTGTGGGCCTTCTGTATGTAAATTAAGTACCAATAGGAATTAGTCATTAGAGTATGAGTAGGTATAAGTTAAACATTATACATATGTATGGTAATTATTTTTTAAACCCAAAGTATTACATGCTCATAGTGGAAGATTTTTAAAATACAGAAAAATGTGAATATAGGTAATGTTACTACTCCCAAATACAACTACTATTTAATATCGGCTTAAAAATCTATGTGCCAGGATATGCTTGGAAGAGCTGTAATCTTTTTAATAATAATTTTTAAAAGAATGAGTCGTTCCTATTATATCCCTATTGCACAGATAGGAGAACCATAGAGAGGTTCAGCAATTTACCCAGGATCACAGAGCTAGTTAAGTACAGGAGTCAGGTATATATGTTAATATTTACTTTGTGATATATAAGTAACATTTATTATTTATTTTGTCCTTAACATAATCTTAGGGGCATTTCTCCAATTAATAAATATTTCTGGAAAATGCAATTTTAATGGAGCATGTAAAAATACTATCTTTTGGCTGGATGTGGTGGCTCACGCCTGTAACTCCTGCACTTCACAAGGCTGAGGCAGGAGGATCACTTGAGGTCAAGAGTTTGAGATCAGCTTGGGCAACATAGCTAAATCCCATCTCTACAAAAAATGAAAAAAAAATTAGCTGGGCGTGGTGGCATGCACCTGCAGTCCTAGCTACTTGGAAGGCTGAGGCAGGAGAATCGCTTGAAACCCAGGAGTTTGAGGCTCAGTAAGCTATAATCGTGCCACCGCACTCCAGCCTGTGTGACAGTGAGACTCTGTCTTTAAAAACAACAACAGAAAAAAATAAATAAATAAAAATTAAAAAATAAAAAACAACACAGGCCAAGTGTGGTGGCTCACGCCTGTAATCCTAGCACTCTGGGAGGCCAAGGAGGGAGGATCGTTTGAGCTCAGGAGTTCGAGACCAGCCTGAGCAAGAGCAAGAAACTGTCTCTATTAAAAATAGAAGGAAGTTAGCTGGACAACTAAAAATATATAGAAAAATTAGCTGGGCATTGTGGCACATGCCTGTAGTCCCAGCTACTCGGGAGGCTGAGGCAGGAGGATTGCTTGAGCCCAGGAGTTTGAGGTTGCTGTGAGCTAGGTTGACGCCACGGCACTCTAGCCCGGGCAACAGAGTGAGACTCTGTCTCAAAAAACAACACAACAACAACAAAACTATCTTTTATTATGTGGGTTACTTTTAGTTTTAATGCTGTCATATTACTACAGTATACTATATACTACAGTGAAAATACGTATATGTATACAGTTTATTAATATCTCTATTTTCCTAGGACAATTTCACAGGTGTTAAATTATCATGTCTAAGGCCTTAAATATATAAAATTATTTTCAAAAGCATAGCAATATATACTCCCACCTGTACAGTATGGAAAAGTGTATATTTTACTCTATTCTCACCAACATTGGATAAGAACATAGAAACATCCTTTTGTCCAATTTGACATAAGAAAAATACTTACTGTTTTACCTTGTTTATTAGTAATAGTATCTTTATTTAATTAAAAAATTTATGAGACAATTTTACATGCATATGTAATCATAAGAAATGATACAGAGAACTCTTGTGTACACTTTACCCAATTTGCTCCAATGGTAGCATTTTGCAAAACTATTACAGTATCACAACCAGGGTATTGACGTTTATATAATCCACTGATCTCTCCAGCTTTATTTGTACTTGTGTGTGTGTGTGTGTGTGTGTGTGTGTGTGCATTTAGTTTTATAGAATTTCATCATGTGTATAGGTTCATGAGGAGGCTACCACAATCAAAATACTGAATAGTTTTATCACCACAAGCATCTTTCAGGTTGGTTTTTAATAACCACATCTTCCTCTCTTCCCATCTCACCAACTGATTCCTAATCCCTAGAAACTACTGATCTTTTGTACATTTCTAAAATGTTGTCATTTTAAAAAGGTTATGTAAATAGAATCATATAGTACATAACTTTTTGAGATTGCCTTTTTTCACTCAGTATAATTATCTAAAGATTCCTCCATGAGACGCTGCATGTATCAATCCTTTGTCCTTTTTATTACTGAGTAGTATTTCATGGTATGGACATGCCACAGCTTGTCAAACCATTTCTCTGCTAAAGAAAATTTAGGCTGTTTCCAGTTTGGGGTTATTACAGATAAAGCTGCTGTGAACAATCACATACAGGTTTTTGTGTGAACATAGTTTTCATTTCTCATCAATAAAACTCAAGAGTACAGTATAAATAAAAACTGCCAAACTGTCTTCCTGAGTGGCTATATTATTTTTCACTTCAACCAATCAAAGGAGTGTGTGTGTCTATATATACATATATATATAGTGTGTGTGTCTATATATATGGACATATATATAGAGTGTGTGTCTATCTATATATACATATATACATGTATATACACATGCACAGTTTACATATGTATATTTAAATACACCCACATCCTACTTGTTCTGTTTATCTGGAGAACCGTGACTAATACAGGTGTGGAGGATATTTTTATTATTTTTATTGGCCACTGAATGCAGAGATAAGAACCAGAGGTTGAGCTGTCTTGCCACAAATATGATGTGTGATCTTGACCACGTCATTTCCTCTCTCTAGGATGTGATTTCTATGAACTAGAAAATTCCTAGCAATCTTTTCAATTTTAATTTTATATGAATATAAGATAAGAACAGACTTCCATGGTTGATTATAAAAATTTAGAACCTAGAAAGAGTTTGTAAATTATTTCTATTCTAACAGAAAATAGAATGAATTTGCTTCCCAAGTAGAAAATGATCTTTCTGGAAAACTAGCTAATATGTGGGTCCTGGAATATATCATTAATATTTCCCTCCAAAGTAAGCCACTGAACATAGCAAGTTGATTTACTACATCTAAGATGAACTCCAATAAAGTTTTTCCCTTGTCCTGTATGGCAATAGAAATCACTTAATCACCACCATGACTTTATCCTATATTTATTTATGAAAAGTATTTTTCTAAAGAATTTGAAATGCTGTATAGATGTTACTTATTAGGCTTTGGAAAAGCCTCACAGCATAGAAAAAGGACACCAGAGATCTCAAGAACCCAAATTTCTGCAACTGCAAAAATGGGCTCGGAGTTCAGATGAGAGCAAATTCTACATTAGGCTTGTGACAGTTTGTGCTGTGGGGGCTGAGATGGCAATAAAAACTAACCTCCCTGCATCATTTAACTACTAGACTTCAAGTGTCTATTGGAAATAGTGTGCCAATAAACTTCTTTATTGGATCTTTGAGCATCATCCCAGTTTATGAATACAAAAATGTGCAAAGGCAGGTGATAGAAAGGGAAAAAAATAAAAACGAAATGAAGAGACTCTCGAGTCTCTAGTCTAATGTAGTGTCATCCACAGCGTTACCTTAGGACCACATGGGGTGCCTGTTAAAAGCACAGATTTCTGGGACCCATCTCTGACTATTTTAAGCACAATCTTAGAGGGCAGAACCCAACAGCATGGTATTTTTAACAAGCTCCCCAGGTGATCCTTACTAGCAACCCAGTGCCAGCCCATGGCCAGCCATATGAGAACTATTGATAAAGAGACAGACTTTAACTTTATAGATAGAGAAATCAGGGCTTGAAAGAATTTTTCCCCAATAAGGCAAGATCATGCACCCAATAACTAGCAAATGCTGAACTAGAACTCTTGCCACCCTTTATGTGCTCTTAACCCTTTGTGACACATTGTCTCTGTCAAAAATTCACTTTTTTTTTCGTTAAGGAAACCATATATGACTCAGGCTGGTTCCAAAATTTTTCACTGTTCTTCCACCCCAAGCTGTGGGTGAGGCTATGTTCCACACCTGCAGGTTCATTTCCAATCTTTGTTTTCCCCCCAAATTCTGTCTCCCGACACTAGTTACTCAACTGGCTCTGGTTCTCCATTCTGGAGTTCATAAGCATCACGTCCTTCTTGCTAGCAGCTCATTCTTTTTCTCTCTCCCCAGTTCCTGAGTTATTGACACTTTTAAAAATCTTTGTTCTCATAATAATGATCCTCTTTTTGCTAACTTGCGTCATAGTTCAATGTTTTCCACCGATTTGTTGGCCCTAATTTACTTTTAAATTCCTCTTTCATAGAGAAGAGTCTTATCCCTAAACCTCAGGCCAGTGGCTAGGCCTGGCTGCTCTGATGCCACCATCCAGGTGTTTGAGACTGGCCCATCCCAGAGCATCCATCATCACACCTAACCCCACTATTAGAACACAATGCTACTTCATCCAGCATGTCACTCCTGGCTTTCCACAGCAACTGATTTACCATAACTGAAAATCTTGCTAACCTCATTTTTTTTCCCAGATTGAGCCCACATTTGCAACCATATCTGGATTATTTTCTCAACTCCTTATACCACAGCAGTTGGCAAGTCTAGCACCAAGATGACTCAGTCTACTTAATTCTACCACATCTTGTTGAAAGTAAATGGCCTTGCCTAGCTAACCTTGAGCTTTGAAAAATGGCACACCACTTCACACACTGTGCTTAAACTGCCTCTATCCCCTACTAGGCATGGCACAATAAAGACAGGGGGCAGAGTCCATTATATTTATCATTGTATTTCTACATATAAACCAGTGGAATCGAAACTGGGAGGCTAAAGAGAGAGCAGAAGGTTTTTGCATTAAATAATGGAATGCAAGTCTATAAAAATTCCTTGAACATTTGAAGCGTAGTCAGGGAAGTATGGGGGTCCCTGGGGTCTTCCAAAGGGAGAAGTTCATCAGCTAGTAGAGTCCCAAAGTCCCAGAAGTCTAGATCCAGCAGCAACACTTATTCCTTTTACTCTTTGATAAATGATTGGACTGTTCCATTTCAGCTTCTGTGTTACAAAAGAACACAATTCATAGTTGTCTCAGGAGAGCAATGCAAACAAATTATCCAATATTTACCAAATCATCTGAAAATGAACTTAGCTAAGTAGCTTTTCACATACATTTTCTCCTGAGACTCCAAATTATACTTATTATGTGGTACATGGAGCTCCTTTTCCCCCATCTAATCCAGATCAGGCAGGAATGAGAAGGTATGATTTTCTTAAGATAAAGTGAGTAGTAATTGAAAGTCAAAGCATGGAATTCAAACATCTACTTAGATTTTTGTTTTAACGTAATGTACATATTTAGTATTTTACTTACTGAACCATAGCATAGCAATTTTGCTTATCTGTGGGGAAAAATAAATGATTTTGACTAAACGAAAAACACTGCCCAAAAGTAAAATGCATTAACCATTTCATTTTGGCCAAAGCACTCACTTTTTTCCCCCAATAATTAAATACCTACAAAATTTTGCTGCCATTAAGTTTCAAATGTCAAGAAGGCAAACTGACATGAGATTAGACAACTAAGTATTGTTAATTCTACTGTGAGAGAGCAGGCATAATGTGCCTTATGTTTTGGTTGATACACAGTTAATGCTCAGTAACTGTAAGATACACTTCTCAAGTCTAGAAAATTGGTTTTTAAATTTGCAAATATTTATAGAGCACTTCATAACTGACAAATTTCTTCTTAATTTAATTCTGGTTCATTTAATTCTCATCAAAACTCTCAGAGGTAAGAATCATCATCTTCATTTTAAAATGAAGTAAATTAGAGTTTGAAGGTGCATTAGTTCCTGGGGCTGCCATAACAAATTACCACAAATTGGGTACCTTAAAACAACAGAAATTTATTCTCTTACAGTTACAGAAGCCAGAAGTTTGAAATCAAGGTGTTGGCAGGGCTGGTTCCTTCTAGAGGCTGTGAGGGAGAATCTACCCCATGGCTCTCTCCTAGCTTCTGGTGACTGCAGGCAATCCTTGGCATTCCTTGGCCTGTAGACGCATCACTCAAGTCTCTGATTTTGTCCTCACATAGCATTTTTCTCTGTGTGTCCTCAACTCTTCTTATAAGAACACCAGTCATTGGATTTAGGGGCCACTCTGATCTACTATGGCCTCAACTTAAGACCATATTTCCAAATAAGGTCCCATTCCTAGGTTCTAGATGGACATGAATTTTAGGGGGAACATGATTCATCACTACAGAAGGGTTCAACAATTCCGCAAAATCACATAGGTAATAGGTTGCAGAGCCAAGAACCAAACAAAGGTACATACAACACATCTCCACAACACTTAGCTTTCCCACTAGATCGTGCTTGCCAGGTCGGACTAGCCTGGATGTGCAGCAGTAGCACTGGAGTCATTCTGTATCACCTTGCAAAAGACCCTGCTTCATTCAACTTGGTCTAAATTACAAAAACCAACACAGAATTAAATATCTGTGACAACTCCACAGAGCCTCTGACAGCTCTCTTTGGTCAACAGTAGAAAGCTCAGGGTTTTCATGCTTGACACCCACCCATCATTTTCAGTAACCTTGCTCACATCTCAACATCTCTTCATGCACTTTTATGTTCAACCAAGATTAATCAGTATACTTTTGTATATAACTTCATGTCTTTGTTTCTTCCCCTGAAATGTCCTTCCCCTTAGTCCTTCTTTCCATATCTGCATGCTCACCATCTAAATCCAAATTTATCCTGAAAGGCAGACAGATATAAATCTCTCTTTTCCCTCAATTTCCATAGCACTGCCTCTTTAAGTTGATACTAATCAAAATCTAATTTTCATCATAGTTTATTCTTCCTTCCCTTGCTCCTTTCTTTCCTCCTTTATTTCCTTTTTTCCTTCTTTCCTTCCTTCTTTTCTTCTCTCTCTCTTTCTATATATACATGCAGCATATATATGTGCATAAATACACACATGTGCATATATACACATGTACATACAGTTAGCCCTCCATATCCATGGATTTCACAACCAACTACAAATCAAAAATTTGAAAAAATAAAATAGGTTAGGCACAGTGTCTCATGTCTTTAACCCTAGCAATTTGGGAGGCTGAGGTGAGAGGATTGCTTGAGGCCAGGAGTGCAAGATCAGCCTGAGCAATGTAGTAAGAACTCTTCTCTATAAAAAATAAAAAAATTATCCAGGTTTTATGGCACAGGCCTGTAGTCCCACTTGTAAGCCTATAGTCTCAGCTACTCAGGAATCTGAGGCAGGAGGATCGCTTGAGCCCCAGACTTTGAGGTTGTAGTGAGCTATGATAATACCACTGCACCCTAGCCTGGAAAACAGAGAGACTCTATCTCAAAAATAAATAAATAATAACACAACATTTTAAAAAATAAAAATTGAAAAACCATATACTATAACAATCTACATGTCATTTACATTGGATTAGGTATTATAAGTAATCTAGAGGTGATTTAAAGTATACAGGAGGATGTGCATAGGTTATAGTCAAATACTATCCCATTTTATTTAAGGGACTTGCACATCTGTAGATTTTGGTATCTAAAAGGGTCCTTTATGTGCTCGTTTCGGCAGCACATATACTAAAAGGGTCCTTTAACCAATCTCCCATGGATGCTGAGGGACAACTGTGTGTATGTATGTATATATGTGCATATATACATGCATATGCTTACCTCCAAAATTAGAAACCAAAGTCTTAGAGAGGAAGGTCCATATCTTATTCATAATGTATATTGCATTATACTTTGTACCAGGAAGTTGTACAATGAATCACTGATAAATGAATGAAATACTTTATAAATTTAAATGACTTTAGTAAATATATTGAAATTAGTTAAAATTAGTTAATTTGTATATTAAGAAAGAAAGAATTATGATGGTTTAAAAAGAATAACTGATTTTTAAGTGTAAGCTCATAATTAATAAGGGATGAGAATCATTTTCAAAATACCATGATCTATTACTATAGTTGCAAAATAATTGGAAGATATTCTTAAAGTTTTAAAAATGAGAGCTATAACATAGTTTTAGAAGCTGTCTAAATCACTTGGCCTCTGGTTTAGTGTTTAGAATGTTAGAATATTTTTCAAGTTCCTCCAGACTCATAACTCTTCTTCCTTGAGGCCAGGCCTGGTTGTGTTTAAGAACATCACTGTCAAACTACTAAAATACCCACAGATATATCATATACATTTTGATGCTAAAATAGGTGATATACCTATCATACAACATTACTGTATTAAGTACAACCTAGTAAAACCCTGTTGATTTTGCTGGATCACTATACAAATCTTAATAACTTGACATTGAATACCACATTATACTAGCACTTAACAGTGCCTGACCCTAATAAACTTTTATAATGGTCGTGACTTGGCCTGAGGCTGTGTATACACTAAGCTGGAAACAAAAGGAAATAATCAGTTACTTTTATATCATTTAACTAATTCTTTAAAATCTTTGCTGTGTATTTTTTTATTTCTGGTCTTTTTATGTAGGGGGAGGGAGTTTATTGGAAGAAGAGGGTCATCTCATAGTGTTACAGGGGTGGTTTCTCTTCTAAACTTCTATGAAGAGTGTGAATAAGTTGTAGAACTGATTCTCTTTTAATTGATGGAATCATAGAATCTCATTATAAGGCCTTGTAGATCATCTGGTCATCAAGTCTTAATTAAAGATATTTCTGTATCAAAGTACACTATACATTTCGTCTCCAGTACCTCAAAGATGGCAAACAAGTTTCTCCTTGACAAATTCAACCAATTGACACTAGCTATCTGGAACACTGTGTTGAGGAAGATTCTGAGACTGAGGCTAGAATCTGGAGGATAAATGACACATATGTATTTCCAATATATATTTATTAAATCTTTGACACACTCAGGATTTTTCTGCTCAAATATCATCATGTACTGTATAGAAAATCACTTTATAAAATATTTTATATGACTAGAAACACACCATGCTAGTATTAGCACTAATAGACTAGATCCTCCTAGATTATCAGTTTTGAATATTTGGATACTTTGATCTCTAGCTGCCTTGTCCTATATGGTAGCCACTAGTCACATATGACTACTCAAATTTAAATTTGTTTGAAATTAAATAATATTTGGAATTCATTTTCTTGGTCTCATTTCAAGTGCCATATTTCAAGTGCTCAAACACCACTTGTGGCCAGTGGCTACTGTGTTAGACAATGCGGACATACAACATCTCCATCACTGCAGAAAGTTCACTACAAACATTTCAATGACCAACATAAAACATCATCCTTTCATAATGTTGAAATCTGCACAAGTCAACTATTAACAAAAGGGTTCATAAATCTCTTCCAAGATGACATGCCACATCTTTATTTCTTTTCTCCTTCATGAGTCAGGGATATGGCAGTGGCTGGCATCCTTCAAATGAGTGTGGGTGCCTGGGGATGTGTCAGACTTGGTGTGGAGATGGGGAAGAGTCATAACTATTGGCTACTCTGCCATGAGGTGACTTCGCCATGCTGGTCAGCAGAGATGACTTCAGGAGACTTCTTGATGACTCAGGCACTCAGGACAACAGCAAAGATATTATCAGAGAGGACTATTCTAAAATTCTATACTTGTATAATCCTAAATTCAAAGCAGAAATGGAAACTAGGATATATTCAGGATGGCCAGAGTGTTAGGAAAGACAGAGAGAGAAGGGCAATGGCAATGAAGAGAGTGTTACTGATTAGATAGGTGAGAGAAGGGAGGTGTGAGGAAGCCAAAGACCGACTAGGTTGCACAGAATTACCAAACAAACCATCTTTAGCCTGATTATCATGGGCTGTCAGCTCTGCCAAGTGATGGATGACTGAAAACATAGCTGATAAATAGATGTTTCCTTTATTCTTCTTTTTATAGCATCTCTCTCCTGTTCCTGTGGCTTTGGATAAGGCAATGGAAACCTTGCTGAATGCTGACAGTGCTTTTGGCCAGTTTTATAACGATACTTCAGAGGTGCCAAGTTCCTACTGCCCTCTTCTCGGGACTCCCATAATAGCCGTGTTCTGCACCTCTCCTTAAGCCACCAATGTGCAGGCTGTCTGGCATTTCTTTTAATGCTTTTACTAGCATTTCCTTTCACCTTAAATACACTGCAGGCTCTGAGAGGACAACATTTTTGTCATATTCACCTTTGTGTCCCCGGACGGTTCTTAGCATGGTGCCCCACACATCTGGAGGCAATATGGAATTGACATTGCATTGTGGCTCTGAAGCCAATTTTCCTGGGTTTCAATTTCACCTCCACCACTGGCCGACTGTGTCTTTCAGAAAATAATCCTCCTACTCTAAGTTTCATTTCCCTTTTCTCTTAAATGGGCATAATAGTATCCTCAGGAAATCGTGTTAACATTTAAAAGAGTTAACAAAATCAAAGATCTTAGCACAGTGCCCAATGCAAGGTAAACAGTCATAATAATTATTATTTGGGGCATTAAATAAATCCAGATTGAACCCAACTGCTTAAAACTTGCCCTGTGCCTGCTAATAGGGATTTTAGAGCTAACAGAGACTTCTGGCACACCTTGCACATTTTATGTATGAGGAAACTGAGGTGCACTCAGGGGACAGCATTTGCCCAAATTCACAAGCCAGTCAGTGGCAGGGCAGGGACTGGAGGCCGGGGTCCCCAGTGGCAGGTTTTACATTTCACTCATTGCCTATCCAAGTTCATTTGGATGTGCAGAGCATGCTGTGGACGTTTCAAGGTGGAAAATGTCAGGCAAAGGATTATCTCTATTACACCAACAACTCAAACTTCCAGGCCTACATAGTAGGAGACATGGACATGCCCCTGTCACATTGTCAGTGAATTTATCTTTTCAAATGACAATGACTACAACACCCTGGAGAGCCTGGCTTTCAGATAGGGAGCTTCACATGTCACACAAAATATTAAGGATGTTGTCATTTTTCAAGGTAAAGGACCCAAGATCAAGTGTCATCACATCAACACGACTGTATTCAACATACATTTCTGAGCACTTGCTTTTTAAAAAATATTTTGTCTATCAAAGAATAATATGGTTGTACTCAAAATGAGCATTTCTGCCTTAATAAGCATGCACCCATGCGTGAACACACACACACACTCATACACACACACGAATGCCTACTATTTTATTCTGTGCAGCAATTGAAAAATGCAAGCCCAGCTTTTAAAATTTACTTCTGAAATGATTTCTGTGGGTCAAGACTATGAGGTTTCCATAGGGTAAAGAAAAATAGACATTGGAACTGGCATTTTAAAAGCTCTACTTTGTGAAATGGAAAGTGCTAATACAGCACAAATTATTGAGTTCCACTCTGCTCTGTGCCTTAAGACACTCCTCAGAATGCTAGGCACTTAAGCAAGCATATTATAGCTCTTTCCCACTTGAGCCACATGTATGTGTGATTCCAGAGACCCCAAAGATGAAAATCTGGCTACAGCTAATACTTAGCAGCAATAAGATACTGAGAAAAATTATGGTAGGTAATTTGCCAAGCATTCCAGGAGCAGTTTCATAGAGTTTATACATTTCAAGTACTATTTATTTATTTATTGAATATTTTATTTATTTAGCAGAGCTCCTATAATCCATTAAGCTTCAAGAATTAAATTTGTCCCAGAGCTTATGATCGAAATCTTCAAAGATTGTTTTTAATCTCTGTGCTTATGTGCATGAGCATGTGTGTGTGGGGGGGGGGGGTTAGCTTCCTTTGAGATGCAAGATCATAGGAAGATGCCAGAGCTGGAAGGAATCTTTTAGATCACAGAGTGGAAATTTTTCCTAGGCAATAAAACTCTTCAGATCAAATTTTTAGAAGGAACCTTAAAATATATACAAGAAAAAATAATAAATGGGGTACTTGTGCATATCAATCTTTAGTGTTTGTTGGAAAATACTTAACCAATGGTAGAAACTCTGAAGCATCTGTTTTAAGCCTTCAATTCTAAGGAGCACATTTTGAAAACCAAGAATATGGTCCAATTTGATAAGGTGCCTGAGACCCAGAAAGAGATGAAACTTGCAAAGAAGGAAAAAGCTGAGTCTCTAAAGAGATGGCTTGTTTCCAGCTCAGATTTCTTTCTATTATAACATGCTGGCTGGCTTTCACATTTTGCAAGTGAGCATTAAATGGCATGACATCTAAAAATCATAAGCCCTTTTGAGCTCATATATGTTATGGAAGAGTAACTTAGGTCTGTGTCTAGTGGCTCTTATCCAAACTACAATATTAACCAACATAAAAGGTCAATTAGTAAACATTAGTAAACTACTAGTAAATTATTTAACACAATGTATTGTTTTCTTCCCATCATACATAGCCTTAGCATCAATAAAATTATAAACATAGATATGTTACTAAATTACTTAGTTGGAAAAAATTTTTTCTTCTGATTCCTTTTTATACCAATGGTGATGTTACTATTTAATACTAGTAAATTATATGAACATCTAAAAGAAGAAGGCAGTAGCTGTGTGCCTAGTGATTCTGCAGGAAGGAGGGAGAAGATTTCATTAAAATGTTACCTGTAGCTTCATGAACTCCTGCAAGCAAACTCAAATGTCAGCTTGTTTCAAAAGTACTGCCACTATATCCTAATAGTAAAGCACCTACTGGGAAATACTAGAGAAAATAATAAACAATAATAGCTCTTAGCAATTGAATAATACATTTTATCCATGGACTTGAAAGTTCTTTAGAAGCAATAATGAATTCAATTTAACCACATGCCCACAAGTAGGTATTAGTTCCCTGTTTTATAGATGTACTCATTTAGTATGAGTTACAGCCCACATTTGTGGGAATATTGAATAGGAAAAATGCCACTGAAATAAAACGTTTTCAGATTCACTGGGCAGTGCAGTAATAACATGGCAGTGTCCCAAATGATACCCAGGAGGTGTTGAAGAATTAATGCACATCCAAAACACCTAATTTAATACCAAGAAACTTGAGAACTAAGGAAAACTGAACTCAACAAGATGCAGAAATTCACCTCTGTTTATCAACGCATTTAAAGCTTTTGCACTGCAAAGGAAATAATTAGCAAAAGCAAAATGGCAACCTATGGATTAGGAAAAATATATTTGTAATCCATATATCTGATAAGGGGTTCATATCTAAAATGTATAAAGAACTCATACAACTCAATATTAGAAAAGCAACCCAATTTAAAAATGGGCAGGGAACCTGAATAGACATTTCTCCAAAAAAGACATAAAAATGGCCAACAGGCATATAAAAAGGTGTTACTCATTATTAATCATCAAGGAAATTCAAATCAAAAGTACAAGGAGATATCACCTTACACCCACGAGGATAGCGATTACCAAAAAGTCAAGAGATAACCAATGTCGGCAAGGGTAAGAAGAAAAGAGAATGCTTGTACACTTTTGGTGGTGATGTAGATTGGTGTATCCCTTATGGAAAACAGTATGGAAGTTCCTAAATAAATTAAAAATAGACCTACCATACGGCCCAGCAATCCCTCCTCTGGGCACGTACCCAAAGGAATGCAATAAACACCTTGTAAAGACATCTGCACTCCCACATTCATTGCAGCATTATTCACAATAGCCAAGATATGGAAACAACCTAAGT
>VBSM01000272.1:44689619-44738991 GCA_008086735.1 Cheirogaleus medius
AAAAAAAAAAATAAAATAGAATCCAAAAGTTTGTCAGGAGAATGGCTTTCACAGGTGTATTTTGTATATTACATACAAATAAAGATGAACTCCAATGGAAGGAGGTTATTCAGAACCATTGAACTTCAAAATATTAGCAAAGGAAAGTGCCTAAGAGATCACGAAATGTTACTTCCTTTGTTTTACAGGAGGAAAGGTGAGGTTCAGAGGATAACGTGACCCACCCACCTTCACACAGACAATTCAGTCTTACATAGAACATGTTAAAAACTTGAGTAAGTAAATAAAAATTTTAGTTGGTAAAGTTCATTTTTCTTTACACAATTTGTTCTACATTTAGTGTGTGGCAAACTATGGCCTATGGGCCAAGTCTGCCCTGTAGCCCATTTTTGTATGGGCTGAGAGCTAAAAATGTTTGTTACATCTTTTAAATAGTTGAAAAATAATAAAAAGATTAATATCTTTGATAAGTGAAAATTACATAAAGTTCAAATCTCAGTGCTCACAAATAAAGTTTTATTGGAGCACGGCTATGTTCATTTGTTTGCGTATTGTCTACGGAGATTTTATGCTACAATGACACAGTAGCAGCCACAGAGTTTGTAGAGTTCAAAAGCCTCAAATACTTGCTCTCTGGCTCTTTAAAGAAAAAGTTTGCTGACTCCTTCTCTAAACGACATATCTCAGAGATGTATAGTATATTTGCATGTGTCTGCAAATAGATTATCTTTTGTCTATAAATTAGAGATATTTGGAATTTGGTTTATTTCCTTCTGTGTTTTCTTTATACGTCCAGAAGCTTATCAAACTGTTTCATCGAAGACATCAAATGTCTGAGAATTTTTCCTGATTTCTCAACAACCGACACTTTTTTTTCAAACCATAATTACACAGATTTCTGTTGTTTAAAACACCCTCACGTACAATAATCTCTCACAAAAACCATATGAGGTGCCTATGGAAAGAACTGCTATTTCTGCTTTATAGAGGGGAAAACTAGGCTTAGAGAATTCAAGGAACTGTCTTAAGAGCACTGTTGAATCAGCAAAAGATTCCTTCCCTGACCCCAGAACCCAGGTGCTGCTGAGAGAACAGCACTCCATCTGAAGGGTCCCACACAATTGCAGCTGAGATTAGAAGAGCCAAAAATATAACAAGGGATGATATTATAAAAACAAGTTGCAATCCTTTCCTATGCATGGTTATCTCTGGAGGGATACCCAGGAGGGACTTTTTTGTCTGTTTGGCTGAAGAGAAAATTAAGGGAGACTTACCATTCTTTTGTCTGAAATTTGTACCATGTGTGTACATTGCTTATTCAAAAAATAAGGGTTTTTAAAAGTCTCTGTACTAATATAAGATAGCCAAGTGGCAGCATCTCCCACCAGTAAGAACTGCCTCTTTCTATTTGAGGATAGATTTCATACAGTTCCAACGGTCCTTAAGGAAAAGAGAATTTTCAATTAAGTGTTAATCTGAGGTCAGTGTAGCACTTGCCATGAAGTCCATTTTGATGGGCCATTTACTTGTAGCCCAAGGAAAATGATGGAGCACATCACTGCTCCCTGTCACTATGCCAGCACTGGCAGGTACCTGACGAGGAGCTTGATGGGGAGTCCTGCCTAATCTATCTGGAGTGCTACTCTTTTTTTTCTTTCCTTTTATTCCTTTTTACTACTAAATGCAATGACTTACAGTAAGACCAATTGTTGATTACATTTTCTTACCAGTAGCACATTTCTTGGAAAATACATTCATAATCAATAAGTATTTCTTAAAAGAATGATATTGCACAAAAGAGTTTTCTGCATTTAGTTGGCAATCATGATTTTTAAATAATAATTCAAAATTAGAGTTAAAACATCAGGGAAATTCTTTATTCTTCCAGCCTTCTGAAAAGAGTTGAGAATCATTTAGAATAGATAGATATATAAGCAAATCTAGAGTCTATAAACATCTAGCTAACTCTAGATAGCTATCTAGTTAGACTATATATTGTTTATTGATCCTAGCATGCTTGAGAATTACTATGAAATTAAATAACATTATGATTAGATGAACTACTATGGATCATCTAGTTCAATTGTCTTAATCAGTGAGGAAACTACCACCAAAGAAGATTTTGTCCAATGTGAATATTGAAAATAAAGATTATGTATACATTCAATTTGCCTACAATTGGCCCAACCTACATTCTTAATCTTATCACCATCAGCTCTCCTTCATGCAGATTATATTTAATAGAATAACTCCCCTCCCTCACCCTACTCCTAAACCATCCATGTTATGCCTTTGTCTTCCTTGTTCTTTCTAAATTATATGAATGTCTTTTCCTCTTACTTTTCATATTGATGTCCTGCTCTGCTTCTGTGAATTCCTAATGAACTTTATTGGTGTCCATTTCCAATGGCACTTATCTGTATACATTCATCCTTTGGGTTTTCTTTTCTCTGTTTCCTATAGATATTAGGATTTTAACTAATTTACCCTTTTTTATGTTGCTAGACCAGATTTTTTAAACAACAGAAAAGGCTATCATATCATATAAGAGAGGCTTTCTGGTGTCTGAATTTCGGTAAAACAACAGGAGATGAAAACACATTTGAATTCCTGCACTGTGGTAAATATCAACTAGTTCCTGTAAAATAAATGGGTCTTGATTTCTTGGGAGTTTTCTTATTCAGGGATGACTGACACCATACTTGAAGAATGAATCGAGTAAACTCAGAGCTTTTAAGTTTAGAGGACTAAAGAGCCAGCCAGGCCGGCCTTCTAGCCTTACACATAGTATAGGAAGGTCTAAAAGAAGTAAAGTGCCTTACACAGAACTGCAACCTGGCACTTAATGTTCATATTTCCCATTTGCTCATACTGCCTCCCCTAACGATTTTTTTAGTTGGTAAAGTCCCTTGCCAAAATGTAAATATATGTTTGGGTGCTTTGCTCCTGGTAATATCATGTACATACATGTTTTGAAGAAACCATAACTTCATTTATAACTTAGCCAGGGCACACCCAGGAATCATGGAGTCTTATGTAAATCTGTGAAATTTTCAGATCTGGTCTTCAGCAGAGTTGAGGTGGAAGCTGAGCCCGAGTCACCCAACCTGCTCTCTAACCACTGTAGCTAAAATCCCTGTTGTCATCTCTCTTTTATCCTTATTTGTGCATCTGTCTTTCTGGACCCAGCTCATAACTATACGTTTATCCCTATTTTTTATTGTATTGCAGTTTGATCATGATTCACCAAAAATAAATTTTTATTTAATCATTGATTCAATAAATGTTACCAAATGTCAGTTGCTGTCCTATCCTTAGGACACTAAGGTTACTTCTACTACTATTAAAGATAATATGATTAATAATTACCATTAAGGAAATGCTTAGTGTATGTCAGGTACTGCACTAGGGACTTTACACACATCTACTCAATTAAAATGTTAAATGGTTCACCCAAGCCTGGGACTACACGAAGAACTCAGAATTTAAATCCAAGTGTGTCATGATCTAAAGCCTCGGTCCTCAGAGAACAGTCTTTGGTCTTCAAGTGCCATGTCTAGTGTTAGAGAGAGACATCTACCACAATGATTAAATCCATGGGGTGAAAGCTATTATTCAGATAAATATAGGTGTCATCGAGCATAGAGAAAGGAACCCTGACTCTTCTGAGGGCAGTTAGCCAAACCTTGCAGCGTATATGGCATTTGGACATAATTTTAAAGAACAATTATAAGGTTGTTAAGCAGACAAGAGAAAGAGGGCTTTGTGGATAGAGGAAACCTTACGGGAAAAAGCACATTGTTTTTTTAAAAGTAGCACATTTGGGGGACTGAAATAAGTGAGTCCATGGCTCCTGCTGAAGCTGAAGAGGCAGATGGAGCTCGCGGACCAAGAACGGAGTTCAGACCTCGCTTGTAGGAAATGAATAAACACTAAAGGCTTCAAAGCAAAGGAGTGACATGATCAAATATTAAATTTAGAAAGCTCACAGTGGTGTGAGAAATGAATTGAATAAGACCAGAGAGGGAGAGAAAGAGAAACAAGTTAGAAGAATATCATAACAGCATAACTGAGAGAAAATGAGTAATTGAACTAAGGTAGTAACAGTGAAAATAAAAACATATATTAAAGAAACGTTTAAGACACTGAATCGGCTGTACATAATGACTAATTAGACATCAAGGACTAAAGCAAGAAAGAATCTAAGATGATGCTCAGGTTTCTGGCTTAGGGAGTAAGAAGAGTTTTGACGTCATTAAACAAGGCAGGTAGAAGCAAAGTTGGAGCAGAAAGATAATGATCCCAGTTTTAGAACTGCTGACTTCGGTGTACGTGCAGGACATTCAGATAGAGATGTCAAGACTGCAGCCCACATCAGTATGGAGCGTCAGGTCTGGGAGAGAGATGCCAGGTAGGGAGTCATCAGGACACAGGTGGCAATTAAAGCCAATTGTTTGTTCAACAAATATTTATTGAATGCCTATTGTGTGCCAGAAACTATTTGAGATGCAAGGGATATGGCAGTTAACAAAATAGGTTAATAAAAAAGGCTGGCCTTCTTAGAGTCAATATTCTAGTGGCGGTTATATTTTAAAGCATACATATAAATCCACAATTACAAATTGCATTAAGTTCAAGAGAAGAAAAACATAGAATACTATAAAAAAGAACAACAGGGGCCAGGTCATCTAGACAGAGTTGGTAGTCAGGGCCATCTGAGATACGGAGGATTTAAACTGAGGCTAAAGCCTAATAAAGGGTTGCAAAGTGCAGAACACTCCAAGTGGGAACAGCATGTGTAAAGACCCTGGGACTAGAAAGAGGGAGCTTTTTATTCAATATACTGAAATAGATGCATGTGGTTGGAAGATAATGCATGAGCCCAGGAGAAGAGGTGGAAAGGGGAGAGTCCAAGCAGACCTGCTCATCCAGGGAAAGTCTGTACTTTGAGACATAGTATCAATCTAACAATCAATCATCAGAGTGAGGGATACAGCAAGTCAGCATTTAATAAGGAGAGCAGGGGAAGAAAAGCCTGCAAAAGAAACCTAGATCATTTCCAGCACAGCATGGTAGCTACTAATAGCCCCTTTCTCTCTAAGGAGTTGGAGGAGGGTTCCATGAAGCACTTTGGTGAAACTAGAGATCTCATGGAATGGATAAACAAAACGTGGTAAAGCTATGCAATGAAATGTGATTCAGACATAAAAAGGAATGAAGTAGTGATACATACTACAACATGATGAACCTTATGTTCAGTGAAAGAAGCCACATTCAAAAGCCACAAATTGTATGATTCTATTAATAGGAAACATTCATAATAGGCAAATCCTTAGAAACAGAAAGTAGATTAATGGTTGCCAGGGGCTCGGGAGAGGGGAAAATGGGGACTGACTGCTTAATGGGCATGGGGTTTTCTTTTGCATTGCTGAAAGTGTTCTAGAATTCGATAATGTGATGAATCCACAAATCTATGAATATACTAAAAACCACTGAAAGTGTACTTTAAAAGGACAAACTTTATGGTACATGAATTACATATCAATAAAGCTGTTATTTTAAAAAATGTCATGGGACACCTCCTTGCCCATCTATTAAGACCCTTTCAGTCTTACTAGATGACATAGCAACCTACAGATAGATAGACCTAGATAGCATGATTATGTAAGAATTTTACCCGAATTATTATTAACATTATTATTATTTTTGAGATAGAGTCTTACTCTGTCACCCAGGCTAGAGTGCAGTGGCATCATCAGAGCTCACTACAACCTCAAACTCCTGGGCTCAAGTGATTCTCCTGCCTCAGCCTCTGGAGTAGCCTAATGTACAGACATGGGCCACCACATCCAGCTAATTTTTCTATATTTTGTAGAAACAGAGTCTCGCTATGTTGCTCAGGCTGGACTCGAACTTCTGGCCTCAAGCAGTCCTTCTGCCTCGGCCTCCCAAAGTGGTGGGATTACAGGTATGAGCCACTGCATCTGGCCTAGAATTAAATTTTTAGCTGATATTATCTTTGATGAGCAGTCGCTGAATGAGTTATGTCTGTATTTAATAATGATTTTGGAAATTCAGTTCCATATGATTAATTTTTAACCTGGAAAGATACTGAAAAAGCTCTCAGTAATCCATCACATAAATATATGAAGACAACATCCATGTGTCTCATAAAACATTGCCACTTACTACCTTGTAAAGGTTCTATCAAGATGTCTCATCCTTTGTGCTGAATGTTAAGATTGATAGATCAAAAAGGAGGCAGGGCTATAATACATTGGGTCTTTAATGAGGCATTGGATTCTATCTCACACGACATATTTATCAATGAATCAGAAGAGGTGTTTTGCACACAAATTATTCTTCTGGCACTAACTTACTAGTTTATTTCAGGCAAGAAAATAGAAAGGGATTTAAATTTATCAAATATTTTAAAGACAGCCAAGGTAAGATTTAAAATTTTAATATATTTCTAATTTAAGAAACCCAGTGACTTATCAAGATGCTGAATCCTTATAATGGCAAGTACTTAGGAAGTACTGAGAAATGAGTAGATCTATCAATTTTTCAAATTTCCCCTGATAGTTAATAATCAAAGAATGAATGATTATCTGGAACTTATACCAACCTGGGAACATGGCTTGATACTTATTAGGAATGTTTAGAGAAAAATGGGTATATATATATATATATACACACATATACACACATACATATGTACACATGAATATATGATGGAAATTCCATCAAATTAGCCAATTCCTTAGAAAATAAGATGTAAATAAATGAATAAACAAATAAGCAAGCGAAGTAGGTAGAGGAACTGCTCAATAAAAGCAGATTAAAAACATTTATGAATAAAAACAGTTTAGCATTTTGAACGTCTCAAAGTATCTCCAGTAACAAATTTGATTCTCACATCCTCTCTGTGAAATGAGCAGTGCAGAAAGATAACCCCATTTCACAAAGAGGGAAAATGAGACTTAGCAAGGCAAGGCCACTTTGCACAAACTCAGACTTTCAGTGAGTGTTTTATATCAACTCAAATCTTCTGACATCAAGTCCAATACATTTCTAATATAATACAGTACTTTATCATTATCTATACTCTCATTACTAATGTTATTTTTATTATCATGGTATAAAAACATGGTATATGATATCACAAAAATGGTCTATGATATGAAAACTGACCAGTGGCCTCGAAACTAATCCATTTTTGAAAAAATAATTGATTTTGTTGATTCTGTCTTTGCCTTTGTTCATTTTATAAAGAAGAGCAAGGCACTAAGATACTTACATACATATTAGATGAGTGTCTCCCCCACAATATGATTAAGCCTCAATTATCCATAGGGACAAAGAATATTTAGAATTTTTAAAAATCTCTTAGAATTTCAAATTCTCACATCAGTGGGTATTTCCCCTTTTACCAGAAATAATTATTTTATAGACCCATGAAATTACCAGCTTTCATTGGTTTTCATTCTTTTCCAACTAGGTAAGTATCTCCTCAACAAATGATCATTGCTTTGATAGAGATTATTTCATTCATGTTTCTGCTCCATGCTCCAAAATTTAGAAGAAATATAAAGAAAGAGAAATGGCATTAGAATGGAGCAATAAAGAAAAAAAACTGAAAAATAATGCTTTCAGAAAGTAGAATAATTTATCCTTGAGTAATAACCAAATATAAACTAAAATTAGAGCATGCAGCTAGAAGCCAGGTAGGGATTTTGTCACCTTGGGATTCATTAATCTCTAATATAGATTCTCAGGTAGGTCAATGGACTCACTCTAGGAATTGTTCAAGCCATTATTATCTTTGGGGGACAGAACAGATGTCATTGAGTGGGGAGGAAGAGAAATTGTGATCTTTGAGGGGTCACTTCATCATGCTAAAAATCAGCACAACCAGAGTGTCAAAGTTGAAGGCTTTTGAGTCGCCCTACACACTCGCATTATCTCAGCTCTCAGATCAATACATGATACATGTATAAGTGGTCACCATCTGATTTAACCAATAGTGTCCCAGACCATGAAAAATTCATTACTGTGACCCAGTGAGTAATTTCATCTATCCCTCATCCGTCAGCAGAGGATTGATCTCCACAGTCACAACCTCAGCCACTCTCTACTGTGTACATGACAGTGATAAACAGAGTGAGATTAAATGGTAGTGTCTACTCAATGGGCAGGGAGGGGTTGGCCCCTCCACAAGTGCAGTAAATCTCATATTGATTAACTCCTCCACAAGAGTGCTTCTGCTTAATTAATAAAAGTTTTAATTCTTAATTCATAGATTACCTTGACAATCTAGTTTTCTTCTTATTATCATATAACTTCTAGTCATAATAAAAATCCTGAGTTCTATATGCTATTACAATTATACTGAAATCTCGTTCTAATATTTAACTGTGAATATTTTTCATATAAGATAATAGTCTTTAAAAAATGCAGTATAAGATTATTCTGTGGTATTTTCCACTCCTGATATTTTTCTTTCTAGCAGCATTGGGGTGGGGGAGTTGGTTTTAAAGGAAATGTTTTTATCTTTGATAACTTGGCAACACACGAACCTGGTCCCTCTCTCGCATACTTCATGGAGGAAAGTCTTTCACTCTATTACAGACTGCAAAGAAGAGGAACCAAAGAGAGTCATACGGGAAGCAACAAAGGCAGCAAGATTAAGTATAAAACGGACCATGTCGCATGTCTCTAAAACTACACATACTCAAAGTTCCCTTTTGCCCACAATATAAAGTTCAAGCACTTTAATGGCCCTTACAAGGCCTTCCAGAAACTTGTCATTCTCATTTTCTACTACCAACCTACACAAATTCTGAATTCTGGAGATATCAATTGACTTATATCCACTTGATCATGCCATACTGTTTCACGTCTCCATGCCTTTGCACCTGCTATTTCCAACACGGAACTGCCATCGCTTCTCCTAGTTCCTGCTTCTGATAAACTCCTACTCATTCTGAAAGACGGTTCCCATCTGTATGAGCTTCCCTGAGCCACCCAAACAACTACCCACTCTCTTGTGCATGTGCCAACCCTATACCTATTGCTTACCTCATTGCTGCATTTATTGTACTTCACTGTCATAATTTGTTTTCAAATACATTTTTCTTACTAGTCTATAAATTCTTTCCAAACAAACCTGTGCACTGTTCAACTTTGTATTAATAGCAGTTACCACAGTTCCTGGCACACAGAAATGTTCCATAAAGTTTCTGAATGAATCTAAAGTATTTGTTACCTAAAGAATGAAACACTATCATTCTTTAATGATATCAAAGGGTATCAAAGGGTAATGACTATCAAAGGGTAATGATTTTTAAAAATATAAAATAAAATAATGTGGCATATTAATATATGTCTGATGGGACAATTGTTACTTTAAATATTCTGTCCAATCATCAGATGAGATATCTTGATTTTTTTATTCAGAAAATATAAATAACATGAATATAAAAAGTAAATAACAAGTTTCATTGGCCAACAATTAATCCTAAACAGTTGATAAGATATTAAGTTAAACTTATTTTTGTCCTAATGTTTCAAGTTGGTAAGAAGATTTTGATGACACAGACACCAAAAAATAGTTTCCAAATGAAATATGTACATCTCTGTCCCTTATAATCATAGACACAGACATCTACTAGAGAGCTAAAAGGGTAGAATCAGGTAAAATCTCATCACACACAAAACATCTAAATTACTTGGGTCAATAAAATGCTAAAAACCTTAGTTCCAGGACCGAAGAGAAAACAGAACATTGAGCTTCTCAGACAAGTTGCCATTTGTTGCAGCCTCCAGGGTGGGATTTTCAGGTGGGGTGAATTGGATACCAACTAGCTGTATATGGACCTGGGCAGGTGACTTCTCTATGAACTGTAGTTCCTGCTCTGTAAAATGAGCGACCTAGATGATATCGCCTAGAGCCTTTCAGCTCTCATATCCTATTAGCCTAGGGACTGTTCCAAGTTATAGAAAATGATGAGGAAAATTAAGTGGTAGTTACTGATAGATGGCAAATAATAGACCTGCTTCTCAATTTAATAGTCTCATCCTTTTTCTTCCCCTTTGAAGACAAATAACAAAACAAAATTTAAAAAAACAACCAGATACTTTTCTCATGTGCAACACATTTAATATATAGATCAATAAAACATTGATTCCAGTGTAGTATACAATGTGTTGAAATCCCTGCTTCTTTGGGTCATTCTGGAAGATGTACATACTTTTGTTATATACAGAAACTTTAAGCAACTAGCATCATATTCATATTTACATAGGATTTACAATTTGCCAAAGCAGCCAAATATAATACCTCATTTAATCTTGAGACACCTTTGAGAGTTAGGATTCTTTGATTTATACAGGGAATGGAACAGAAAGGTTCAGGGTACTGCCTGAGGTCCAGCAACTAATAAATATGGAGCTAAGATTCAATTGTCAGTCTCTAGATTTCAATTCAATTTCATTCTGTATCAATGCAATCCCTCTCTCTAGCCATATTATTCATGCAGAGGATGTTAAGTGGGGAGAGAAGGGATTGAAAGGTTGGTTCCTTTAATTGTTCAGGAAATATTTGTCTGGCACCTACTCTCTGTCAGATGCTTTGCTAGATGCCAGGAAATACCAAACCCCACCCAATCCCTACCTTCCTGGATTACTAGCCCTTACATTTCCAGGAGGATTGAAATGTATAAAACTAATTGTAGAATATTGGCAAACGTTATGAGTACAACATAAAGACATATGCAAGGGTCTATGGGAGCACATTGAAAAATTCATTGTGCTTATGAGAATCAGAGGGAGCCTCTGTCATTTAGCTGAGTCTTGAAGAGGGAGAAGTATTTCAACAGGTGAAAACAGGAAGGAAAGGCATACTAGCATGAAAAGAACAGCAGGAATGACAGCTCAGATGGGTGATTCTGTGAGGTTCACCTAGGAAGGCGGTTCTTTGGGCCAGTATGGCAAGATGAAGACTGAGTGGGTATCATCTTTGTTCAAAGAAAGCCAGACCAGCCCTGAAGCTGCAAAGTAAAACATCCTTCCTATGCTTTCCTTTTCCAAGCTTTGCCAGAGAGGATGCTTACTTGTCCTTAGCTTCAAAATATCCTTAAGCATGTTCTCAAAGTGTGGTCCCCACACCAACAGCATTGGCATCATCTGGGAATTTGCAAGAAATGCAGATTCTTGGGCTCTGGTCACAAACCTTCCAAATCAAAAATTCTGGGTGTGGCTCCCAGCAATCTATGGTTTAAGAAGTTCTACAGGTGATTTTAATGTCCACTCAAGTTTCAGAAACACTGCCTTAAGACTTCTGCCAATTCAGATGTCCACATAATACTGTAAGACATCAGTTCCAAAACAAAATTACCTCACCCATCTCTGTACTCTGCAAGCTAACTCTTTTGGGGGGGAAGAAAGAGGGGTGAAAGTCAGCTGACAAAAGGTACAATGAACAATTTGTGAATGAACTAGGAATTTGTACTGAGGTGCAAAGTGTCCATTTTTCAGGACTATTGAAAGGAAGATTTAAGAATCCATCGCTGAATTGAGTAGACACCATCTCCCTATGAACTTCTATAGCTTCTTTTATGACACAGGACTTATTGTTAGTCATTCTATAACATCATATTACAAATGGCTCACAAATAGGAATTGTAAAATGCTCTTTATAGAACATTCATGTCACATTCAAGTGTGACAATTATAGAAGAGAGGGTAGGCATATACATTTCTCTGCATTCTTGGTGTGGCTTGGAACTAGTTGCAGTTCAATTTGATAAAAAAGCACCAAGCTCTCTCTATGTCATCACCATGAGTAGACTAGGGATGGTGATGGGTAAGAAGTCACAGCTCATGTTTTCAAGGAGTTTGGTCTGTTTCCTTGGAATGCTCAAAAAACCCTCTGACTATTCCCCAATCACCCACTAGGACTTTCCCTGATCTCTACCTACTTGATTTCTTCCTGGAATGCTCACCCAGATTCACTTTCTATGCCCACCAAAACCTGTTAAAACAGGGCTCAAATACCACCATTTTTCTTCAACCAGGTATGATCACCTCTTAGACAATACAGGTTAAAGAAATATTTTTCTCCTAAAGAGTTATGTGGCCTTCTGGGAACCCAGTACAGACCTATATTAAAAATATTCTACTTAGTTACTGTATATCCTGTAACAAAAGCTTGATGCAAATCATTTCTAATTAAGAAAAAGACAATAGATAAAATTTTCAATAAACCAAAATAAATAAATAAAACTCTTTTCTTTTAATATCCATTCTGCATTTTGGACTTCTTAAGGTTATGGTGCCACCCACACTTCAGAAATATTTAATGTTGCATAACAAATAAATGAAGCATCTCAGGATTCTGCCATTGTATAAAAAAATAAAGAACAGTTATGTTACTTATGAATTTTAGTTTTGGAAGTGGGCACAAAGAAACCTACTGATTGTTGTTTTTGTTGTTGTTTTATCGCAAAGTATTAAGCGGTACAAATAATTCTGGTTACGTGGATTGCTTTTATAATGCTTAAGTCATGGTTATAAGAGTGCCTGTCACTCAGATATTGTTCACTGTACCTGTTTGGTAGGTTTTCATCCATCCCTTCCTCCCCCGCCCCAATGGATTTCCACTGAGTTTTACTTCCCTCTATGCATATGTGCGCTCATTGGTTAGTTCCAATTTAATAATAAGTATATGTGGTGTTTGTTTCTCCATTCTTTAGATACTTTATTTAGGATAATGGTCTCCAGTTCCACCCAAATTGTTGCAAAAAGCATTAAGTCATCCTTCTTTACGGCTGAGTAGTATTCCACGGTATACATATACCACATTTTGTTAATCCACTTGTGAATTGATGGGCATTTGGGTTGATTCCACATCTTTGCAATTGTAAATTGTGCTGCAATAAACATTCAAGTGCAGGTGTCTTTTTGATAAAATGACTTCTTTTCTTTAGATAAATACCCAGTAGTAGGACTGCTAGATCAAACCTAGTGTACTGTGAAAATGTGGGGGGCAAGTAAGAGGGCTGAGAGTAACGTGCATGTTATCTGGCTGTGCTTGCTAGGTCCTCCCTAATTAGCCCTAGTGGGTAATACATAGTTGCAATATCACAGGAGAGCAGAATTCTTTTTGAGATAATTAATTGCTACTAGGAGTTTGGAGTTTATCTGTTGCCAAGAATGGCTAAAATCTGATCTGGATCTAAATAATAAAAATAATAAACTCAACACCAGCAACACAACAGCATTTTGAATGTACATATGATTTTCTATATGGTATTTTATTTAAGGACACCAATAGCTCTGTCCCATCATAATATCTTGCCATACATTGGCATTCAACACATCTTTTTTTTTAATTTCAGCATATGGGGGTACAAATGTTAAGGTTACGTATATTGCTCATGACCCCTCCCCCCTTGAGTCAGAGCTTCAAGCATGACCATCCCCCAAACATTGCACATCTCACTCAGTACATCTTTAACCACTTTGGTATGGTATGGCACTCACCAGCTGAGAAACCTTGCCCAGAGCCGGCACTCATAGTCCGCACGATAGTTTGTGCTGTGCATTGACAACGAATCTGTTTTGCTCTTGTGTGATGAAGAAAGCTTTAAAGCACTGAAAGCTTGTTTTACTTTACAGGCAGCTTTAGGAAAATAACTATAATAACTCCTACTAAGGACTTGTTAAAAGGTCACAAATTCGTAGTAACTTATTAGCTGAACATACACACTGCAACTGCAGAGATAAAAGCAAAAGCTTTTGGCTGTCGGCTAAATCGACGCTCAGCTGTGCGCCTTCATATCACGGCTGTCGGCTAAAGTCGACGCTGGGCTGTGCAAGTTCATCTGTGGCTGTCGACTATAGTCGATGCTGGTACCGAAGTGGTTAAGAAGGGACAAAACAAATGACAACCAAGTTAAGGGTTATTAGTCCCATTTTATAGATGGAAAATGGAGCCTTTGAGTGATTGAGGAAGTGATAAAGCCAGGAAATGGTCAAGGTGGAGCAGACTAGAGGATCCTAAACACAGTCCACTCCTTTCCCCACAGCACACTGCCTCACAGTGTGACAGACCTGCGTGCCACTCCTTCCCCGGCATGTCAAAGCTGTTCACAGTTTTCATATGTATAATACAAGAGAAAGAATGTCTTCATGATGCTTCCATGGTAAACGCTAGCTGTGTATAGAAACCCAGAGCTAATCAGCCATTTCTAACACATCAGTGAAGAAAAAAATATTATAATTCTTCAACTAGATTGACTAACTACATTTTTCACTTTTCTGAAGAATGTTACAATTTTCCATCACATTCCTTGGAGCAATGACAAAGAATCCTTCCAGCTCTGTACTTAGGCATAAAGAACAAATGTTAGGAGTGATAACTCAGTATTAATATAACAAGAAACCTTTGCCGTATAGAATATGAAACATCTTATTAAAGTCCTACTTCGTGTCTGGTGCATATAACATTAATGACATGAATTCCTATCAAAATTCTCTGTGTGCACAGATAGCTGCTGCCTGACCACTATCTATTCTCACTTCCTCCTTATTAATACAATCTCTATATTGTTGACAGCAACAATGTGCCCAGCTACTTATCCCAGCCACTCTTGCAGACAGGTGTTAAAATTTAAACAACACAATTGTAAGAGGGACTTGGAGGGAAGAGAAAACATCCCATCGACTTGCCCTTCTCTTTTTCTACATCTCTGTGTTTAAAACTCAGAAGTGACAGCTGGAGCTGCAACAGACAGACAGGACATCTGTTGACCATGAATTTACCTTGAGTGTGGAAGCTACGCCATAGTGATGGCAGAGCACAAGGACAGGGAAAAACTGAGACTGAAGAAATTATAACGTCGCCATACCAACCTCTTGACTTCTATGTTAAGGGAAAATTAGTTTGTCACTATTACTTTGGATTTCTGTTACTAGTTGACCAGTTTAATCATAACTTTTGAATCCCCTAAATACGGACAAGACAAAGAGCTAGACAATTTTGATTATGAATAAATTTTTTAAGTTAAAGGCCAACTGAGTAATCGATGGACCAGTGTTTCACATTAATATGAGCTAAAAGAAGAAGGTGGTTTTCCCTAAATAAGGCAACCAGAAATGGAACTTAGTTAGGAGTCTGAGTCAGAGGCAGCAAGTAGATGTCTCTGTAGATGACGGTGTTTGTGACCCTGCATAATGATGAAATAGTTGGGGGTGGAGGGTAGAGAGGTAAATCAAGGCATGAGGATTTTAGAGGAAGAGATCAATGAAGCTATAGGAAAAGACAAACTTTTGGGACTAGGGAGGGCAGCATAATTAGCCCCCCAGAGACATGGGCCCAGAAAAGAAATGTTACACATCAGAATAGATATTCCGCTATCCAGGTGGTTGAGTGGAAAAAAATGCTATCCCTTGCAATATCTGGGATAGGACTTTTAAAAAGGGTAAGCACTCAATAAATGTATGCTGATTAACTTAAAGCCATCCAGCAAACTGATGACTGAAGCTCACTGGGAAGCCTCATTCTCAAAAGACTGGATAAGACACGCTGTTTCATCCCTTTCTGGCTCTCCTTTAACTGTCACCAAAGAATATTTGAATTATAAGGGAAAACACACACATGGATAATTACAATAAAGGAGATATATGTAGTCAAAGTCTCATAGCACAAGGGAAAAAAATTTTTAAAGCATTCAGCATTAACTTGTGACTACTGTCTAAAACTCCATATTCCATATTTACACACTTATTTCTCTAGTGCTGTGGTTCTCAACTGGGGTGATTTTGACCCCCAAGAACATTTAACAATGCCTAGAGCACTGGTTGTTACAACTAGGGTAGGGGGAGGTACTACTGGCATCTAGTAGGTAGAGGCCAGAGAAACTGCTAATCAATCATCCTGCAATGCACAGGACAGCCACTCACCCCCAAAGCAAAGGATTATCCCCCACAAAATCTAATAATCATACCAAATACTTCAAGGTTATGGCATACTCTCTCCAGTGTTGACAGTCTTTTAGTTCATGCAATATTTTTCAGAATATCCAACAAGAAAACACCTGACAGCATGGGATCATAAAAATGTGATGTGTGGTCTGTAAGTCTCAGTACTACATAGCTTTCAATGTATTTCCTCATTCACAGAAAGCTTGAAATGAATAATGGCCATAATTGCTAAATACACACTATTTGGCAAGAACAATGTAAATAAAACTTTACAAAGATAATCTTATTGAATCTACAGAACACGCCTGAAGGGCAGGTGTTATTATAATCATTTTACAGAAGAGAACTCTAAGGCTGTGAGAGATAAAGTCCCATGTCCAAGGTCACAGCACTTATAAATAACAGAAGCTCCCAGGAAGTACTGACTACAGGAAGCTTAATGTGTAATCATGAGATGGTTGCTATTCTGGATACCCACATTCTCTTGTGAGTTGAGTTTTTTTCCTTTGCATTCATAAAAACAGTAACTTTATTGGACAGAATGCTTCCTGAAATGGGCCATACATTTCTGCACTTTATTTAATATACCACACTGAACATAATCTTTTCTTATCCTGTCAGGATGGCTATGATGGACATCCACATTATCCTGTACTGTGCTATCCTCTAGAGCTTATGAAATGTGCAGGGCTTCTTGTCACTTCCCTGGATGGTCCCAATGCTTTTAGAGTTTTTCTGTCAATTTTTATCATTTTTCTTTTTTTGCCTTTTCTGGCAGAGTTGGAACAGACTGTTTCAACTATAGCCACTGTGTCTACCTTCAGATACTTCCAGTCTTCCATGGAATAAAAAAAGAGATAACCAGGACTATTAGAACTGTAAAATAAAATCCTAAAGGAACCTTCCTTAGAATGGGGGCAGGGGAAGGGAGGTGACAATGAAGAGGAGCTGAGACTGGATAAGCTTCCGGGTATCAATTTTATCTGCTCCAAATTCCTTTTGGCTTTATTTTCTGGTTTGCTACTGAATTCCATCTAGCTGAGTTTGTTGGATCTATAAGCTTCAAACTCATGAGATATTTTTAATACAATACAGGTAAGGGACATTTTAATCCTACATTTGTCTGTATTATAACAGAATGTTGTGTTATGCTTCCGCCAAGGTACATATGTCTCCTAACACTTAAGCCCAAATTTATCAATAGAACCACATTTCCTAGATGTATTCAAATAAACACTTTTAGTTTTTAAACACATGGCTCCCCATTTTTTAATTGCAAAAGGATAAAAATACCAATAAAACATCAAAACTAATAAATGTAGCAGGATAATATGAAGCTTTAAATGGTTTTTTACATTCAGGGGAAGCTCTGTTTCTTAGTGAGGACCATGAGACCATTTGGGTTATTTTTTTCCACCTTTCATTGCTCCTTTGGAGAATGGAAAGGACCTTTATCAGCACTTTGCAATTGCAGATGCAAAATAGTGTACCCACAGACATGCTGTGAGGTTTAACTGGGACAAAATACAATAGGACACATCAGTGATTCTTGAAAGTTGCAGAAAAATCAATCTGTTAAATGACAAATCAGCCCATTAAAACACACACACACATTTAAGTAGATTCCCCACATAGTTTGATGTAAATAAAATAGATGGTAGACTGGACCCATGCCTTGGCAGGCTGAAAGCTGATAATGACACTGCCAGTGGTCAGGGACCCAGAACTTGGCATGTCAGAGTGCTGCATTGCTTCTGTGGCTCACCACTTGCCTCTTTCAACGCAAGATCAGCTGCTGGTTGGTGAGAATGTTCCCCTGGGTACCCAAATGCTGCCGCCAGCAGTTTTATTACATTCTTCCAAGACTTTGTGAAGCTGAGTAAGCTGTAGCCTTTGCACTGAGGATGTCATGGAGAATAGAGAAAAGCAGAGTTTGGAGCATGCTAGCTATTAATAGCAAATAGAATTTTAGAGTATATTAGCTTTACCTTAGAAAGCAGGGTACTTAGCTTATTTGGAAAATAAAGGGTTACCTTGAAAAGAGATTTAAAAAAATCTGCTTTTCTCTTAAATCATACTTTTACATAACTTAGCTTTTCAATGAAAAAATTTATTTCTCCAGTGGAAGATTTACTATGAAATTATCACTTCAGATAAGAACAAAAAACTCATTTGCTACATATCAAAATAGTATCCAATAAAGGGCTGAGGATACAGGGCCTGAAAATGTGACTGGGTTTTCCCTTGAAATTTTTACAGGCTCTGCACTTGCACTACAGAAACCATCATTTGGTACGTTATGGAAATGTCAGGCCCTTTGCAAAGTACTGAGGATGCTAACATAATTCATACTTGGCCTTTGTAATCCAGGGATCAGTGGTCCAGCCAAAATGCTGAGCTTCTTCCCCAAGTGTCTTAAGTGAACCATACGACAGGACAAATCAGGTTTGAAAGTCACTACAAGATTGTTGGATTCAGCTGCTGATGCTAGATTTCCACAGAAAGAAAACATGTGCATCATCTATTCTTAAAGGACTCCAGGAAATTTTAAGTTTTAGGCAATACATTAGTGTGGTATCATAAAGTGTTGATACATCTATCTTATGGCACTTCATTTACTCTCTCCACTTTCCATTAAAGTGCACAAAAAACCAAAATATGACCTGATATCACAATAGCAATAGAAACTAATAATATATCAAAACAATTTTTTTAGCACCTGAGAGAAATCAATACTCACTTGTATGGCATGAGCTTGTGGCCTCATCTCCAACTGATGCATATATACAGGGGTAGAAAAGTAGCAGAAGCCAGCAGTGACTCCCACTGTGTACCACCATCCAAGAGATGTAGGAATCAGAAATCTGACATCCACCTCCCCACACATGCAACAAGGAAATGGTTAATTAATCCATCCAAGATGATTTTTCTCTCCCCCTGACATTTGCTCCTTCCATAAGACAGCATTAGTGGGTTCCCCTCACGTGAAAATTTGAAGAGTGTAATACCCAAGGGTGCAGAAATGTCAAGTAAGAAGAAATGTAAAGTTAGTGGTGGGCCCTAAAAAAGGTAAGAAGAGCTCTTAGAGTTGTATATTCTGTTTCTGAAATAATAAGAACTAAAAATTTTTTCAAATAACAAAGGGGGAAAAATTATCTTCTTCACAACCAAAGGACCAGGCATTGGAAGCAGAAGATACTTTCTTATTTAGGCAGAGCCATACTAATGGACCTTCTAAAAGTTAGTGAAGAACTTTGCACAAATTTGTTATACTTACATGGAAATTATTGGGGAATAAGGGAAAACAGAGTAGCCTAGCTTTTGGAAAACTCCAGGATTGTGTCCATGCTCAAGGAGAAGTAACCAGGGAAAAAACAAAACCAGCACAGGCTGGACCCATATTACAAACTGGAATAAGGGAAATTTGCTCTGAAGGTGCAGAAGAAAACCATAGTTCTTTTTAAAAGAAAAGAATTTAATATTAGAAAAAGAACAAATCTGGGAATTTCTGCTCTGTGCTCTCAAATAAATACTTGAAATAGTGGGCCTGTTAAGGTAAGGGATGAAAGACAAGAAAAAAAGATAATTTGCAGTCTGAAATTATTAAGGGACCTGGCTGAGAATAGCAAGGTAACAAAAGCCAAATTAATTTCACACTGGAAGTGGAAAAGAACAAAATTGGCACTATAAAAAGTTAAATCATTGATGTAAAGAAGAAGAAATTCTCCCAAGAATCAGAAAAGATAGGAAGGAAGAAAGGGAAGATCTTAAAAATAGCAAAAGCTGTAGATTTATCTTTACAAATAATTTTAATCTCTAAAGAGTACGTCTTAACCAGTGGAATAGAAGTAACAATCAAGCAAATATAGAAAACAGTTCTCGAGGTGAAGAGTGACCAGAGTCTAAGGTTACCGTGTTCCAGACAAAATGTAATCAATCGAGCAAATAAAATGACTGACATTTGAAAGTTCAGTCAACCTCCTGGTATCCAAAACCAGTGAGATCCAGATCTGGTCATTCCTTGGGGCCTTTGCAGTCAAGCCAGATGAACTCAGTCCAAATCATAGCTTTACTATGACAAAGGCTGCATAAATATAGGTAAGTACTTTAATATCGAGCTTGCCATAAAATGCTACTTAAGTAAATTTTACCACCCCAACACTTCCTACTCCCTAATGAAAAATCCCTTTTGTTGATCTCCTACTGCGTCTGACTTCCTTATTCCTCCCTCCATATTCCACAGTCTTTATTCACCAGAGTGTGTCCAGAAGGAAGAGTGAAAGGGAAGGAAAGGAAAGATCAGCAAAAGAAGAAGTAGCCTCAAGGTCATCCTTTCTGGAGTACCAGAAGCTGACCTCAAAAGAAAAATCAAAGCTAACTTTTAATAAAATATCTCAAAAGACATGTTGTCTTCATCCTCCAGAGGTAATAAATATCATTGTCTTATTAGAAAGGCAGGTTTGTCTGAGTAGGCTAAGAATCTCTCTTGTCAGCTTATTTCTTCCATTCATTTTTATTCTAAGTTCATTTTCGTAAATCTGAGTCACTGCAAATCTGAATTAATAACCTCTAATAACTTCAGTAACTACATTAGCTATATCATTAATGAACCCTCTAAAACAATCCTTCTCATGGACTTACTTGGAAGCTACCTGGGTCAGAGTGAGTCTCCAGCACATTCATTTTCTACGCAGGCTGATTTTCCATAGGCTTGCATCTTCTAGAGCAGGCTGACCTAGGTCCTGCACAAGGAGGAGCACTTGGTATTCTCGGATTCTTTTAAAGATAGCCCAAACTCTGTCTCCATTTTTGTACAGATTCAGTTTCTAAAGCTGGGGCTTCTACAACCAATGTAGCAGCTTTAAATAGCTGCTTCTGCTTTGTCTCTAAGTGCTATGCTCATTCTAGGTACCGGCCAAACCTTTATGGTAAATCTTTTCTACCAATATTTTCCCTTATTCCATTGTATAGTCAGTTTTATTGATTATCTGAAAGAATAACTCATAATTACACATTTTAATTAAATAATGACCTCAACAAGTACATAAATACTTATCTATTTAGTACTTTTTTCTCCAAAGATCCTTGGGAGATCTGGAGTCTCCCACATATCCTGGTTCTCGGGATATGTGAGTTCTCCTCCAGATTCTTCTACCAACTAACTACACTAGAGAAACCCCTTTCTAATTTCAGAGCCTGAGGTAGTAAAATTATTAATAATTGATGTGGGAGTTAAGACCAAGGTCCTGGTGGTCCTCATGCAGTGTTCTTTTCAGACATGCTGTAAGAACTCAGGCAGAAACAGCATGCAAGCATGCCCTGGAGAGGCTAGGGCCAGATAATGTAGCTATCAGGTAAGATAATTTGTGTGATACTTTGCAAATGCATAGTTACTAATACAGGTGCATGTGGCTGTTGGGTGGTTATCTATAAAATGAAAAGAGTACTAGATTTAGAATTAGAAGTTCTGAGAATAATTGTAGTTTAGGGAATGTGACGAATGTGACATTACCACTTTGAGTATCGGTTTTCCTAAAGGTATTAACGGGTCAACAGTATTCTCTTCACAGACTTGTTCTGAAGGATAAATGTAATACTTTTGTTAAAGCACCAACTATATGTAGAGGGTAGCACATAGTAGAGTCTCAATAAATAAAGCCCAAAGCTGGCAGGTGACGTGTTCTCTGGTCTTTCACATACCACAAAACTGGCTTCCTTTGAAGCCTATAAAACATTAGGCAGATGAGTACCATCCACCAAATACACTGGTCCAATCCCATTGCCCCCTTCCTGTCATCTCTCTGAGGTAAGCCTTCTAGCAATTTGTAGCTTTCCTGATTTAGTGGGCTCTCAGATCAAATAAATCACCTAAAAGCTAAATTATCATTATCATTAAACATAAAGAAACATGTTCAAGCTGTCGAATATTAAAAAGGCTCTGACTTCTATTCAACATTTTTTCCCTCTCAGAATGGTTTCCTTCCAGCTACAATCAATACACATTTTTGGCAGAAGAAATGCTGAAGAAAAATACCTTCCAGCTTGTTTCCAAGGATTTCACTTTTACCCGTACATGTAGATCCTACAATAATGATGACAAAATCCATTTATTCTGTGCTTTGCAACTAACCTAGCATTTTCATGTGCAATACACAATGCTATTAGGTAGCCAGTCAGGTAATAGCCTTATGTTAGATAGGAGGTCCCTGAGAGTCAGAGGAACCACATGATCTGTCCCAATTCCTACCACTAATAAGTAATAAAGTCAATTGTGGGTCTATGGATATAAAGACTAAAAATGACCCCACTTTTCTCAAGATATGTGGAAGAGGAAGTGGCTGGAATTTTAAAGTTAATCCAATGTCCCCCTCGTTATAACACATCTTACCATTTCATTTTGTGCCGACCAATGATATATAAAGAGATATACAAAGACATCTACATAATAAGATGGAGAGACATTATAATTCAATAAAATTAGCACTGTGTGGATGAGACAGGTAGTAGTAGCTGAGTTGTATGAAGTGTGAGCACTTGCTATTTTAAAGGAGCCACAGACATGCCAAGTGGTTGAAACTTTTCCCCACAGTTGTTCTAGGGCCATCTAGCTTCTGACTTTAAGTCTTAGAGCACTAAAACTAAGACCAGCATTACTTCCTGAATTTACAGGAAAAATTTACACAAAAATTTTTTAATTACCAAAAACCTAACCTCATAGTTTGATTATTCATTGTTATTTCTTCTGCTGGGAATAAAGAATCCAGTACAAATATAATTGATGCCTACTTTCTAAAACTGTATTAACATCTAGTTTTTGTATAGCTAAGTAATACCTCTCCAGTATAGAAGAATTAGAAAATTCGGAAAAGCACAAAGAAGTAAAAAGAATTATCCAGAAACCCTGTATGGAGTTCAATAGGATCTTTAGTGCATTAATCCTAAAAATCGAGCAAAATCAGGACCATAGTTTACCTAAGGGTAATCAGAAATATGATTTCTCTCAGATAGCCTGAGCTCTTTTATTGAAATTCAGGTAGTTACAAAGTAGTTCCTAAATGCATGCTGAATATTAGTACTAAGATGGGGTGAGGGAAGAAAGAGAGTGAAAAAATAAATTAGACATGGTCCCTCTTTACAGGGTCTCAAAGTTGACTAAGTATGAAAAAAATATTGAAAAAAACAGTCTTGGCTTATGGAACAATTACAGGAAAGGGAAAGGAAATGAAGACTGAACGACAGATAAGCCTAAATGAGAGAACAAATTGCAATTCTGTTACCATGATAAACCTGAAATCAATAAAGGATGTGTTTTATCTAAGGTCTCAAATAGGTGGGACCAGTACCCAAGACACAATTTCTGGTTCAGGATATTCAATTCAATTAATTATGGAAGATGGCTTTTCATAACGAAGACACAATCAGTAACGATGAAATTGAATTCATTATCAAAGGTCCTGGCAGTTTTTGTTTGTTTCTTTCTTTGTTTTGGCTGAGTTCATACATCAAATTTTAATGCCACTAAGAAATAATCTTTAGTTCCCATGCAATTATTAATAAAACCAATGCAAAATGGAAGAGATAAAGATTTCTGGAAATAAATGAACCCAAAACAATTGCTCTCAATTTGATAACAATAAAATAAATATAAAGAAAAGGAAGCCATACTATTTAAAATACATTTTTATTCTATCATCAGTTAAGAATGCTATCTTGGGCCGGGCGCGGTGGCTCATGCCTGTAATCCTAGCACTCTGGGAGGCCGAGGCAGGTGAATCGCTCAAGATCATGAGTTCGAAACCAGCCTGAGCAAGAGTGAGACCCTGTCTCTACTAAAAATAGAAATTAATTGGCCAACTAAAAATATAGAGAGAGAAAAAATTAGCCAGGCATGGTGGCGCATGCCTGTAGTCCCAGCTACTCGGGAGGCTGAGGCAGGATGATTGCTTGAGCCCAGGAGTTTGAGGTTGCTGTGAGCTAAGTTGACACCACGGCACTCTAGCCCAGGCAACAAAGTGAGACTCTGTCTCAAAATAAATAAATAAATAAAGCCTTCTTCCCAACACTTTGTATAGTCATTTTTCCAGATGTAAGTTAAAATATAAATACAAGTTTTATGACTTCTATTTTAGCACTCTAAAAATATACAAACATTACAAACAAGTGCTATTATGAAACATGGGCTCACTTATTTTAGGTATCAGACAGAGGATTGTAATTGCAAGAAAATAGACTATTATAAGAGCTGGAAGCTGCCTTGGAGGTCTTCAAGTTGGGAAGTCTTTGTTTACACCTAAGAAAACTAAGAAATGGAAAGAGGCTTACCAAAGGTGAGCATTCAAAGCAAATGTCCTGATGGTCTAGCGTGGAATGACCTGTAGCAGAACTGCACAATAAATTCTCTTCTGTCTCACTGATACTGTAATTTTGCCTAACAGACAATCAAACAGTAAATATTTAGAGTGTGCCAACAATATGATTGATACTGCATTAGCAGATTAGAGATAAAAGAATGCAACATGGATAAAAGATAGATAGATAGAAAGAAAGAATATCATGATACAGCCTTCATCCAAAACCAGTTTATTATGTGGAAGCAAAAGAAAAAAAATAAATAATTAAACATGACATAACTCATTATTTCATATCATTCATTAACTCATTATATATTGAGTGAATGCCTTCTATGTATCATGCACTCTGCTAAGTGCTAAGGTTCAAATAACAAGTTTTTGAGAATTTCCCAATCTAGTGGTGGAAACAAACATGTAAACAACTGTAGTAAATGCTTTAACAGAAGAACTATAATAGCGTAGAAGAGAGAAAAGCTGTCTGGAAAGGTCACAGAGGGCTTCACGACAGAGGGCCCATCTGACCAGAGTTTTAAAGGACTAGTAGATCGCTGCGCAAAGAGGTGAGGAGGAAGTATCCTTAGTAGAGGTGCCACCACAGGTGAAGACACAGAGGAGTGAGAGAGCACAGCATGTCAGCAGAAATGCAAGTATGGTGAAAGGAGAAGAGTGATAGAATATGAGGTTAAAGAGGTTAGTAGGAGTTACATATTGACACATTTTATCAATAACATCATGTTATGTTGTTAGCACTTTATCCTGAAGGCAACGAAAAGCCAAGGAAAGGTTTTAAGCTGGAAGAAAAACATGGTCAGACATATATAATGAAAAGGCAAAAATTATCAACAGTTTTATTTCTCAAAATGTAATCTAGGGGTATAATAATGGATATGTGCAAATATTTAGCTGTAAAGATGTTTATCATTGTGATGTTGGTAATAACAAGAACTAGAAAAGACCTAAATGTCCAAGAATGGGAAATTGGCTTCATAAATGTTGGGATCTTCACATCATGGATGAATGAATAGAAATGGCAGATAAAGCACATTATCCCTCTTCCACTCTGAACCACTCTTCCACTCTCAAAAATTCCCTCTTCCACTCTGAACCCAGAAAAATACTGATAGCATAAATAATAGAAATGAGAAAATAAATTATGTCTAATTGAAAATAGCATAAGAATGAAAAAATTTCTGCATAGCAGAAATAGTGAGGCAAGCCACAGAAATAAATGGGAACAAAGCTGCCAGTCCACAAGGGATTGGGAGCAGATATAAACACTGGGTCAGAGTTCTTCATGAGAATATACAACGGGGGACAAATATGACTACTTCACAGTGGGAGAGCCAGAGAGAGGCTCCCCAGGTAAATCCAGAAGCTGGGATTGCACTGCCCACCTTCAAAAGGATGGTGGAAAAGTTTTTCCCACTTTCCTAGGTCTGTGGCCAAAAATGTGCCACTCAGAGGGCAGAGACAGAAATACCTGTGAAAATGGGATCTGGGTCTGTGCACAGATACAAGACCGGGGACTATATTATCCCCAAAGGGGAAAACTCAAACTGAGATGCTATCATGAGACCTGGTTTGGAACTGTGCATTCTGTAGGCCCCAGAACTAGGAAACTGCAAAACTCCCTTACAAGACTAGTGAGAAATGGCCAAAGAAAACGACATCTTAAATAAGAATTGTAAAGCACAATGTAGAAGCCCAGAAATGTGACTTAAAGCAATCAGACCCACAAACAGGATAATTTACATCCACAAAATAGAGAAAGTTGAGAAATATGAATAATAAATTTTTAAAAAGAAGGTTAAAACCCTCAGAGAAAACAACAGATTAAGAACCATGATATAAGAACTGGAAGAACAGGCAGTTAGGAAATAAGAATAGGCAAATTAGAAAAATGAAAAATGTAAAAAACAGAGAAATATGCTCTAGTATGTCTAACAGGAATTCTAGAAATTGAGAGTAGAAGAAAAGGCAGGCAAATAAAAAAAGATAATATTTTTAAAAATGAAATATGATTATTAGAATAAAAATCTCAATAAATGAGCTAAATAGTATACAAGGTGGAATAGAATATTGCATTATGATAGAAAATGAAAATCATGACAAAGATAGAAAAGAAGCAACATTATAATAATGGCTGAGAATTTTCCAGAATTGAACATTGACATTAGTCTGATTGACAGATTGCAGCGCTCTTACAGTGTGGTCCAGAGAATCCTGGGTGTTCTTGGAACATTTACAAGAAGTTCACAAGGTAAAAACTATTTCTGCAATAATATTAAAGTGTTATTTATCTTTTTCATTATCATTCTCTTATGATAATGTGTTTTCCAGAGGCTCCATGACATGCGATGACATCATATAATGAACTGCATCAACATTTGGAAGATCTGCCTGACTCAGTGAACCAATATTTTCCGAATGATCAACGTATGGTATCAAAACATAATGCATGATTAAAAGATCAATTCAAAGTACCAGGTACAACAGTGTGAAAAAGTATAAAAAGTTCATTGATATGACTTCAAATTCCCTTTTGCATCTAACTTTTAAGAAACAATCACTTGTCGAGTTTTGATGTAGTGTTAAAGAAGAATATGCACAAGTATTTAAAAGAACTATTAAAATATTCCTCCATTTTCCAACTATATATATATATGTATGTGTGTGTGTGTGAGAGAGAGAGAGAGACTGGACTTTTAATATACAGCTATTTTAATAAAATTTTGTTGTTTATGGTAGCATGTAATCATTTATTTTTGTTACTTATTTTTAAATAGCTATTTTCAAATTTCTCAGTTTTAATTTCTAGTAAGGTAAATACTGGTAGATATAACTCACATAAACAAAAACTCATTAAAATCCTCAAGAATTTTGAAGTGTGTAGATCTCCTGAGACCAAAAAATTTAAGAACTGATAACATATGAACAATCTTTAACAACCATAATATTTTTTAAATAATAAAAAGTATGTAAATAATATATGACATACAAAAATATGATTTATGTACATCCATTGGGATATATCTACAGGCAGATCAATCTTTCTGAAAAATATTATAAGTACAATACATTGATTTGTGTTTCTGGGCAAAGGTGTGTTGATTGTGCAGTACTTTGACTCATCAACTGTGAAAATACTGAGTAAATGTTTATTAAGTTTCCTACCTCAATAAGTCTCCAGTCTTGAACACAAGTGAGAATGGTTAAAGCATTATTTATGCTATCATGGATGTATATACAAACTGCAATGGGTGAAAAAGGATAATGTACTGTGATTCTGCTTGAGTCTCAAGGAGAGGCTTCATAAAAGTGATAGAGATTGAATTTTAAAGCTGAATGGGTGTTTTCCACATAGAGGGAAGATGGATAGAATGGGAAGACAACCTGAGCTGAGCAGTGTCAAGCTCATGCCACTTGCCTCAGCTAGATTGTTGCTGGTTATCTCATACAAGACATCACATAGGTCTATCATATTTATAAGCTTTCATCCCCATCCTAGCATGAAAACTGGAATATCGTGAGTGTGAAAATAGGTTTTAAACAAATAAATGAAGGGCATGGAAAGAGAAAGGGCTGTTGAGGAAGGCAAAGACCAGGTTATGAGTGGTTTTATATACCAAGTAAAGGAATTTAGATTACCCTACAGAGTTTCCAAGAAGACAGGGGAAAACATTAAAAGAGAGAGATGTGATAATTTTTTGTGCTCTAGGAAAAAAAATACCTCTAGTTAAAGATGTATTGCAGGAGACAGAAGTGGAGGTCAAGTGACCAGGTGAACTGCTAAGAGACTTCTTAGAGATTATATCCCAATTACCATTTCTTCTGGATTAGGAAAACAAGATACAAAGAAATAAATTACTAAAAATGAAAAGTTAGTGGGGCTTTCAATGGAAATGCCAGGAATTGGTTAGGTTTTCTAATCACCAGTTTTTTAGCAGTCGAAAGTTAACCCAATAGTTGGTAGAAACACTGGACAAGTAGGCAGGCATACTCATCACTTACACACTTGCCAGCTGTGTGTTTGGAGGCAAGTCTGGGGGCTTCAGCCCTTTCTTCCACCGTAAGATGGACACAAAATGCCTTCTGTGATACCTCACACACTTTCCATAAAGATAATATGAGATGAGACATAGGATAGCTCTTTACACCCTGGAAATACTCTTCTAGTTACGTGAGAAGCTGAAGGCTGTTAGGAAGTGGAGGCATTCAGTAAAGCATCTTGCGGTTCTTGGACAACACAAAAAAAGAAAAAAGAAAAAGGATTTCCAATATCATCTAAGAAATCTGAAGCTAACTGAGCCCATCCATGCTCATTGCTAAAATCATGTGATTTTAACTTAATTTTAAAAGAATAAATAATTTTTCATTATAAACTAGATTGAAATAAAACTATTAATCCTTTAGATCAACATAGCAAGAAATTCATATTGACAAATTTCTTTATATCACTGATGAAGAAACTGAGACCCAGGGAAAGAATATGGTTTACTCAGTGTCAAAGCAAATTGATAGCCAAGCTAGGATTAGAATTTAGCTCTGTTGACTTCCAGTCCAATAGTCTTCTACAATAAACTGCAGTAGATGATAATGACAGAAAATAATGCAGAAATGACAGAAATGCAGATGTTTTCTTTGTTCCCTAGAGCCCGACAGTTGTGAAAAGAGCCTGGAATCTGTGGGAGAGGGTGATAAAGAGAGGCAACCCCTCCAATACATATGTTCTATACCGACTGCATTAAGGGAAACTTTGGATTATTTATAAAAGATTTTTTAATAAAAAAAAGGTGCCGCCTATTTTATTTTGCTGCCAAAAATAAATAAATCATTACAGCATCAGAATGTTCTTTTTTAGCTTTAAGTTCGGTATGAACGAACTTGCAAATACCAAGAAAATGAGCACATACCAAAATTGTCGTTCTAACTTGGTACCCTTGCACTCATCTCTATTTACTTCAAATTCCTGCATACATACTGCCATGCAACTTGGAAATATGCATACAGCTTTTAGCCATGACTAATCATCACATTTTACCACTGCAAGCAAAAGAGGACAGATCAGTGAAAAGGCACAGTTATTTACTAAACTGTTGAAGTGATAATACAAACAAGCTTCTTTAAAAGAAAAAGAGCACAGGAGTTGTGTGGGCTACTTTCTATCCCCTTTATTAACAAATTCGCTTAAAATTCCATGGACGTTTCAGTTGCTGAACTTCTCTGCTGCCAAGGAATTTATCAAGGCCATAGGAATATGCAACCCAGGTACAAAGATTTTGGAACCCTTGGCACTAATGAGAAGAGTTGTAATATACCACGAGGAGTAAAGGGCTGGCCTGATCCACTGAGTTCCCTCACCATATCTCCCCCCAGGGCAATTCAATTTCAGTGCCTGTCTCATAGGTTCCTACTATGCACCAGATTCTGTGCAAGGCATGTTGGGAGATGGAGAACAAAATAAGGCATAGAGTACAATACAAAAGAACTACATAAGAGAGGTACAGCTGCAGTGGTTTAGAGGAATAAGCAATCATTTCAAGTTGAAAGCTCTTTCTGGGAGAAGACAGCATTGGAACCAGGCTTTGAGAGAAAATTAAAGATTAAAAGAGCAGGGGTTTTTTTTTGGGGGGGGGGGGTTAGACAGGGTCTCATTCTGTCACCCAGATTAGAGTGCAGTGGCATCATCGTATCTCACTGCAACCTCAAACTTCTGGACTCAAGTGATCCTCCTGCTTCAGCCTGTCAAGTAGCTGGAACTACAGGTGGGCACCACCACGCCTGGCTAATTTTCCTATTTTTTATAGAGACAGGGTCTCACTCTTGCTCAGGCTAGTCTTGAAGTCCTGGCCTCAGGCAATCCTCCCTCCTCAGCCTCCCAAAGTTCTAGGATTACAGGCATGAGCAACCATGCCTGGCCTCAGAAAGGCAGTTTTTATTCAACGCATGAGCAAATCCAGTTGATCCACCTCCCGGGCCTCCTCCTAAACATGAAGAGGTGCTCTCCTCACTGATTTACTCTCTGCAGGTAACATGCTTGTGCCTGCAGATTGCCTTGAGCAGCCCCAGAAAGGGGGCAATCACAAAGAAGCCTGTCTGTAAGAAAAATGTAAAGGACACTATACACAGAGATGTATTAGTTAAGTATTATAATAAGCCATCTACATTCATAAAAGCTATATCCAAAGACCTTTTCAAATCACCTGATTCTTGACTCCAGTTCATTCAAATGGCAATGCTGGTGTTATATGACTAGGCTCTCTCAGTAAGTGATTACTCCTACGTCCAAATCTGCAGCCCAAGGGATCCCATTCATGTTCAGAATTTTTTGTATCCCGTCTCATTTAATTCCTAGAACAACCCACGTGGTAGTTATTATCTTTGTGACAAATTATAACATATCACAGATGGGTCAGTTGCTTTGCAACTCATCAAACCACCTCGAATGTTAAAAGTGCTGATGCCAAAGTCTGGCTCCTGTAATCCAGTATGGAACTAATGGAAGCAAAAGGCATGCAATCCAGAGTCTTAGCTCTTGTGATACATATTTAGAAACTATGCAGTCCATCCAGAATTTCATTGTTCATTAGCAAATACTCAATATATCCAATACATTGTGTTAAAACAAAATGATAAATAAATGACTATGAATGGTATATTCTGAAGAAATCATGAGCCTAGAGACCTACATTAAGCCCATGCTCTGTAATCACAGGACAGTTACTAATCTCTGAGCACCTGTTTTCTTCAGCTATACAAGGAGGGTGCAGGGCACTAAATTTTGTGATCCCTAAATTGCTTTCCACTGCTAAAAATTTTAATGATAATAGTAATAAAATATACGCAGTTAGATGAATAAAAGTTCCAATCAAGTAAATATTCTCCAGTCTGGAAATTGTCAAAGATGCAAATTACTCATTCAAGGAAAGATATAGCCTATTACTCAGCCTTGGTTGAGGGAGGTCAGGACTTCCATGAAAACTTTTTCCCAAAGGAGAAACTGTGGTCTAAGGAAAGGGAGAACCGTGGTGTGTCCTAGCCTCAGCCATAAATGCAGAGATACCAAGTAGGATTTACAGTTACTGTCACAGCAAAAGTGTAGAGAAGTATAGACCAAGGCCTTTGTAAGAGCATCAAATCCTTTCTTAAGCTTTGCAGCTTATTCATGTTTTCATGCTTTTTATCAGCATCTGCCTACAAGTATGATCAGTGGTTTTATCCTAAAAATGGACAGGGCCTGAGTATTTGTCTTTAGGAGCAGAAAGGAAATAGGGAACTGCAGAAACCAGTATTACTCTGTAGACAGTCCTAGAGAGAGAGTAAGTGGTAAGGAAAAGCAGGAGAGGACGGAAGCCCGTGGACAGCCTGAGTATTGGCCAGACCTGGGACAGTCCTTGGACAGAGCAGCAATAGTAGAGTGGATTTATTACATGTGAGTTTGTGGGGTGCACTGTGTCTCCCCAAAATTCATATGTTAAAGTCCTAACCTTCAATAACTCAAAATGTAACCATATTTGGAGATAGGTTCATTACAAAGGTAACGAAATTAAAATGAGTCATTAGAGGGGACCGTAATCCAATATGATTCGTGTGTCCTCATAGAAAAGGGATATTTGGATGCAGAAATACATGCTTGGAGAACACCTTGTGAAGATAAAGGCAGAGTTGGGCCCAAGGACTGGCAAAGATTGCCAACCAACCACCTGGAGCTAGGGGAAAATCATGGAACAGATTTTCCCTCAAAGCCCTCAAAGGAACTAACCCCGCTCATATCTCGATCTCGGACTTCTAGCTTCCAGAACTGTTAGATAATACATTTTTGTTGTTTAAGCCACTCAATCTGTGGTACAATCAGATGTTGCTTAAAGACAGGGATATGTTCTGAGAAATGTATCTTTAGGCAATTTTTTCAAACATCATGGAGTGTACTTGCACATACCTAGGTGGTATAGTCTACCCCACATCTAGGCTATACGATATAGCCTATTGCTACTAGGCTACAAACCTGCACTGCATGTTACTATACTGAATGCTGTAGACAATTGTAACATAGTGGTAAGTATTTGTGTATCTGAGCATAGAAAAGGTACAGTAAAATTACAGTATTATAATCTGATGGGACCACTGCCATATATGAGGTCCATCGTTGGGTGAAAAGTTGTTATGGGGCACATGTCAGTATTTTGTTACAGAAACCCTTGCAAGCTAATACAATGAATTTTGGATAGAGACAGTGTTTTTTCAGTGTTTAATAAGCCCTTCATCTGCAGTCTGGATTTGTTCATTCCACAGTGACTGTCTTTCTCATTCTAGCCTAGACAGGTGCCACAGAGATTGCTTGACTTTACGTAGTATGAAAAGTCCATAACCTCACACACACTCCAAAGAGAGTATGCCAAACAGTAGCCTCACTCATTCCTCACCTTTCAAACTATAACCATCTAAGCAATCAACTCCCCGAACTCCCACGCTAAGAGTTGACTGAGCCTAGTTCTGTAGGCAAAACAGAGCCCAGCAGTTATAATAACTGGTGAACTTCAGAGTTGAGGTGACCTCACCTCTCCTCTTTACTGTTATCTCACCTCTGCAGATGAGTAGACAATAGAGAAACTCTGGAGGTGGATTAGGCAAACTCCGGGGCATAGTGTGATGCTCTCAGAGTTTGAGCTCAAGGCATTTTATGCATTCACATAAAGAAAATTCCCTTGTCTTTGAGATGAATTCCTAATTGTTTTAACATGAATAATATTTTAAGCATTTTACTAACTAGTTCAATTATATTGTCTTTTCCTTTTTCCTCTAACAGGAAGATACAAATGACACCAAAGAATAGGAAACTCCAAAATTGGAAATTGAAAAAATGCCATGTAGTCTGTGCCTAAGCAGAATGCTTTGGCATCAATGGGTACAATGTAACCTCACTCCCTCTTTATACTTTTCAATGCAAGTTGTCCCACCCAGAGGCCTGTGGATGATGTTAAAGACAGCTTCAGGCAGGCTTTCCATCTCACACAGAGGTTATACCCAAAGGGGAGTGCCTGGCATCAGAAATTCTGAATTAGCAACACTAACCTGTAAATTTAGAGTAGGCAGACTGAGAAATCATTTGTCAAAAGAGGAAACACTAGAATCATTTCTAGATTAAGTCCTGACGGTATATCCTTGACCAATTCAAAATAATTCCACTAAGCCCAGCTGGGCTAACCGTCTAAATGCTTTCTAAAGCTACTTCATTATGAGCAAAATATCATAAGAACAGTTATGCAATGTAGATCCCACTTGTGGGTTTTCAATTATACAAGTTGCTATCACAATATTTAATGACAAAATAATAGCTAAGGTCTACTTACGATGTGCTCTTACTATGTGACAGGCTAAATGTTCCAAATTCTTTTTATCCATTATTCACAAAAACCTTGTGAGATAGGTACTTTTTATTATTCCTACTTTACAGATGAGGGAGACTGGCTGGTTAAGTAAATTACTCAGACTCACATAGCCAGTAAATGGCAGGCCCAGAATGTGCAGTCAGGCTGTCTGCAGAGCTTACACTTTTAACCACCAACCTCATCTGTTTCTGGCACTGGGAGCAACCATTGTTGTCACTCCCCACTGTGAACTTTTGAAGTCATGAATAATTCCTTTCTCAGCTTTGTCACCTGCATTTAATGATTGTTGTTGAAAGACTCAAACTATTTATGTCCTTATGACTTAACCAAGAAACACTCTCTCCCTGCACTCAACTTCTCAGTTCCTCATAGGTCATTCAACAATTTCCTCCTTATACTCGTTTGTGTATCTTAAACTTCCTTCCTTTCCTTGCCATTTATATATGTGCAAAATTCATATCTGAGTTATTTCTAAAGTTCCCTGAAGCCCACCATATTCCCTTGCATTTAGTAAGGTTTTCTCCTTGAACATTTATGGAATGAATGAAAATAGGATCAGTGCCATAGCAGAGTCCATGGTCTTCCTGAGAGCCAGCCCAGGCCCACCTTATCTTATGTAAGGTCCACTATAATGGGACCTTTGGCAGTGCTCACTGGGAAATGTGAAGGACCTGGAATTCACTCTAGAGCATGGTTCTCAAACTTCAATATGCTTTAGAATCCCCTGGAGGGCTTGCTAAAATACAGATTGCTGGACCCACCCCAGAGTTTCTGCTTCAGGAGGTCTGGGATGGGGCCTGGGAATTTTCATTCTCAACACAATCCCTGGTAAGGTTAATGATGTAGGTTTGGGGACCACACTTTTGAGAATCACCTCTCTAGGTCCCAGCTTTGGAGAACAGTATTTTAAGTAAGAAAGAAACTAGTAGATAAGTAAGAAGCTCCCTGGTGAAGTAAGGGTATGGAGCAAATTAAGGAGGCATGGAAGGTCAGATTAGAGAGGTAATATAAACAGCTGGGTAAGGCTAGGGTGCAAAGATGTACAAAGAGGGTCACAGGAAGGTAAGCAGAAACTTTGGATGACCCCAGACAGAAGCAGCTCAGCTTCATCTTCAGATCATAAAGAGGTTTGGATTCACCTTGTCCTACAGGGAAGCCCTAGAGCCCCATCACCACCACCACCCAGGGATCACACACAGCCAAAGGCCCAACGCCTTATTGTTCTAAAGCTTCTAGATCATCATAGCTGCTTTTGGTGGCTTCTCCATACAGCGGTGCAATATCGTGGGGCCAGCTGAACAGGCCAAAGGGCTTCAGACATTGGAGCCTAAGGAGTTACATTTCAGAGTGGTGGGCCAGAAGAGAGTAATTCTTCCTGAGCTGGAGAAGCACAAAATCTCTCCCATATTCCCCTTGCCACCAGGTGCATGCATGCTAGTAAAACATCCATTTTAAAAGTTGCAAACAACAAAAACAAACATTTTCTCTGGCTCCCATGTTGGTGAAAGATTTCTATTCTGAGGGCTTTTACCTTCACTAGAAAAAATAGCTTACTCCATGTGTCCCATTCCCTCAATGCTAAGAAAGCAGTTTTTAAAAGGCAGAAACAGATATAGCAGGGACAGGGGAAGAATTTTGTAGAATCCTCAGCAAAATCTGGAAGTCAGAATCCCTGTTCTAAATCTTAATTTGAACAAAGAATTAGAGGAAGTGGGGAGTGATTAAGACTCATGCCATACCAGGTGCAAAATAAGATGACTGCTGCAGAAGGAAATGGTGCAAGAGGGATAAGGGACTATGCCCAGGGCCCAGGTGGAAGAGGTTAAAGGAGCTGGAGGAGCTATAAACCCAATGGACTCAGGCAGGAAAGCAGGAGGAGGTGGCCTTTGGTTGGGAGGTGGTGATAGAAAGAGAAAATGAAGAAAAGGTTATTGTGGGGGTTATTTAGGTCATTACATGGTGAAAGCCAAAGAGGTCAGACTGTGAGGTTAGGTCTGGTGCAGACAGGAGAAAACTCTCAGCAACAGAAAAGACCAGCAATTTGCACAGCAGCAAACCGGATAGTGGACATGAGAGGCATAAGAACAGCCCAGCCAGAAAAGCTCTGGTTCACAATGTGACTTGCTTCCTCTCCTATAACCGTAGCATCTACATTTACAAATGAATAGATTCTATTACATTTTCTCTGAGGGTCTTCCTAGCTCTCAAGTCTATTCTTGCATTCATTCAGTCCACAAGAACTTAAGCACGTACTATTGGCCAGGTAGTTGATGCTAGACCCATAATAATAAACAAAAGCATCCATACCTTTAAAAACCAGACTCATGAGATACCAGGATTACAGAATGGGAATTCTGGAGGTTTCTCTAAATTAAGGCTAAATAATTTATTTACATGAAGACATTTAATAAGGACCTGGTGCTCGGTTCAGCTGAACATATCCTCAAGTTGTTCTGTTGTTCAATAATGTCGTCAGCTCAAGAATACACTCATAAACATATCATTCATTCAATACTGTTTCTGACTGCAAGCCAAATGGATCAATATAACACAGAGTATAGACTCTGTGTCTTATTATAAACAATAGAGGGTCAGAAGGAGGGCCAGGTAGGCTTCCATTGAAGAGGACAAGGTAAGAGGTGAGGAGTATTTGACCTGAGACAGCAGAAACAGAGGGACATCATAATTTAAACTAGAGATGCTAAAAGGGGAAACATGGAGTTGGACTCGGTGAAGAGAGGTGCCTTCAGGATGACTCTAAGATACTGCACTGAGTGCCTATGTGGATCGTGGTGCCATTTGGCAAGGTGAGAAAAATAGGGAGAGAGAATGATGAGGGAGAAGATAAAGAGCTCCATCTGAGTTAGTAGCGTTTGAGATACTTTGGATATAAAGTTCAGGAGAAATTTCTAGACTGGAGAGATACAAGTCATGGGAATCTAGGAGTCAGCTGAAGACAAGGAGTACATGATATCTTCAAGAGAAGAGGGGCTAGAATGAGGCCCCCATCTTCCCTTTCCTTTTCTCTGGAAAAGACAAGGCAGTGGGCACCTACTTTAAAAAGCTTCTTCTTGACCAGAGGGATTTGGAAATGAATAAAGAAAGTGCATGAAGGAGAAAAAAGTCAGCTAGCTGGAAGTCATTTCCTTTAGGTTTTCTCTTTTTCTTTCTCAAGCATTACCCAAATCTTGCTTTTATTTCAAGTAAATAGCTCTATCCTTGCTTTGCGGGTAGGAATGCAGGGAGCAATGGTGACTACCCAGATATTCACTATAAAAGGTGGCTGGGGTCATGAAAACCATCTAGTCAGTGAACCCCTACATCAAGAAGAAGAGGAAAAGAGACATGCCCAGGGCCACTATATGCTGATTGTATTTATTTTCTTTACATTTTTTTGTATTTGTGCCTCAAAGAAAAAGACTTACAATGTTTTATAGACATTCCATAGTGTCAGACTATGATGCTATTCTTCTCCCCCCACCATTTTTGTAAAAATGGAGAAGTTAAAACAGTGAAAGGTATGACTATTTTCTCATCATTTTCTCATTGGTTGACTGAGTCCGAGAGAGTCAGAACACAGACTCTGAATTTCTCTGTTATAACAAGCTTTCCTGAGGCTGAGAGAGATGGTAACAAACATTCCAAGTTTGATGTTTAGTAATTCCCCCCAGGAGTGGTCTAAATAGCCCTTTGTTAACCCTATAGCAGCCCTGGTACAAGTAAGGTAAATAGCAGATGCCAAATATTCTCAACTATAAGCCCCATAATATGCACATGTTTGTGCACACACATTCATGTGTGTTCCCTCCAATCTCCATGGTTTCCCACATAGATATGTAGATCTTGTAAGAAATTTTCCACCCCAGTCCCACATCTGAAGTCCTGAGATAAGTTCCACGTCTGCTGATTAGTAGGTATTGACTTGGGGAATTCCCTTCACTTCTGGACCTCAATTTTCTCTTGGCCATGAGACTCAGGTGAGCTGGAACATATTGATGTGCCATGAGGGTGACCTGCACTGATGGGGAGAGGACACAGACCTCCATTTCAAGAGCCTCCCAGACCTCACCCTATGTGTCTTTTCATTTGGCTGGTCTTGAATTATATCCTTTATGATAAAATTATAATTCTAAATATAGTACTTTACTGAGTTCTATCAGTTGTTCTCACAAACTATCTAACCTGAGAGGGTCATGGGAAACCCCACCTCCAGAATTTGTAATTACATCGTCATAAATGATTATGGTCTAGAGACCCCTGAACTTGCAGCTGGCATCTGAAATGAGTACAGTCTTATTGGGGACTGTGTCCTTAACCTGTGGAGTCAATGCTAACTCCTATGGTTAGTGTCAGACTTGACTTGTAATATTGCATACAATATACCTCTTGGATAATAATTATAATTTATATATGTTCTTAGACAAATGAATGGACCCCAAACACCTTCTACAAGTGCTCCCTGGTTTACAATAAATGGTTGCTCTGGCAGCAGCATGGGCGTTATATGATTATAAGAGATAGCTACTGATAGCTTTTTAAAATCATGATTATGCAGATATAATGAATGACATAAAAAAATGTTCTGAGATGTCAAAGAGGACACACTTACCTGCACCAGCACCTTCTAACAGGGCTTAAAAAAGAAACATTTCCCTGCTATATTAAGCAGCTGTTACAAAGTTTGAAAAAATTTCTGGGGGACGGCTGCCATTATTCAGGTGTCGACTAAATCCCTACCTAATATATCATCTCTTTAACCGCCACTCTTCAGGGCTTATTTTTATCATTCTTAAGCAATTCAAGTGTTGGTCATCCAGAAAATGTATTTCTTTTTTTCCTTCCTACAGGCACAAGAAGTGGAATTGAAATCACTGATATAAACTGAGCCAAAACAGATTCCAATGCAACTCAATTTCCATTCCCTGTGCAGTTACAAACATCAATTAATTGATCATAACCAGAAGAAAAAAGAGATTCTGGAATCTCTGGGGAATGGACAAATTAAGTTCTAGAGCCATTCCCATCCTCTACAATGCTGTAAAAGACCAGTGTTTCACCTCCATGGTACTCAGACTGTGTTCTTTAGAATCCCCTTCCAGAGATTCTGAATCAGTAGCTCCGAGTTAGATCCCACAAACCTATAAGATTCAACACTTCCAGGTAATTCTGACACGGGTGATCTGCAGAAACACTTAAGAAACACTTTCCTTTTCCCTGTAGGTCACCATTGGCACAGCACCAACACATGCTGTCCAAGCCGACTGTGTTAATGGAGTTAAAATGGAAACACACATCAGACCCACCAGAAAATCTGTGACATAGTGTTAATGAGTAGTGAGTAATCATCACTGCTGGTTTGTTCTAAAAACTGATCTAAAGCTCTTTGACTCTGAACATGCCAATCAAGATCAACTGATCAGGGTTTCTTTTTTTATTTGGAAAAAGGTCAAGCAGCTGCCCGTTTGCTTTTTTCTCCCCAGGGCCATTTTTGGAAGTTCATCTGCTCTAAACAGCTGCTCACAAGTAGACTTGATCCTTGCAGAAAAATGACTGTGGGACCACACTCCAGAGGTGGCATATGTTAAACAGTTTTTTTCATTTTTTGCCTTCCTTTGATGGAAAAGAAAATAAGAATAGTAGTCTCTCAGTAACTTAAAATCAGGGTTGAAAAAGTATTTTGATGATAATGATCAAATTTCTCTAAAGTATGGTGTTTATAATGCTCTTTTTAGTCATTGTCATGACACATATTTATATAACACTTTTAGTATAAATCAAGAAACTCATTTCCCTTATTAATTCAATATTTTGTTATTTACAAAGTTCACTCATATCTATCATAGTCTTCATTACAATCATTCAAACTGGCAAGGCATATAATATTACCCCAAGGCAGAGAGTATTAAACACAGATATAGTTGAAGGATATAGACTGTGTTCAAATTTTAACTCCCCTATTTATTTGCTATGTGACCTTGGGCAACTTAACATTCTTGTGCCTCAGTTTCCTCATCTGTAGAATGAAGGTAATAATACCTACCTCATAGTGTTGTTATAAGGATTAAAAAGTTAATATTTCACCAGGCATGGTGGCTCACACCTGTAATCCTAGCATTCTGGGAGGCCGAGGTGGGAGGATCACTCAAGGTCAGGAGTTTGAGACCAGCCTGAGCAAGAGCAAGACCCTGTCTCTACTAAAAATAGAAACAAATTAATTGGCCAACTAAAAGTATATAGAAAAAAAAATTAGCCAGGCATGGCGGCGCATGCCTGTAGTCCCAACTCAGGAGGCTGAGGCAGAAGGATTGTTTGAGCCCAGGAGTTTGAGGTTGCTGTGATCTAGGCTGATGCCATGGCACTCTAGCCCGGGCAACAGAGTGAGACTCTGTCTAAAAAAAAAAAAAAAAAAGTTAATATTTCCAAAGTACCTAGAACATAGTCAGCACTATTAAAAAGTTTGTGAAATAAAATTAAATTCAACAAGCATTTGATTGCTCACATCATATCAGGTCCCAAACAAGGGTACGGAGATAGCAGATTTATACCACAGCTCCTGTCCTCCAGAAACTCTCAGAGTAGTGTCAAGAGGGAGTGAAAAATTAAACAACCATTAGACAATTTCTTATGTACCATGAGAGAGAAGTCGGGGCACATTGGACAGGGGGAAAGGAAGGAAAATTGGTGACAGCAGGTATTAGCACAGGGCAGAGTATTAAAGGATTAGCAGAAATTTGCCAGAAAAATGAGAAATGAAAGAGGGAGAGAGTAGAATTTCAGGCCAAGGGAGCAATATTCATGAAGAAGAAGAATAATACTTCCATATCTTTTCCATTATATACAAGGACTGTGATAAAAAATTTTACCTATATTTTATTGAATTCTGACAATAGTATCTCAAAGTTGTCCTCACTGTTATCATTTTTAAAATTAAGAACATGAGACTTAGAAAGGTTTATGCTGTATTTCTCAACGGAATATACTGAAAGTGGCAGAGCCCATCTGTCTCTAAGATTGGTGCTGCACAGGCTGTTTCTCAAGCACTCATCAGCCGTGGAGACAAAAGTCAACGTGGTTTTAATTTGCATTTCCCTGATGATTAGTGATGTTGAGCATTTTTTCATATCTTTTGTCTATGTTCATAATGGCCATTTGTCTATGTTCTTTTGAAAAGCTTCTGTTCATGTCTTTTGTCCGCTTTTTAAAGTGGTTATTTGTTTTTATTCTTGCTGATTTGTTTGAGTTCTTTGTAGATTCTGGATATTAGCCCCTTGATCAGATGTGCAGTTTGCAAATGAAGTATCTCAAGAATGGAAAAACAAATGATATATGTACTCTCTAATAATTTGATGGGCACAGAAAGAAGTAAAAATCGTTAGAAATCAAAAAGGGGGAAAGAGGGGAGGTACAATGAACACTATTTGAGTGATGGGTACAATTATGTCCCTGACTAAAGCATTATAAAAGCTATCCATGTAACAAAAACATTTGTACCCCCTTAATATTTTGAAATTTAAAAAAAGTCAACATGGCATAATCAGGGATTTTGTAAGGAATGAAGAAGTTAAGGGAAGAGCTAGAAAAGAGCTAGAAAAGGTTGGAAGGTGAAGAGAAGGGCTTTTCATGTGCTGATTTTGAGTATGTTGAAAAGCTGAGAAGTCAGTAGAGAGAGAGGATGAAAATATCATAGTCTTAGGAGTAAGTGCTGATGCAGCATCCCACAGAGAAAAGTTGACTAGCTTAAAATGAAAGGAGAGCCAACTCTTGCTCTGAACAAAGAAGAGGGAAAGAGACACAGTTAGAGGCAAGTTCATACATGATGGAAAGGGTCAGAAAGTTGGAATTCAGACTGAAACATGGGATCTTATGATCTTAGTCAGGAGAGTCACTGAAGTCAGTGGAAGATGCCCCCCCACTCCAGACCCCTTCCCCACATCCCAACAAAGCATACAGTCTGAGCACCCACAAGTCTATCTTCACCCATCTCATGCCCCAGTTATTCTGAATGTGGTGCAATTATTTATTAAAATATTAACTTACATTCTTCTTCTCTTTTTCCTTTGTTACTTGAAGTAGGTCATTTAAGGTAGTATTTCCTTGACTCAGGGATTTTTCAGTAAGGAAAACAGAAGCTGTTTGGAAATCACAGCTCTTAGAAAAGACTAAACTCACTGAGAAGACTGAGTAAGGCTTGAAGATGGGAATATATGTTAAGAGGTCTCTTAAGAACATCTAGATGAGGGTAAATATTTACCCTGGAACTAAAAAGAAATGTATGGGGATGTTGAGAGAAAGCAGGGTGGAGATAGCAGCATTCTCGGAGTGATGGCCATATGGCTTGCCTAGGGAGCCAAATCCCAGGCAAAGAACAGCTCTTGGTAGCAGTGAAGATCCTCATGCCCCATACATGGCACATATTTCACACTGGTCAATGAACAATGACTACAAATGCCCTAAGGCTCATAAGACCCAGGCAGAACTTTGACTATGCCTGGTAGGCAGGATAAGGCCCAATAATGACTGACAATAAATTTACCAATAGGGATAGGGAATCAAAGTCATATTTATGTTGGTTTAAAATAAAGGAAACAAAGGACAGCTGCTGCCTCCACAGATGCTCCAGCCCAGAAACCTGGCTGTCACCACTATGCCCACAACCAAGGCCATCCCCTGCAGCAGTCTACTGCATGCTGCCAGCCCTGTCCCTATAACTGTGTATGAGCAGCTGGCCCTATCCTCCTCCTTCTCTCCCCACCACTGTGCTTGACCCCTCAGCTGGTCCCTGTAGCTGCCTTGACATGCACACCTCCAGCTCAAGGTTGCAATTTCCCTGCACATATAGGCAGCCTTAGCTCTTCCCAGGTAGCCACTGCAATCACGTACATGTTCACTGCCAGCACCTGATGCAACACGGGCACCTGGAGTCAGCCCTGGTCCCTGCCTCTGGTGGCAGCCCTCGCCACCATGTGTAAGCTCGCAGCTGGTCTTTGTTGCCACACACATGCCTGCAGCCAGCTCCAGCAGCTAAGTATGTGCACACTACTTTCTCTGGTCCTCACTTCTTTCTGCCCCAGCCCTTTCCACTGGATACAGAGGCACCATTGAGGACCTCAACAGCCTTCACAGCCATGACAAACCTCCCACATCTTTTGCCACCAAGAACCACATAATTGCCAATGTCATGAGCCCCAGCTTTCTGAGCCAACAAGACACCATGCTCATCCCTGCACCTGGAGTCTCTGCATGGCCCCAATCTTGGTGCCCTGCATCAGTACACCTGTTACCACAGCATTCCCCACTATGACCCTTCACCCCTATCCCCTACACAGGTGAAGGTTTTCCATTAAGGAAGCCAATCCATAAAGTTTAGAAGAGGCACATGTTCTTCAAATGCACAGATACTCTTGCAAGCCTACAAGGATCATGAAGAATCAGGGAAACATGACATTAAAAAGGAACAGAATAAACTTCCAGTAACTGACACTAAAGAATTAGAGATCTACGAATTGCCTGACAAAGAAGTCAAAACAATTGTTCTAAAGAAGCTCAGAAGAAAACAGTAAGGAGATTTCTCAAAAAAATAAAAATAGTATTATTATGCAATCCAGCAATACCACTACTGGGTATTTATCCAGAGGAAAGAAAATCAATATATCAAAGGGATACACGTACCCTCATGTTTATTGCAGCACTATTCACAATAGCAAAGGTATGGAATCAACTTAAATGTTCAACAACAGACAAATGGATTTAAAAATGTAGTATATATACACAATGGAATACTACTCAGCCATAAAAAGAATGCAATTGTGTCATTTGCAGAACCATATGCCTGGAGGTCATCATGTTAAGTAAAATAAGCCAGGCACAGAAAGACAAATATCACATATTCTCACTAATACGTGGGAGCTAAAAAATTTGATTTGAGGTAGAAAGGAATGATAGATACCAGAGGCTGGGAAGGGTATGCATGTGTTAAGGGAGGATGAAATAAAGTTAGTTAATGGGTAAAAACATACAGTTAGATAGAAGGAATAAGTTCTAATGTTTTATAGTAGAGTAGGGTGACTATAGTTAATAACAATGTATTATATATTTCAAAATAGCTAGAAAAGAGGACTTGAAATGTTCCCAATACATAGAAATGATAACTACTTGATGTGATAGATACCCTAAAAACCATGACTTAATCATTACACATTCTATGCATGTGACAAAATATCACATGTGCCTCATAAGTATGTACATATATTCTGTATTGATAAAAAGAAGCTCAGCAAATTTAAGAGAGCACAGAAAAAAAGTTTAACAAAATCATAAAAATAATACAAGAACAAAATTAGAAGCTCAACAAAAAGATAGAAAACATAAAAAAGAAGCAAACAGAAAATTTAGAGCTAAATAGCAATGTGACTGAACAATAAAATGCAATAGAGAGGTTCAACAGCAGACTAAATCATGCAGAGGAAAGAATAAGGAAACTAGAAGGCATCATTCTAAGTCGTACAGAGTAGAAAAAAGAAAAATAAGAAAAGGAATTAAGAAAGCATATAGGCTTTATGGGACACCATCAAGAGAGCTAATTTTTACATAAGAGTTTCAGAAGCAAAAGAGTTAAAGGGACAGAAAACTTATTTAAAGAAATAATGGCTAAAAAGATATGAATATGCAGGTACACGAAGCTCAAAAGAATCCAACCAAATTCAACCTAAAGAAGAGTTCGCCCAGATAAATTATAATCAAACTATCAAAAATCAAAGTCAAAGAAAGAAGGGGTAAAACTGTAGAGCTTTTGTATGTGATCAAAATTAAGTTGTTATCAGCTGAAAATAAATAGGTACAACTATAAAATGTTGTATATAAGCCTCATGGTAGCCACAAAGCAAAATCTTATAGTAGGTACACAAAAGATAAAGAGAAAGAAGTCAAAACACAACACTACCAAAAAAAAAAAAAATCACAAAGGAAAACAGCAAGAGAGGAAGAAAGGAAGAAACAAAGAAAACAGGATGGAGACTTCCACAAAACATCCAGAAACAACTAACAAACTGTCAATAGTAAATCTTTATCTATCAATAATTACTCTATGTTGGGCAGGGGGCAGGGGGGAGGAGGAGATGAACATATTCACACCTAATGGGTGTAGTGCGCACTGTCCCACTGTCTGGGGGACCTTATAGCAATGCTTCTTAAACTTTAAGGAGCTAGGGGTCTTATTAAATGTGAATTCTAGCTTGGTTGGTCTGGGCAGGGTATTTCTAACAAGCTCCTGAGTGATGCAGATGTGCTGATTTGTATTAATTTGTATAATAAGGCCATAGAGGATTGAAAAGAAAACTGCAGGAGGTAAGGAATAGGGAAATACTTTATGTAAAGTGTAATGCATTAAAAGGAAGCTATTATGATTAGCAATAACAAATAGGTACTTTCTGTTTAGTACAGAATTTCCCAGGATTGTTTGCCCCCCACTCCACCCTGAAGATCTGGATTTCTTAAGGCCTCCCCGACTCCATCTGTCAGTTGGTTCTCAATGCGGTTGGTTCCAGCCCAAGGGCTGACTTCTGCTGAGAGAAGCAATGAAATTAGCTCTTTCCAGAAGGCAGCAGGCCAATGTGGTGATTTAGCAATGCAATGACTCCCCAAAGGTTACGGGGAGGGCCTCTGAAGAACCCTTGGAAAAACACACAGTTCCCTTAAATGAAACATGGTCTGGGTCTACAACAACTCCTTGAAGGTATCTATTAGACTCAAATTGCTTTTGGAAACAGGATCCAGAGAATTTCCCTTCTTACAAACTTCTTTTCATTTCTATCCTTCCCACCAGCAATCTGAGACTCTCGCAACTTCAGCAGAGATGTGCATATTGTCTAAGGGGGAAATTATGGATACCATCCCAAATTTCTGGTATATTCCCAGAAGGTCAATTCAGAATTCCAGAGAAACTTATTGTTTGAACCTGGCAGAAATCTCAGATGTTAGGTATGTGAAGGAGCTGGTTACAGTGGAAAGCATGCTCCATTAGGGAGAATGTGGGATGACTAGTCCCAGGAGTGTCCTTTTGCACATCTGAGTGTGATGGAAGCCACTAGACAGGAGAAATGGACATGAGGATAAGATGTACTGTGGCCTCACCAAACCTCATCCGCAGCACTCTCACCTTCACTGAGTTCACTGGACTCCTTGATGCTCTATAGATATGCCAAGCACACTTCTACCTCAGAGTACTTGCATTTGCTGTTCCCTCCACCTGAAATGCTATTCCCCCAGACAGGCCATCATTTTCTCATTGCTTGTTCCCATACTTAATTCAGGTCCTTGTCCAAATGTTGCTTTTTTAGTGAGGTCTTCCATAACCTACCTGAGCAAAATTCTAAATTAATATCCCAAAGTCTCCTAGCATTCCCTACCCCTCATTCCTGATCCTTTTTTTACTAGTACTTTCAATAACTGACAAACTTTTTTATTAATACTTATCTGGTAGTCTTTCTCCCATCACAGAGGGTAAACTTTATGACATCAGGAAATTCTGCTGGTTTTGCTCACTGCTCTATGTAGACCAGTGCTTAGCATACAATAGTTCTCAAGAAATATTGAAAAGTGAATAAATAACTGTGTTCATTAATTAATAATGGGGTTATTAAAGTTTTGAATCTCAGATAATGTGGCCACTCACCAAAACTATATACTGTCTATGTTTCTCTAACAAAATTTTTTACTCAAAAATTTATTGTTTGGGACTAGAAGATAAAGCCAGTATATATATATATGTTCAGTTTATGGTCTGTAGCCATGGAGCTGTATAAATTTATATAGGTCCCTTTCCTAGCCTTAGTCTCTATTGAAAAATATAGAAATTACACGAGATTCTAATTCCCTTCTAAACAACATTATATAATACCAAAAATAAGAATAGCAATGGTTTCATACACAACAACAATAACAAAAATATTTGCTGAGTATTAACTATGTGTTACACACTATCCTAGGGCGTGGAGGCCATAAAAGTGACTAAACATAGACTTTCACTCCCTTAGTGCTTACTTACTGACAGCAGGAAGGAGACAAAAGACAAAAATTTAATGAAAAGTTAAATATTAATCTAAATTCCCTGCATTTAGCAGAAATGATGAATTCTAATATCCCTATCTGCTCTATAATTCACCTTTGGTTTTCTGGAGATTTGAAAGGGTTCGGTACTTGCCAAAGATGGCCAAATAGCAACAGAGATCTTACTATTGTTACCTTACTATTGTTTTCATCTTCTCCCAAAAGGTAATGATTGCTCCCATTTTTCAAAGAGAAACCATAAAACCCCAGTGAGCAGGTCTTAGTTGTCAACAGCTCCTCAGCCTTCAGTGTGCTCATCATACTGTTCACTTCCTTTTTAAATATTAGTCCCTTTGTCCCTTTCAGAAAAGTTCTTTAATGTTAATGCTATAGAGAAAATTATATGCCAGGAGAGAGATGTCTTCCCTCATTTTGTCTAAAGATATGTATGATCACTTTGTCTTCTTAGTCCCTAAAAAAACTGCCATCAGTGTCTCCTGATAAATTTCTGTAACACATTTGTAACTTCCAAATATTTTTTTCCTTCTCATTTCTTGTTTCTAGTCTTCGCCTGTCACCAAAATACTAGCTGCATCTTTTTCCTGGCTTCAAGTTTTACATCTGTCAGGTGAGGGATTGGGTGAAACAACATCTTTGCTGTTTCCAACTCTACCATTTTTTATGCCTTAGTGTTTTCCACAACAACAAAATCTGTTTGGGCCTATATGCTCTGCCCTTTCCTACACAATTTCAATCATAGAAAAAGAATGAGTCAGTGGTAATCATGGTTCTCAGAAATCTATACCTGGTGGGACATTAATACTACTGCTGGGTGTGAAAAATTCCAAGTAATAACTGTTGGATCATTGTGGGGTGCAAGATACCCAGTCCTACTCATTTATTTCTAGTTTACGAGAGAAGAGCACAATGATCTAGGACACATTACAAAAACTCTGTAATTTTTAACTGTAAATCAACTGCAATCAACAAACCTATTCTTTCTGCCACACTGGCAGAAGGCCCCTGATCTGACAGAATACGCCATCACCTGTAATACTTGAAAAGACCTGCATTTCCCAATTTACCATGACCTTGATCTTCCATCCAATCATCAACTTTGTGTAGTCAAATTCAAATCAAATCCACTGCATATTAGATCATGTAGTAAGTATTCAGAAGTAGTGCAGAGAGATGGAAGAGTCCTGATGGAAGGCTGGGTGCAAGACCTTGACTTAGTTCTCTCTCCCAGTACTCTCTCTGGGCTTCTAGCTCGGATGCGGAGGATGAGGGCTCAGCAAGAGAGTTCCCTCACGCTTTGAGTCAGTTATTTCATGCTACCTAATCACTTTCATTGGGGAAAAAATGAGTTTCAATCTCTCTTCCTGAAAGGTAACTACAGAATGGAAAGATAACTTGAGAGATCATTTTATTCAGATACAAAAAAAGATAACTTAAAAATGGAAAGGTTATCAATTCTTGTCTTAGATCTTTGCAGATTGAAACCGCAGTCCTCCTTGCTAAGTCTCAGCTATGCTTCATCACCACTAACTTAAGACCAAAATCTCTCCTTTCTAAATGGAAGGGGAAACTACAGGGCTCCTCATAAAAGCACTTCAGATGCCTGAGGGTAGTAATTAGCACATTTCCTGAGCTCTCTCTTTTTCAGGTTAAGCAACTTCAATTCCCTTAACATGTCATTAAAGTGCTCATTTCATATGCGTATTCTCTATTTTTACAAGGTTCTTCTGAACAAGTGTCCAAAAATGGACACAATGATTTAAAAATATCCAGCTAATGTAGAACATAAACAGAGATCACATTCATGAACCCAGAAAATTATATTTCTTTAAAAAACTAAACTGTAGCCACAGTTACTGAAGTTTAAGTTTCACTATATTTAATGTATTCAAATAAAACACAATTAGAATTTTACTTAGCAATAAAACACATCCAGATAAAGTACTGTCACATCATAATAAAAAGACACATTTCGTTTTGTTAAAGATTTGTCACTGAAAATGAGGCAAAGATGAAGCATACCTGACTCTACCATATCCTGTTTTGTGAGTAGAAGTCCCTTGTGTATTTGTGTAGATATTTTATTAAAGCCTTTGAGGTCCCAAGACAGTCACACTTCCTCAAAATGTTACCACTGCACAGTAGTAGTAACTTTAAACATAGCATTAATTATTTTAAAAGAAATTCATTGAAAGATACTGCACTAAAGGCAAAATAGAGACCAAGACAGTTTTGTGCCCCTCCCATATCAAATGGAGGTCTATTTGCTGCAGTCTTTGCTCTCTCTGTGTCACAGAGGCAAGGAAGCTGGTCTAGGGGACCATAATTATAGGCCTGATTTTGTGCTTGAGCAAGACACTTCTTTTGTGAAAATTAGTATTTTTTAAAAGGGGCGTATTATATTCATTATCTGCAAAGTTAGGTATTAATACTTTTTAATTGTATATATTTAAGGTGTACAACATGATGTTTTGAGATATATATATATATATAAATACACACATATATATATACATAGCAAGATTGCTAGTACAGTTGATTAATATACCCATAACCTCACATTGTTAACTTTTTTTTTTTTTT
>VBSM01000272.1:44739091-44766049 GCA_008086735.1 Cheirogaleus medius
GTATTGATGGGCACCTGGGTTGTTTCCACAGCTTTGCAATTGTGAATTGTGCTGGTATAAACTTTCGAGTGCAGGTATCTTTTTTGTAGATTGACCTTTGTTCTTTTGGGTAGATGCCCAGTAGTGGGATTGCTGGATCAAATGGTAGATCTATTTGTATCGCTTTAAGATATCTCCATATTGCTTTCCACAGAGGTTGAACTAGTTTGCAGTCCCACCAGCAGTGTAGGAGTGTTCCTATCTCGCCGCATCCACGCCAACATTTATTGTTTTGGGACTTTCTGATAAAGGCCATTCTTACTGGAGATAAGTGATATCTCATTGCAGTTTTGATTCTATTTCCCTGATCATTAGAGATGTTGAGCATTTTTTCATATGTTTGTTAGCCATTATTCTGTCTTCTTTTAAAAAATTTCTGTTCATGTTCTTTGCCCACTTTTTGATAGGGTTGTTTGATTTTTTCTTGCTGATTTTCATCAGTTCTAAGTAGATTCTAGTTATCAGCCCCTTATCAGATGTATAGGATGCGAAAATTTTCTCCCATTCTGTGGGGTTGTCTGTTTGCTTTCATGACTGTTTTTTTGGCTGTGCAGAAGCTTTTTGGTTTGATCAAGTCCCATTTATTTATTTTTGTTGCTGCTGTGATTGCCTTTGGGGTCTTCTTCATAAATTATTTGCCTAGGCCAATGTCTAGGAGAGTGTTCCCAACATTTTCCTCTAGAATTCTAATAGTTTCATACCTTAGGTTTAAGTCTATTACTCAGCATGAGTTGATTTTTATGAGAGGTTAAAGGTGTGGATCCTGCTTCAGCCTTCTACAAGTGGCTATCCAGTTTTCCCAGCACCATTTATTGAAAAGGATTCTTTTCCCCAGTGAATGTTTTTGTCTGCTTTGTCGAAGATTAGATGGTTTATTTCACTTAACATAATGTTCTCCAGCTTCATCCATGCTGTTGCAAATGGCAAGATCTCCTTTTTAAAAGGCTGAATGGTATTCAGTTGTGTGTGTGTGTGTACACATCACGAGTTCTTTATCGGCTCATCTATCTATGGATACTTAATTCATTTCCATATCTTGGCCATTGTGAATAATGTTAAAGTTAGATAACTGAGCCAAAGTTTCTCCTAGCATTGTGATAACAAACCAATGTGCTATAAATACTAGATAAATTCACCTTGAAAAATATACATAGAATTAAATGCCTACATTATCTAATTTGAAAAGGTTGTTATAGCCTTCTTATTTAAAAAAGGAATGCTTAATAGAGTGACATTCATGCCCAAATATAAAAACTAGTCCAAGTCACTTCAGGCAAAACTTTTAGAAATTTGAAAGAGTTGATTATATATAGTTACCCACCTTACTTATTTAAATAACACTATATCTTATCAGTATTTTCTATACATTGCTCAGGCTTTGGGAGTTTCAGGAGATTTCAAACTGATTTCTGAAAGAGGGTATCTTGCCCTATGCCTGTCAAAGTCTGTGTAATATTTAAATAAAATAATATATGGAAAAACAGCTATAATCTATAAAGCATTTTAAAGATGCCATATATTTTACCTTTCCTCTATCTCCTCAGAAAAAAAAATTAATCTCTTCTTATCCTGTAATCTTGGAAATTTGTTTTATCTTTCTTATACAGGCATACCTCGGAGATATTGTGAGTTGAGTTTCGGACTGCCATAATAAAGTGAATATCATGATAAAGAGAGCCACACAAATTGTATTGGTTTCCCAGTGCATATAAAAGTCATGTTTATACAATATTGTAGTCTCTTAAGGGAAAATAGCATTATGTCTAAAAAAACAGTGTATGCACCTTAATTAAAAAATACTTCATTACTAAAAAATGCTAAAGATCATCTGAATCTTCAGCAAGTCATAATCTTTTTGCTGGTGAAGAGTCTGGCCTTGATGTTGATGGATGCTGACTGGTCAGTATAGTGGTTGCTAAAGGCTGAGGTACCTGTAGTAATTTCTTAAAATAAGACAATACTGAAGTTTGACACATCAGTTGCCCTTTCCTTTCAGGAAAAATTTCTCTATAGTATGCCATGTTGTTTGGTAGCAGTTGACCCACAGTAGAACTTCTTTCAAAATTAGAGTCAATCCTCTCACACTTATCAACTAAATTTATGTAATATTCTAAATCCTTTCTTGTCATTTCAACAATGGTCACACAGCATCTTTACCAGGACTAGATTCTATCTCAAGAAACCACTTTCTTTGCTCATCCGTAAGAAGCAACTCCCCATCCATTCAAGTTGTATTGTGAGATTGCAGCAATTCGGTCACATCTTCAGGCTCCACTTCTATTAGGTCATTAAATATGAAATGCCCAATTCTGAATCGAAAGTGTAATTTATTATATCTCAAATAAGAAGCAGTACAATTAATCAAAGTATGCACCTAAACTATCAACACAGTTTTGCCATCTTAATGGTAGCTTGTTTATACCAGCAGCAAAGATGCCTGGAGAGATAGTGGCAATGAAATCATGAAAGGCGTTTTCCACAGCTTGTTGAGAATTGAATATTTTTCCTTGCAAGAAGTGGTTCAAAGCCTGGAAGAAGTGGTAGTCAGTTGGCACAAGGTCTGGTGACTACAGTGGATGACATAGAGTTTCCAAGACCAGTTTCTATAGTTTGAGCAGCATTGTTTGTGTGACATGTGGTCAAGCATTGTCTTGCAAGAGGATTGGCCTGTCTCTGTTAACCAATCTCAGCTGCTTAATCACAACCATGATCATCATTTCATCCAATTGATTGTAGTAGACATCTGCTGTAATTGATTAACCAGGTTTCATGAAGCTGTAGTGGATAATACCAGCACTGGTCCACCAAAAAGACACCATTAGCTTTCTCTGATGAATATTTGGTTTTGGACGTATTTCAACACTTCATGTTTATCCAGCCATTGTGCCAAATGCTTGCAATTGTCAAAAAGAATCCATTTTTCATCACATGTAAAAATATGATTTGCCTTTATGTCATGACAGCAAAGAAAGGCAAGCTTCGAGTCAATTTCTCTTCTGACACTCGTTTAATTCATGTGGTATCCATCTATCCAGCTTCTTTACCTTACTGATTTGTTTCAAATTGTCCAATAATGTTGGAATAGTAACGTCAAACCATGCTGCTAATTCATGCATAGGTTGAGATGGATTCACTTCCATTACAGCTTTCAGCTCATCATTATCCTCCTTGGTCTCGGGGTGCCCACATGGCTCATTTTCAAGATTAAAACCACCAGAACAGAACTTCTCAAACCATCAATGTACTGTGTGTTCCTTAGCCATATCCTTCCCAAACACCTCCTTGATATTTTGAGCTGTCTGTGCTGCATTGGTGCCATGCCGATTCATATTCGAAAATAACTTGAATTTTTGACTTACCCATGGTTTCACAAAAATTGCTCTACAAAAAACCTGAAAGATAATCACAAGCCAAACAGTGTGTTTGAAAGAATGAGGATATACCTTCACAATAAAAGTAAAACAAGTGTCAAAATGAAACGTCAGAGATATCAACTGTCACACTTAGTACTTAAGGAAATCAGACATTTCATACTTAATAAACTAATAGTTCTCTTGCTATTCCCACCATATCTGCAATTACTTCCTCCCTTGAAGTCTGAACCCCTCAAAGTCACCCATGAGAGTTGGAATCAACTTCCAAACTCTTGTTAATATTGATATGTTGACCTCTTCCCATGAATCATGAATGTTCTTAATGGCATCTCAAATGGTGAATGCTCTCCAGAGGTTTTCAATTTACTTTGCCCAGATCCATCAGAGGAATCACTATCTATGGTGGCTATAGCCTTACAAAATGTATTTCTTAAATAATAATAATTGAAAGTCAAAAAAACTTCTTGATTCATGAACTACATAATGGATGCTTGTTAGCAGGCATAAAAACAACATTAATCTTTTTGTACATCTCCATCAGAGCTCTTGGGTGACCAGATGCATAGTCAATGAGCATTAATATTTTGAAAGAAATCTTTTTTCTGAGCACTAGGTCTCCATAGTGGGCTTAAAATATTCAGTAAGCCATACTGTAAACAGATGTGCTGTAATCCAGGCTTTGTTGTTCCACTAATAGAGCACAGGCAGAGTAGATTTAGCATAGTTCTTAGGGCACCTAGGATTTTCAGAATGGTAAAGGAGCATTGGCTTCCACTTAAAGTCACCAGCTGCATTAGCTTCTAACAAGAGAATCAGCCTGTCCTTTGAAGCTTTGAAACCAGGCATTGACTTCTTCTCTGTGGCTGTGAAAGTTCTAGATGGCATCTTCTTCCAATATAAGGCTGTTTTGTCTTCATTGAAAATCTGTTGTTTAGTGTAGCCATCTCCATCAGTTATCTTAGATCTTCCAGATAACATGCTGCAGCTTCTTCCATCAGCACTTGCTGCTTCACCTTGAACTTTTGTGTCATGGAGACAGCTTCTTTCCATCAACTTCATGAATCAATCATTATGTTAGCTTCAAACTTTTCTTCTGCATCTTCCTCAGCTCTCTCAGCAATCATAGAATTGAATAGAGTTAGGATCTTGCTCTGGATTACACTTTGGCTTAAGGAAATTTTGTGGCTGGTTTGATCTTTGATCCAGACCACTCAAATTTTCTCCATATCAGCAAGAGGCTGTTTTGCTTTCTAATCATTTGTGTGGTCACTGCAGTAGCACTTAATTTCCTTCCAGAACTTCTCCTTTACCTTCATAACTCAGCTAACTGTGTGGCACAAGAGGTCTATACAGCTTTTGACATACCTTTCTTACTAAGCTTAATCATTTCTAGCTTTAGATTTAAAGTGAGAAACATGCAACTCTTCCTTTTACTTGGACTCTTAGAGGTCATTGTAGGATTATTAATTGGCCTAATTGCAATATTGTTGTGTCTGAGGGAATAGGGAGGCCTGAGAAGAGGGAAAGAGATGGGGGAACAGCTAGTCAGTGAAAAAGTCAGAATGTACACAACAATTATCAATTATTATAAGTTATCATTTTATACAGGTGTGGTTTGTGGCACCCCAAAACAAGTACAATGCCAATATCACTGATCACAGATCACCATACTAGTATAATAATAATGAAAAACTTTGAAATATTGTAAGAATTACAAAATGTGTCACAGAGACATGAAATTAGCACATGCTATTAGAAAAATGGCACCAATAGACTTGCTAGACACAGGGTTGCCACAAATCTTCAACATGTAACAAAAGCAACATCTGCAAAGTACAATAAAATGAGGTATCCCTGTATAATTTTAAACATGCTGTTTTTTACACTAAATCAAACATCCCTTATAAGATAAGAACTGTCTTAATTGTGTATCTACAGTTCTTAGCATAGTACCTGATTTTAACAAGTACTCATTTTTTTGGTTAAATGAAGGAAAAGAAACAAATTTAAAGTCACTAGAGAATATATCACAAAAAATGTGCTCTAGATGTTGTAGATATAATTGATTTCTCACATAAAATTTCATCCATTCCTCTTAGATACAATAAAAAAATTTAGTGGCTAGAAGATGCCATTGGCTCCTTTTCAGTGATTAAAAAAATTAAGCTTTGGCATTTTCTTTAAAATAATTCTTTAAAATTATATATTCAGAATATATTATTTGGGCCCCTAGTTGGTAGGACTTCTGATTTAATAATCTAAACTTAACAATAACCTGAAATAAATAATAATCCCATCATCTAGACTCCAAAAACCATAGGGTTTTTTTTAAAAAACTGGAAGAAAGTCTGTGGATCATCTTGTCTTTAGCCCACCTCCTATTACCGATGATGCAACAGAAGCACATGAGGCCAAGGTCACGTCAAGGCAGTGACTGAGTGCTGAGCAGCACCAGGATTGACTCCAGGTCACCCGACTCCCCAGCCCAGTGCCATTTTCTTCCTTCCTGTCCTCTCCAATTTATTCATCCAGAACTAACTGACCAAGCAGAAACAATTGGGAATAGTCAGATCTCTATTAATAACAACTTGCTTTTATATAGTACTATATAGTTTACAAAGCACTTTCTCTCTTTGAATCTTTCCCAAAACCCCAGAGGTAAGATATTTACCTTTCCTTGCAATAAACTAAGGCCTAGAAAGATACACACACACACACATATATATATATATATATATTTATAATACTGATATGTCCAAGGTCACAGAGCTAAACTTGAACCCAGACTTTCTTACTACACACTTAGGTCTTTTATAAATAAATCCACAGCAATTTTTGTTCTAGAGATATAATTAGTCCAAGAAAAAGAATTATCCGTTATAATCCTTATTTTCATCCTATTAAGCCAAGATTCTAAGAGGCATTTCTCAGTAACTTTGTGAAGTATTTATGGATCAAAGGATGATTTCAAAATAATTTTAACACCAACCAGATTAATAACCTATACAAAAGTAATAAGTGAATTATTGAGACAAAGGGCAGGACAACAACCAAAATGAATGGCCAGTTGGTCTGGGCAAGGACTTCTTGAGTAATAGCCTCAAAGCACAAGCAACCAAAGCAAAATTGGACAAATGGGATCACATCAAGCAAAAACCTTCTGCACAGCAAAGGAAAGAATTTAACAAAGTGAAGAGACAACCCACACAATGGGAGAAAATGTTTGTAAACTGCCCATCTGACAAGGGATTAATAACTAGAATATATAAGGAGATCTAAATACTCAATAGGAAAAAATCAAATAATGTGATTAAAAAATGGGCAAAGACCTTAACATTTGTACCCCCATAATATGCTAAAATAAAAAATAGTTCCTACCTTATAGAGATACATAATAAAATATTTACAAGTTAAAAAAAATGGGCAAAGGATCTGAATAGACATTTCTAAAAAGAAGACATACAGATGGCCAACAGGTCTATGAAAAAATTCTCAACATCATTAGTCATCAGAGAAACTCACATCAAAACTACAATGAGATATTATCTCACCCCAGTTAAAATGGCTTTTTTCAAAAAGACAGGCAATAACAAATGTCGGCAAGGATGTGGAGAAAGGAGAATCCTCATACTCTGTTGCTGGGAATGTAAATTAGTGCAACTACTATAGAGAATAGTATGAAGCTTCCTCAAAAAACTGAAAACAGAACTACCAGATGACCCAGCAATCCCACTGCAGGGTATATATACAAAGCATGGGAATTCAGTTTATCATAAAGATATCTGCACTCCTGTGTTTATTGCAGCACTATTCACAATAGTCATGATTTGGAATCAACCTAGGTGTCCATCAGCACATGAAGAGATAAAGAAATCATGGTACATATATACAATGGCCTAGTATATGGCCACAAAAAGAATGAAATCTTGCCATTTGCAACAATATGGATGGGTGGAACTACAGAACATTATATTAAGTGAAATAAGCCAAGCACAGAAAGACAATTCTCACATGTTCTCACTCATATATGGCAGCTAAATATTAAAAACAATTGATCTCATGGAGATAGAGAGTAGGATGATGGTTACCAGAGACAGGGAAGGGTAGTGGAGAAAGGGAGACAAAGTGGAGATGGGTAGTAGGTACAAAAATACAGTTTGGTAGTTAGAATGAACAATGTCTGACAGCATAACTGTCTATAATCAACAACAAGTTAGGGTATACTTTAAAATAACTAAAAGAGTGGTATTGAAATGTTTCTAACGCAAAGAAATGATAAATGCCTGAAGTGATGGATACCCTAATCACCCTGATTTGATTAATTCTCATTGTATGCCTGTGTCAAAACATCACATGTACCCTATAAAGATATATAACTATTATGTGCGCATAATAATTAAAATTAAAAACGAAAACAAAAGACAAAATGCATGTCTACCAGAGTGATTTACACATCAAGGACGAGAAAGGCCTTCATTACCCACTTATTTTAGCTCCCATGTTTAAGCTGAGGAAACTGAAACACCTCTATTCCCAGCTCTTAGGAAGCAGAAATCCCAGGTTATTTTAAAGAGCAAAGGTGATGATAGCTGTGGCTCCAGAAATGCCACTCCTTTGAACTAATACAGAAGTCTCTTTGTTGGCACTCACAAAAGATCCTGAGAAGTACAATCTCAGTCACTAAGGTTGCAACTAAAGACAAGGCTGCACTTAGAATGTGAGGAGGTGTTCTGAGTTGGCCTCATGGAAGCTGACAGAGAACAGCAAGGCTCTGACACAGGGGAGAAGAACCAGAAGACTGGTGGCAACACAGACAATAATGAAGACTCATGCCACTCTCCATTGTACAAGAATGAGAACAACGGAGAAGAAAGTGTTTTGTGTCTCATTTTTAGAAACAACAGAGAAATTGTTTCTACCAAGGTGGAGGAAACAGTTTTTATGCCTAACTAGATTTCCCAGGGATGAGAATCAATAATTCTCTTTCATGGGCAACAGGAAGTTAAGTCATAGTGAATACAATACACTATTTAAAGGACTATATGTGAGCTTGGAGTAGAGATGAGTGACATTTCAAAAGACAAAGAAGGGGAAGTTGAGGCATGTGTGCTGTATGTGTCATCCCTGAGTCTTTAGCTACTTTATGCCTAGGGTATAATGAAAAGTGCTTTAAAAATCAAATAAACAATATTATTATATATTGAGGGCTTTATATTTTTCTTCACTCAATGGACTTTCCATTGTACAGTTAATACATGCCAAGTCGCTGTAATTACAAAGAGGCAATACATAGTCCTTGCCTTCATGAAACTCACAGCCTAGAAAAGTGGCTATGATCCAAGGAACTATAGTATAGTGTAGAAAGAAATTAACACTGGAGGAGAAGTTTGAATACCAGGGAGGTAAAGAATTCTTAGTAGAGAAGAATCAAGACAAGTTTTATTAAGAAAATCACAATCGAAGTATTTGTGTATATAAATAGTTATTGTTACTTTGGGAATATATAATATCTCTTTTAGGCTGTATTTTGCTTTTAGTGAGTAATTACTGTCAGCATAATATTATTGAAAAAGAACTGACAATTGAACAATATGTTTTTTATAGTTCTTAGCTTTCCAATAATATACCATTTGCTAATCACTAATTAACTCATGAAACCATAAATTTAACAGAATACATTACATTCTCAAGTGTTCACTGAAGACAACATTCTCTGCCTCTCCAAAATGTTTAAATTCTATGTTTATACATCTGTTGTATGCTTTCAAGACAATGTAAACATGGAAACATTTCAAAAATATATTGCAAAATGGCATACCAATGCTTCATCTGGGAAATTGTCCCCTGAATGTGCTGGGTGAATTTAAATTCAATCAATACTAACCTATACAAATTTTAAAAACTCTGTTCTAGTTTAAGAACTGTGACCCTGCTTTTAAAAGAAGCTGTGAGAACTCTAAGCCTTTCTCTCTTTATGGCATTACATGAAAGAGTTTGTAGTCCTATACCTAAGTCCAAAGCACAGCTCCTTTATTTAAATTACTGTTTTTAAAGAAATCTTCAGAAGTTTTAAAAATTAGTACTTTCAGATTGCTCAGACTTAGAACCACTGATTAAAAATTTGAATAATATTAAATAGATAACTGGGCTTTTGGTGCGGACTCAACATAATTTATTAGAAAGAACATTATTAGCATGAGAATCAAGGAACCTGATTTTCAGTCTTGATATCACTAGGATTGAACCACTTTTTCTCCAAGCTTCAGTTTTTCCAGGTAAAATGATGACGCTAATAAGGACTTTCAAATTCTCTTCTGACTATAAAACTCTATTACAGTGCTGGGAAGTTAGTAATTTAGCCAGTTACAAATTGGCAAGAGGATTATTCTGGAAAATTCTTGCTTGAATATAGTGAGAGCTGATACATATTTCCAGTCATGAATTTTGAAGGCTGACTTAATCACTCCCACCCCCTGGAGCCTCTAGCACTTATTAATATGTCTATGATAGCTTTTACCATATCACGTCTTGGACATTGGCATCTGTCTTCCATGCCAGTGTGGAAGGTTCATAAGGTTACCAAGTGTCCCTTATTCATTATCTGTTTTGCCACTGCCCAGCAATGAGCATGGCTCAGGGTAAGTGTCCAACAGATGCCTGACAAGTGGAAGAATGAATGAGTGCATCAAAGATAACTTTTTTTTTTTAAGAGACTTAATATTTATTTATTTATTTATTTTCTTTTTTATTTCAGCATATTATGGGGGTACAAATATTACGGTTATGTATATTGCCCACGCCCCCCTCCCCCCTCGAGGCAGAGCCTCAAGCATGACCATACCCCATACGTTGCACATCTTACTCATTATGTTTGTATATACCTGTCCCTTCTCCCCCCTCCCACCTGCCCAACACCCGACAAATGTTATTCCTACACTGTCTGTAGATGATCCTGGTAATTCTTTTAATCCAGTAACTCATTGAAGTGATTTGCATGGTCTTTTCTCATGGGAAGAATACTTTAATGACCCTGGTATCTGACAACCTAAAGTGTGTTGAATAAACTGAGGGAGTTGGCCAGGGCACTGCTGAGAACACCTGAAAAATATTATCTAGAGGACCTCTGAGCTGAGATTATCCTTCTACAAGGTTATCTGGTATCTTTAAAAAGTAAAGAAACTTCTAACTAAGGATGAAAGATTGAAAACTGGCTTTTACTTTCATTCCTACCTGAAATATCATTAAAAGTACAATAAAGACGTGTGTATGCTGCATAAATCTTCAAAGATGGAGCAAAAAGGAGAGAAGACAATAACAACAAAATTTTAGAACTGACAAATCAGTTGGTGAAAATATAAAGGTTTTAGCAGATCTGAGAAAGTTGAATCCTGAGTCAGCAGTGGGGAAAACCAGTAAGTGACCTAACTTAGACTGCACAATTATTAAAAGTTTAGACAGTGATAACTCCTCTTGTCTAGAGGTGTGAAGGAGAAAGGGGTAAAATATGCCAAAATGGTGGAAAGTTTGTTTTTAAGAATGTGTTACAACCTCAAGCCCTCTCCTATACATTAAGCATTTAAGCAACTGCCCTCCCCCATCCCAGTACAAGACTAGAAATTTATTCTTTGTAGTGGAAAAAAAGTAGTTCACTCTGTGGACATAGTGAGTATCACATCCAAAACTAGGAGATCAAGTGAACATTTGTATACCGATTGCCAACATCTACAGAACCCTCAGACCCAGGTCTTTGCCATTTAGGCAGAAAAGTGGAAGAGTCTTCTTTGAGAAATCTGGTAAACATAAGAGATAAGACCTAAAGATACTGATATTAGGAGTTACTCCCGTGAAAATCCCACTGAGATCACTATCCAACTAAGATCATTGCTGTTGACATATGCACGGAGCTTCCAGTCACCTTCTTAGCCCCCCTACACAGACTCTGAAATATGAGCAGGCAACCAAATATAAAAACATCTGCAGAAAGTCTCTAACATGGAAGACAAAAATCAAAACAAACAAAAACCAAAAAGCTTACTGGAAATAGAGACTATGAGGGAGATGAAACCTTCTAAAAAGTATATCATTAATATTCTCAGCAAAGTATTAGAAAGTATTTCATCAGTGAAAGAAGACATCATGCTATAAAATTGAATGATCAAAGAAAACCAACAAATAGGGGTCTTAGCAACTAAAACTCTGATACCAGAAATTAAAGACAAAACCTAAAAGAAAGATTATAAGATAAACTTGAGCCTATCATCTAGAAAATAGAGGAAAAGCGAAAGAGATGGAAAATAGAAAATGAGACATATGAAAAACAAAAACCTATGAGAAATAAATCCAGGATATCAATACCTAAGTAACAAGATTTTCACAGAGTTGGAACAACAACAACAACAAAAAAAAACCCATAGGGAATAGGAAATCAAGAAAATAACTCAAGAAACTAAATTATTTTCAATTTTCTAGAAATTAAAGAATTTTTAATTTTTTTTTCTAGAATTAAAGAAAATTAAAGTATTTTCACAGTAAGTATACAGCATAATAAGTTTAAATGAAATCACAAGAAGGCAAATCATTACCAATTTTCAGACCTCAAAGGAAAAAAAATCCTAATAAGTTTTCAGAGAGAAAAAATATCAGGCATGTACAAAAAAGGAATCAGAATGACATCAGACCAAAACATCAAAACTAGAATAAAGAAGATATTGTGGTAGTATAATTTAAATTCTGAAGAAAAAATATTTTAAACCTAGAATTCCACACCTAGCCAAATTATTGTTCAAATATGAACAAACAATAAAGATATTTGCAGATATGCAATGATCCAGAAAATTTAACTGCCATATATCCTTTTATTTGGAAATCTACTGGAGAATATATTCCATCAAAACAAGGGAGCAAACTAAGAAAGAATAATACACAGGATACATCAAAACAAGAGATTCAAGCAAAGAGACCTGCAGAGATTTTTCAGTGATGGAAAAGGAGATGCTAGGATCTAGTGCACATCAAAGTAAAAGTGCACACACAGCACCCAGTCATGAGGTACCAAGAGCTACTACTTCAGGACAAGGAACTCGATAGAATATCTGTGTATCTGAATGTCTTGAGATGAGAGTCAGACAACAGTCAGGGACTTGGAGTTAAATAGTGAAAACTATGTAGAAAGCAGAGCAAGCAAAAACGAGACAATCATCAGTCACAGAAAAAATAAAATCTTAGGACAAAAGGAAGAGTAATCATAGTTTAATTTGTCTCAGTCATGAAAAGCATTTACATAATTATAATAACGTAACTACTAAATACTTATCAAACCAAAATAACAATGTAACAGCCCTGGAAAGATGGTGGGATGGAAAGGATGCATGTTGTGGTGAGAATGTGATAATGGGAGAGAGTTGAAGATCGTTTGCTTGGTGTGACATCAATAAACAGAGTGAGAAATTAAGAGGTAGTTAGAAGAGAATATTGTTTAGAATGCAAAGGTAAATATCAACAAGAGTTGAGAGTGGTTGTCTCAATAGGAAAAAAATGGGAGCGGGGACAAGGAATTGCTCTCTTTCATAATATACCTTCTATAACTGGGACAAAAATAGCAAGTAAAAACAGAAAAAGAGAAGGAAATCACCTCAAATTTTATACATGAGGGATCATTTTTGTACTGTTCTTGCTATAAAAGCATTTCTGAAGGAACTGAGTATCACAGGAGGCTGCAGTTTGTTCCCTGACACCCTCCCATCTTTAAAGACATGATTCAGTGGGGTCAATAGAGATCAAAAGAGGTTGCTCAGAGCAAAGACAAGGCTGTCCTTGCCATCTGTCTAACTGATCCTTATAGTTATTAGAGGAAAATCATCTGCTGACCTTCATTTCAAAATCGTATTCATAAATTTTTCACCAGCAAGGCTGAGACCTTCTCTATACAAGGTGATTTCTAGATTTCAACTACTGATTATGGCTATCCAGTTTGGTAGGATACGTCTTCCTAGAATAGTTTTAAGACTTTGATCCAAAAGCAGTATCTTTGTGGCTGCCATACTTTATAACCCTATGTCAAGTTATAAATAAAGCTCAGACAGGAATTGTTGTGCTTGGAGTTCATTTAAATAATTAAATCTGAATCCATCAGACTCAGCAAAAGCCCATGGCTATGATTTTATACCAGAGGTTATAATGAGGCAGTTTTGAGATGCTGAAAATAATAATAGCTACATTTTATTGAATACTTACTATATGTAAGGCAGTATGGTAAACACTTTCATATAATATCTAATTTAATCCTCAAAACAGCTCTACGAATAGGCACTATTATTATCTCCATTATATAGATAAGAAAATCCAGGATTAGGGAAACTAGGAACCTTGCCTAATGTCTTCATTTAGGAAGTAGACAGACCAACATCAAGATAAGAATTGGATTTAGAAACTACTCTTTTAGCTTCTCTATATTCTCAAAAAAAAAAAAAAGTTCATCAGCACATCAAAATATACCATTGAAAGAGGAATGGTTGAAGTCAGAGACAAACATTTCTTACAAGATTCTTCATATATTTAAGGACAGAAGAGTTTCAAAAACTTTATATAACGTAGTTGTAAAATGCATGTATTAATACTTCAGTACTTCTGTAGTTTTTGCTGTCATTACAATTCTGAGACTTAATAATTTATAGGTCTTCAGGCAGTAATTTTTAAGTCTGAAATATTTCAAGGGGTTCTTTAGGATTCTTTTCCTCTAAAATACCAGTTTTTAAGTTTCAATGCTAGCATTTCAGGGAATTGAGAGCCAAAAGTGAACAGAAAGGAAACTCACTGTTCCATTAAGCAAGGGAAGTGTGTCAGCAGCGGAGATTGGCAAAAGTCAGACTGAAATACTGGATCACAGCATTTCCTCTGGCCATGGCAGTGTGCTTGTAGGTATGCCTTGCTTTGCACGGTAGCTGTGTTCTTGAAAAGCTAGTGAATAATTAAAGCTTTGTAAGTAGAATTGTATTCTAAAAGCCCCAGGAATCGAATTTTTAAAATATGATTATATTAGTTAACATTTTTGAAATGTAAATGAAATCATCACCTACATTACATAATTTGTTGCAGGCTTCTACAATTTGCCTCCAACCTTTCTTTTATGATTCATCATTCACTGTATCCTGTCTCCAACCTTATATGTTTCATGAAGGGCGGGGGGGACTTTGTCTCATCGCTACCATATTCAGCACGTAGAACAGTGTCCAGCATAACAAATATTTGCTAGATAAATGAATAAATCATTCCATTAATCTTTTCCTAGTTGCTACATGTGTATATTAATGTGTCTCTACCTTTGCTTATATTATTCCATCAGCCCAGAATGCTTTTCAATATTTTAGTTCTGTCATTTCTGCAAGAGTTCAAATGTCAACTTCTTCCTAGATTTAAAGTTCCTCTCTCTACTCACAAAGATTGTATTTAGATATCTGGTGCAATAGTAGATGGTATAAACCTTGTCTTATTCGTTGCTCCTGACCTATAAAGCCTAGCTAGAGCAATCCACACAAGATATGATGGTAAAAGTAAATTTAATCTAAATTTTCACATGCATTGCCAGCTGTCATTTCTTCCTAGGTTCTTCAAAAGCTAATTTGTGAGGTGTTCTTAAGGTTAAAAACTGTATGGTTTCTCATTTCTAGTCCCAATGACAAGCAATGTGCATTGGCACAGATAAATGGATACAACCAAACATGGATCGTTGTATTAATTAATTAGACAGTGTGGTTGTGGGCGATGCTGGGGTGATTTTCTAGATGTGATCTCATTTCCTCTTTTAAGCTCCGGACTTCCCTCATAGAAATGCTACTCCTGATCCCTTATTCTTTTTTTTTTTTTTTTTTTTAGAGACGGGGTCTCGCTCTTGGTCAGGCTGGTTTCGAACTCCTGACCTTGAGCTATCCACCCGCCTCGGCCTCCCAGAGTGCTAGGATTACAGGCGTGAGCCACCGCGCCCGGCCTTGATCCCTTATTCTGACATGTCTGAATAATCAGCAAAATATACATCTATTTATCAATCCAATTCCCAAGTACAAGAGAATCTTAGACTAAGGTTGTCTACACCAATGGTTCTCTAAGTGCAATCCCTAGCTAGATTAGCAGCATCAGCACCTCTTGGGAACTTGTTATAAAAGCGAATTCTTGGGTCCACCCCAGATCCACTGAATCAGAAACTCTGGGGTAGCGATCTGTGTTTTAACATGCCTGGCATTATCAGAATGCACACTTAAGTTTGACAACTTGGCAGAAAATTGTCCTCACTCTTCTGACATAAGCAATGCAATGTTTCCTAAACCTAACAATGTCAACACTCACCTTACCATAGTCAAGTTCTGTCTTCTAAGGAAATTAGACTTCATTTTAGGCCAGACAATGGGGACAAAATAATAAAATTCTGATAAAAAAGATCAGTAGATGAAGCAATCGATGTCACTACTTTTTTATTTATTTATTTATTTTTAATTTCAGCATATTACGGGGGTACAAATATTACAAAGTTATGTATCTTTTTGATATTCATAGTGTGACTTAAAACTATTGTTTTAAACTGCACACCACAGCTGCATGGCATTCTGGTGGCTCCAACCAGAGAAAAATGAGTGAAATAGAACTAGGAAAGATGAAGGAGAAAACTAATTAGAGCAACAAGGGTCACCAGTCTAAAGAAAAGTACAGAGGAATGTAACCAATTCCAGACCAATCACGACTGGTGTCAAAGTAGGGAGGAGGGGCAACAATAGGGGAAAGAAGAAATATGGTAATAAGATTAGGAAAGGCAATGCCCTCCAGGATCAAGTAGGAATCTTGTCATGCATCAGGGATGTTCACATGCAGTGGTATGAAGATACCATAAGCTGCATCTAGTTCTATACAGAGGGTCTAACCTGATGGTGGTGATATTAAGGCAAGAATCCAGCCCCATACAGAAGCAGAAGTAGTAAGCCTAGGGGTCAGATGATGACGATAACAGTAGCAACAGCAGCAGCTGTTATTATTGGAGACAAATTTTATGCTTGTATATATTTTTCTCTTTTGTCTCATTAATCTTGAAAGAGAGCTATTGTACAAATTAAGGGGCAAAGAAACAGAAATATATCTTGCCCAAGTTACAGGGATTAAAAAGTTGCTAGTTTTGTGTTTGATTTCAACTCTGTGGTCTTCCTACCACACCAGTGAGCTTCCCAAATAAACAGGACAGCTATTTAAGGTGAGGGTTAGAAAAAGAAGCTGCAATTCATGCTTAATTAAGCTCCTGGGGGTAGAAGCCAAGGCAAGGCACAGAAGAGCAGTGGGTTCTCTCTTGAATCCACATGAGAGCAAGCAGGAACTTCCAATGATTCCCTAAGTCTGGATCTCATTAGCCCAGGCCTTGGGTAAACCAATTCTGCAGGTTGGGCATCCCGAAGGTTAAAATCTGTACATACGTAGCTCGACCAGTTTTTCAGTAACAAAGAAAGATTTATTAAATTGGCTTATCAGACTAGAGCAAAGTAGGCCTTGATGTTAAGTAGTGATTAAGCTCATAGACTCTGAAGCCACTCTGCCATTTACTAGCTGTGTGACCTGGGTAAGTTACTTAACATCTCTATGCTTGTGTTTTCTGACCACTAAAATAGGGATGACAACAGTGCTTGTTTCACTAGGATTTTATGAAATGAGTCCATATATGTAAAGCACAGTGCCTAATACATAGTAAAAGCAACATAAGCATTATTTCAAAAGACAGTTATTTTCTCAAATGTCTTTTCAATATCTGACATGAAAAAAGCATGAAACCATAAAGCATAAAGAAATATTTTTAAGTTCAAGTAGATCTGTTTAATAGTTTATAACACAGCCCAATACCTAGTGTACTGATGCTTTATTGAAAAAAAAACTGTAATAAAATATTGATAAAAGATTTGTAAAGAATAAATGTCCAGTCATAATTATTACAAATAGTTACCCAAATATTGTCACTTTTTGCATATTATAATCTACTATCTGTCCATGGAGATATAAATTTTACATTATGGAGATCAGTATATATATCCACATATACTGGTTTTTATAATTATCATATCATAAGTACTTTTGCTTATAACTCATGTTCATAAACATGTTAGTGGCTGATAAATATTGCACTTTCTTTTATTCTTTGCATAATCAAGAAATTCAGTTTATTAACCATGAAACTCTTAGACACTGGAAAACTTTCATCTGGAAGCAAAAAATGCTGCTTCTATCTAAAATGACCGGTAGCCAATCAAACATTGGAAGAAATAGGTATTGGTTTTTAAATTGTTTGAAGATAATAAAGGACTGAGTGCCATTATTTTTGAATAATATATTACTAATGATTGAGAACTAAACGAAAATCAAATCTCCTTTCTATAATGTCAGTAAAACACTCAGCACTTGTTGGACTGTTTGTCTTTTTTTTATTTTATTTTATTTTTAAAGCAGGAAGGTTCTGATTAGGGTTGGCAGAGCAAAGAAAACCCTATCCACCAAATCAACTTCACATATGACTGATGTATAAATAAACTCATCTTAATTGTAAAGAGGACACACATGAGAGTGAAAAAAAGATGTTAAAACATAATGTACAATCTGCTGAGCAAAACTGCCACAGAGTTAGCCAAAGAGGTAGAAGAGAACAAGCAGCCAACCATAAATGATTAAGCAGAACTTATCCACGATAGCCCCTACAAACACACTTCACAAATGCTGGTTCTTACAATCTCACAAATGAAAAGAATCTTGTGTCTAATCCACTTTTGTTTTGCAGCTGAAGAAGAAGGCCAGAGAAAGAAAGTGACCAACTCAAACTCACATTAGTGAGATGGAGCAGAAATTAGGATTCAAATGCAAGTCTCTGGATTCCTAAGCCGGGTCTTTTCCAGAATGCCAGCACGGCCATCCTTCAATTCACGCATATGTCTGTAACCTGTATGTGGTCATAATCATGCTACATGAAAACTTTAGCCAAGTGGCACTTTTCCCCCAGTCTTAGAGCTTTCTCAGCCACAACCAAATGAATTGTTCAACCCAGTTATAAACCCAACAACTTCAGCCACACAATTCACAGCATTGACAAGCTAGCTAAAATTTACACTGAGTCCTGAAAAATGGATGTGGTAATTATGATTACCCTGTTTTACTTTATATAGAAGTCAAGCCTAAAGAGGGTCAAGGAAGAATACATACAAGCTAAAAGAAAAGCGTATTCTTTGTAATAAGAAAATAAAAATCAATAGGCAAACACAGTTAAAAAAGAAAAAAAGGTTTAGTACACTGAGCTCCAGAGAGGAGAAGGAAGTGATTTTTTTCCAAGGTTCATCCATGGAATCAATAGAGGGACCAGAACCTGAACCCAGGTTTTCTAACATATAGTAGATTAGATTAGAATAATCTAGTTAGTCCGTTAGATTAATAGATTAGAATGCTAGTTTATTTCATCAGAGCATGCACCCTGCTTATTCTATGCCTCAGTGCATCATCCAGTATATGATGTCAGAATCCCACCAGCATGCATGCCCCAGTTTGAAAAGCTCAGGCTTAGAACATCTAACAGATAATAGATACTCAAGAAATATTTCTTATTGAATCAATCTATCAATCATCTTATTTTAACAGACTGATACTGATAGTCTGTGTCATTCCTTGCTTTCTCCCTTACCTCAATATTATTGAGGGTTTGCTATATTTTCATCATCAGTTTGCTTTTTATGCTGTTGTGGATGCAAAATGCGTAGATAAAAGGTACCTATTTCACCTCATTTTGAATTATTTGTAGGTTTGTAAATAAAGAGCAATTTACATGACAACTTTTATCTTGACACATAAGCAAATATCTCTCCCTTAAATCCTAAAAGAAAAGTAAACCAAATTCAATTTTAAAGAGTGTGGGAAATATTGGGCATATTTTGAAATGAAAAAAGAGCCTTTAGAGAAAGCTGCTTAAATAATCTAATTTTAAACTTTCCAGATTTTAACAATTAGAATGATCATACAATAAATCTTAAGCAATTATCTTATTTGTAGCACATTGAAACCCAATTTAGTATGTGAATGAGACTAAGGGCATAAAAACACTTCAACACATTTTAAGCCAGAAACATACCTAGATTTTCAGTTTCTAAATAGTTGAAAAGAAATTTCCTAAATTGCCTTATGTTGAGGTTTGTTTGTTTCAATGTTATCAGTATTTGAAAAATTTGAGAAAAACCTGATTGTTTCACATGGATGATGATTCTAGAAATGAATGGGGTAGGGAGAGATTGGTGTTGCTGCTTGTGTCTTCTGAACGGCCTCTGAAAGTTTCTGAATTTTTTTTTGAAGTCTAATCCCTTTGGGCTGCTTCTCAGGCTAATAGCCAGTCTATAAACACAGAGAAACAAAAACCTAACCACAGAATGGCATAATCTCTTTACTTCTTTTATGTAGTTTAAAGCCCTACTTTCAATTATCTGTGCTCTCTGAATCATTAGAGACGGGGTTTGTTTCAGGTAAAAAGCCAGGCAGACTGTGTATTAAAGAAAAAAAGGAAAGGTCTGTGAAGGGGTAACAGGTGTCCTTTGAGACTTCTGCCAAGGTACCATCATCAGTAGCATTGCAGCAGCTAAATACCATGGCCCCCCTGGGTAGGAGTCTTACATTCCCAAAGACAAGGAGACAGGGACTATTTCAAAAAGTAACTGTACAGATAAGAAAGCTAAAATTAGAACTATTTGACATAGATCCTAGAAAAAAATCCTACCATGTTCTGCATACAAGGATGCTAATAAGATGAGGAAGAAGATGTTGGAGAAAAGGACATGTGGTCTTAGCCTCAGAATCTTGTCATCTATTTTACATATCTATTTTCTATCCTGAGTCTGTAGTATAGGAATTAAGTCTTTCTTCTGCATACACTCTCTTAACACTACAGAGGGTGATAATAATAGACAAAGCCCAGGCAGTAGGAGTCCTAGAGTGTCCATGATAAAGGACACAGGAACATGTTATAGTCTCATAGTAACCACCCTGTAGTTTATCTATTGATTCATAGTTGAGGTTATACATCCTAATCACCCAAGCGCTTCTTAAATATCTGAGTTCCGTGTATTACCGGGTGCCAAGTGGTTCTGAGGTACCCCCTGGCTAAGAACCACTGTTAATGGCCAGAATTTACATGGTCTATGTTTTAAACCCATCTAAGGTATAATACTTGACTCAATGTATCTCCATCCCTAAACCCACAAGATGTATAATTGCCTTGAAACTAAGTCCTACCAACAATAGAGACAAATTCAGGTATTAGAGAAGTTGCTACCAAAAATGTAGAATAAGCACAAAAGAAATTCCTTTTGGTAAATTAAAGCCTTTGTGAAGTCGCTGAAGATGATTTATTGAGTGTCTATGCAGTATGCTTGCTGCTAAAACTACAAAGATGGCAAAGGACCAATGTCTACCCTCCACGATCTCACAGTCTAGTGAAAAGACAAACACAGCTAGTAATGATGAAAGTCAGGCTGACTCTAAAGAACTCTAAATGCTTTATTGGTATGAGTTTTATTTCAAAATCATGACATTATGGTATGATGCCTGAGTGAGTATAATAATTCTTATTTTACAGAGAAACAAAGGTAAGATGATTTGCCCATGCCACTTAGTCTTTCTGAGCCTCTGTTTGTTATCTACAAAATGATGTTAAAATGCACAATCATAAGGTTTTAAGGGAGATGGCATACACTAAAAGCCCTTTGAAAAAACACAAAGTATCTCATGACCATTATTTATGGCTGTTAATATGTGACAAATCAAGAAACTCAATGTAAGCATTTGTTAAACCATTAAACCAATAAACCATTATTGGTCACTTAGTAAGCACAAAACACCCAAGGGACAATACTTTAGAAGCTTAAAGGTATTAAAGAACAGGAATGAGGGAATGGCAAATAAGCTGGCCACCCCCAGGCTCATTACTGAGGCTAACAAGCTTCATAATAACCACCTAAGTCAGACAATGGGTTATTAACTAGGTAGTTAGTTGGAACAGCTTTTAGAGTAGATACATAGCTTGAGTTCAAATGTTCGCCCACACAATAATTTTGTTTAAAGAAACTAAAGCGGAAACAAAAGGCAGGCATTATTACTGTAGAATATTGTTAAGTGCTTCATTAGGGGTCATTAATCATTGTAAGACTTTCTCTTCTGACCTCCTGGGTAACCTACTAGAACTCTGAAAGATGAATGGAGAATACATGAACAGTGTTAGAAATTGATAACTCTTGAGCCTGTTCATATATCCCTAGATTATAGACTCCTAGAGGGCAAGTTAATATTTATATCTCTATCCCCTTCATTTAACAATTTGCCTGGAACAATGTGGCAACTCAGTAGCGTATTTTGAATTAAATTAAACTGGACCACCTTTAATATTTAAGAATATTGAGACCCAGAGAGGGAAAGCTATTTGTCCAAAGTTATATCATTAGAGCTGGGTAAGAACCTGGCTCTCCTATGCCCAGTGCCTATCCTATTACATTACGATTTTACTGTATTTTATGTTACTTATCCCACTACAATGGCCTCAGTGTTTTGTTGTTTAACTACAAAGTAGATCTTCTTAAAATCACTTTCCAGTTCTGTTAAACAAATAAGCTGCTTAGAAATTTCCTTTTTCCTCTGCAGGACCAACCGTCCTGGCTTCAGAGAAGTAACTGTTCTATACCTCAAATGTGTTGGTTCATGCACCTGCCTGGACTCTGATGGCTGGTGTGAAGCCCAGAACAGAGAATTTAATCTTCACGGGGAACACACGTATAGGTCTTTATTGAGAAAGCAGGTCAGGTTACTGCCTTCTATTTTCTGGAATCAAACTGATATTTCTGGGATCCCTCCTACTAGCTAAACTTCTTACACCTCTCCCAATTTGCAACTTTCTGGATGCATGAAATTGGCATGAAAAACTAAGGCCATTTAATTTAACATATATAATCCTATCGTGTAAACTAAAATGTTCTACCTAAGACAGACACCTGGGTGATTGCAGGAATGTTAGAGGCTCAGATTATGCCTACAAGAAGGTTAACATATTAATGAGATAGGAGAGTGAGATCTTTGAGATCAGAGATTGCATCTTAGTTTACTTTCTCAGAACTGAGAACATAGGGCACATAGGTAAACATAAATATTTATGTAAATAAAAAGCACAAAAATTACAATGATTGTAAGAAAGGAAGTATGTGAGAAATAAGCAAGTACTTAGGTCACATAACGAATACCAGTAAAATATCAATTCAAAGTGGGAGAGGTCAGGAAAGATTTTATGTAGCAAGGGACATGTCAAATGAATCTCAAAAGAGTTGAACAGAGATGTATAACAATGGGAAGAGGGTAAAGTTATATTCATTCTGTTAAGCTGTGCCTTGATTTAAGTAGTCTAATATCATCACATTACTATGAGTTAACATCAGGACATTGTCAGGTCCTCAAAACGAACTTAGAGAATAAATATTTAAAAACAATTGGGGGTTGAAAGTAAATAGTTTGAGGAAGCTCAGAAGGGGTATTTAAAAGTGAGTCTCTTTTCTGATCTAACCATCAAGAAGGCAATTTCTTTCAAACCTCATTTCTGTTATTTAAAAAAAAAAAAAAGCAAACAGAAGATCTAGAACAGGATAACATATCCATGATCATCCCTATTGATTAGTCAGATAATATCAAATCTTCTCTACTGAGGTGCCTGGAGTAGTCTTTCTTAGATACAAATCAGTTTCCATACATCTAGGCCAATGCTTCTTGAACTTTAATGTGCATACAAAAGACCACCAGATTTGGTTGAAATCTAGTTAATTTAGTGAGTCTGGGGTAGGACCTGAGATGTTACATTTCTAACAAGTTCCCAGATAATGTTAATGCTGTTGGTCTATGGACCACCAGTAGCAAGGCCCTACATCAGTGGTTAACTCTGGTTAGCCATTAGCATCATTTGGGAAGCAATTTAAAAATACCTATTCCCAGGTCTACCCTAGAACCAATTAAACCAGAATCTCTAGAGGTATGGCCTATGCATCTTTACATTTGAAAAGTTCTACAGGTGTTTCTTTTTACAGGTAATTTGCCAGCCTGAGGTTGAAAACCTAGCTAAACAAAGATAAATGTGATATAGGCAGGAGAAGAAAAAAGAGATAAAGTAGATAGATAGATAGATAGATAGATAGATAGATAGATAGATCCTCCTTTCCTCACTCTAAATCAATGCTTATCAAACTTTAAGGTGCATATAAATTATCCAGGGAATTTAAAAAATCAAATTCTGATTCAATAGACCTGGAGTAAAGATCAAGATCCTCCTATTCTAAAAAACAAGTCTGCAAACCTCATTTTGATTATCAGGAGTCTAAATCAGTGGTTCCCAAACATTGCTGTACCTGGGGATCTTTAAAAAATACCTGTGCTTTTCTTCCACCATAACATTCTAATTGAATTGGTATGGGGTGCCAACCAGGGATAAGGATGTTTGAAAAGCATGCCAGGTTATTCTAATGCACAGCAAAGTTTGTGAACCACTCTTCTAAATACTAAACACTTTAAGTCATTTAAGAACCTCACGTCTGTGGTACCCAAAAGGCACAAATTCTGTCAAGCTGCTAAGATGGTGCACCAAAACAAATCATTGAGACAATATTAATCACATGGTGCATAAAGATTGTGCATTGATCCCTAAGTCAATTGATTTGTTTTCCTCTTCTCTTTACTCTGGAAGACAGGGAGTGATGCAAGTAATAAGTAAGGAAGCAAAAATAAATTGATCTTATTTGTTTATAACTGAAGTTCAACTTGGTGAACACTCTGGACAAGTGCTCTAAGAAAGGTTTTTCAAATGCTAGAGGCAATGTGAAGGTTTTCAAACACTGGTGACAGGATTCAAGATTAAATGGGCCATGAGATTTTTGGGGAGATGGAAAACATTTGAACCCTCAACTGAATCATGCAATATGATTTTTTGACTCTATTTTAAAAGAGTTTCCAATAGAAAAAGAATTATATGTACTTACATTTGAGAATGTCTTCCTAGAATTAGATTTGAATCTGTTGGGGGAAGAAGTTTGCACATGGTAGCATAAAGTATGAAAGATGTGCCAATTAGAATGAAATATGGATAGATGCTCTCCTCTTAATACACTCTGTTTTTCTGGAGAATAAAAATTGCAAGTTAGCTACCATTTTTAGCTGTGCCATTTGTATCGACATAAAAAGTGAGGCCAAGTATAAGTAATTAGCCATCTTAATCTGATTGCTAGCTGGCTAACTCAGCTTCATAAAGGAAGTGCAGGAATTAACATGCATAAAGACTTTTGTCATATCTTTTCTCAAAGGCAATTATGGAGACCTCTGCAAAATGATCACAGCGTTGGCTTATGGCAAAAGTCTTCACTGTCTTTGAGTGAGTACTGTGATTCACCGTACCACTGCTATCTTGATTGGCATAGCACTTCTGGCTTGATTCTTCTCAGATATATTTCTCAGATTATTTCTCCTTTTTGAACTCACAAGACTAGAAGAATAGCTAGAACTCTACTGCTAGTAATCTGAGGTATAAACCACCCGGAACTCTGAGTTACATGTAGCATGTTTCATGGGCAATAAAGGGAAATAAAAGATTATTGCTGAGAGATATATCCTCTTTTTATGATGGACCAGGAATTAGTGTATAAATTGGAGGCAAAAATGTTACCAGGAACTCTTGCCAAATAGCCAAATTCAGTGACCAAATACCAGGTGTCATCTAAACACACACAAAAAACTGTTCCATAGTAAAATGATACTCTTTTTCCATTGTTAAGCTTATGTTCCAGAAATGCTTAATCAACTAGAATATTACAGACCTTCATTTGTTAAGAAAGACAGGCTTTAATTTTAAAATGGATTCAATAATAGAGCTAATAAATATATGCCTCATATATATTTATAGACATGGATTCTCTCGTATGTGTACATCACTGTCAGACATGGAAATGCCCATCAATGTATCATAAAAATAACTTGTCTAAACTGAAAATTTCCGGTTAGTCTTAATCCATGTCAATTCAGTTCCTTGTATACTGAAATGCTTACCTAGGTTCAAAAACTTTAAATCTACTAATTAAATACTTAAAATACTTTATCAAACATATAGTTGCTATCATTCAATACTCCAGTTTTATTAATTAGCTCAGAAATAGGTAACCCACCACCACTCCCTGATTCTGAGTACATTACCACAGTGACTGACATATTCCTGGTTTAAAAATAAAACCTTGTTTCAAATATAGCTTCTCGAGTTCTGGGTAATGAATATAGTTTCATAAAAGTTGACATCATTTCTTCTGTTTCACCAGAATTAAAGACATACAATATTCCTCCGAGATATCTGACCATACCACTCAGGGCTCTCACAACCTGGTGGGCGTTTTAAAGAGGAGAAACAGACCTGCATAGATGGGGTTAAATCCAAAGGATATCTAATATTACAATTTTAATAGTCATTTCTTTATGTGTTTTACATATACCATTCAGAAGTTGATTTTTACAGTTCATTTACCACTTGGTATGTGTACATTATGCAGATTTGCTTATGAGGAGAATATTAATATATACATGTTTAGAGCTAGTAAATGCATTATGCTTTTGAACCAAGCAGTACTCCGATACACTGTTCTTCTTAGAGGTCAGTTCTAACGCATGCTATTTCAAATAGACCAAATTTGTCTGCTGATATATATTCAAAATGCAGTAGGATGTGGTCATACACACCCAGAAATACCATCTTCGTGGGGTGGGGGTAGAGATATTCAAACATTTTTTTTTTTAGCAATGCATTATTGGATATCAGATACAAACGTGCCTGTCAGCAATTCTGAAGCAAATGAAATATATTTATTTGAGTCCATCCATTATATAGAAAAGCAACTGCTTTACCAACACATCTTTCCTCCTCCTCCATTTTGGGGGGGCTACCCCCCAAAAAAACTCATCACACTTCACTACGCAACTGATGGAGTATTAAACACTGTCTTCAAAGCTGTGGGAGTTAAAAAGAAGTCGCCTTCCTGCCACACTTCCCCGGTGCTGCAACGGACATAGCATCTCCTCCTCCTATCGACCTAGTATGATGCTCGCTCCCCAAGCACTGCAGTCCCCTCGCTGAGGATTGCCCTGGCCACACGCACATGCAGCGGGAAGTCCCCCGATAGGGACAACCACATACCTTTGCTCTCCATTTCGGTCCCTTTCGAGTGCTGGGAAGTTCAATGGAAGTTGGCCGGAAGATGTGGGCCCGCTTCAGATTCCCAAATCTGGGAAGCCAATCTGATGATTTCGCCCGTACTTCCTTCCTTCCCCTCAGGCTTCCTGAAAGATGGGATTGCTTAAACCTTGAAGCTGCAATCAACCACCAAAGGACACTTAGCAGCAGCAGCAGATTGTCTCTACAGGGGATAGGCTGCGACGCGCATCTGATATTGAACTGCATGCACGGTGCCCGCTCAGATTTTTTTTTTTTTTTTTTTTT
>VBSM01000272.1:44766149-44987840 GCA_008086735.1 Cheirogaleus medius
AAAAAAAAAAAAAATGCCACCGAGGACATTTTAAGGTGCTCTTGTTAGCTACAAAAATCTACCAATGAGCAAAGTCCCCAAAGGTGGGAAACAAGTACTTTTAAATGGAACACATAATCATCTTTAGGAAATTGCGGGGGAAGAGTGTTTTTCTTGTATAAGGCTCTATAGAAGAATGTAAAGCCAAAAAACTCTTAAAGTGCTACTTTCATATCGAAATATTTTTAAAGCCCACATTGTAGTTAGTTTTATTAAAAAATATTTAATAGGAAAAAATTGTGGTGCATTTACTACCTTTATTTTCTTTCCAATAATTCAAATTCTCCTGAAAGAATCTTCTCTCCTTGAGAATAATAATCTTATTCTCAGGCATAAAAACAAATTCAGAAACCCTGTTATCTGGAATGGCTAAGGAAAGAGATGTGCAGATTAATCACACACTTGAGATCACCCAAAGATCCTTCCACTGTAGACTTCTATTCCCAGTTTTCAAAATATTGACATACAATAAAATGTACTCCAAACTTGAAACCTGAAGTTGACTCTAATTAAATCTTTTTCTGGTGATTCAGAGGCATCCCAGCATTTTCCAATGCAGTACTATGATTATAAATAGTAAACATGGTGGTTCATCCAGACAGGTGCAGTTATTAGTAGAGGACTCCCACAGCATCTAGGAATATGGGATTACAGAGATCACAACTTAGTGTCTATTAACTTTTAGGTTCTCCAATTGTATGCCCAAGTTAACATTGCAAAGAATCACAAAACTCAGGATTTCTTTCAAATGTTGAATAGGTTTAGGAAGTAGGCTAAGGATGGGAGTAGATTTGCTCCTTAAGAGCAGTAACCTATTTCATTGAGATAAGTAATTTCTGTTATTAATTCTGTCCCCAATTATGTGCTCATTCCTTCTCAAAAGTTTTAGAGTACATCTATATATACTATTAATATTTATTATTTTATGGATAGAGAAACTAAAGGCAGGGGCGTGGTACTTAACTTGATAAGAGCCACACAGTGGAGCAGAACTGGGCTCAGAACCTGAGTTTCTTGCCTGGAAGGCACAGACAATCCATCTACTTCAGGATGATTTCTTACTAACTGCCTCCCCATTATCTATGGCGAATGTGAACAAGGAGAGCTTTCTAGTTCATAGATTTTCTTTATATTTATTTATAATTTTAAAAACCCAGATGCTTTATTAACTGGAAAACAAAGAAAATTTCATGCAAAAAATGTGGTCTGACATTCAAGATCTTTCCATTCTTCTCCAAACTCAACACCTAGACAATAGTAGCTATTATTCTAAACAAAACTCAAGATGTTCCTTTTCAATATCTTTACTTAAATAGTTATCACTAGTATATATTCACTTCATCACGCCACTATCTACCACAAGTGTCTCCATATCCAAATCTTATATTTTCCTCAAGATCCAACTAAAGTTTCATCTCACTCCTATAGTCTTCCCCAATTCAGTCTGAGAATATTCTCTGTCAAGAACACTGATGATTCTATATCTTTATTTCTCTTCCATCACTTATTACACTCTATTTGGTATCATAATTACTTATGTACATATCCTATTCCTGTTCCCCACCCTAATCTTTAAAAATGGACGTCTGGTTTTCCATTGTGTTCTACCAAGTGTCCTGAACATAGGAAATAATAATAAACATTTGTTGAATTGATAGTATTTATATACATGTTTTTGTGCACTTTACTATGCGACATTGGCTATAGGCAGTCAATAACAATTTATAATGTTATTATAATAACAATCAATAATGATAATAATATTGAGCTAACATTACTCAGAGCTTACTATGTGCCAAGCAATATAAGGATTCCAACTGTTTTAATCAATTTTACCTTTATAACACATTACGAGGTTAGTACTATTATTACCTCTATTTTAAAGATGAGCAACCTGAAGCACAGAGAGGTTAAAGTATGAATAAAACACGATCTCTTTCCTACAGAAGCATAAAGCTTATTAACAATGATAGAAACATAAATGATTTTTTAAAATATGGTAAGGTATAAGACAGAGGTTGTCACAGTGCAGTGGGAGTACAGAAGAGGTGGCAGTTAGCCACCCTGGGAGTTTTAAGAAAGTTTCCTGGAGGAGACACATGGAGCTAGTTCTTGTGGGCTGATCTTCACAGGGTCGGGATGTGGGTGGGGGGCAGAGACCACATGAAACCACAAAAGTGCCTTTGAACATGAGAAGTTATTATCATTGTCCAGGTTTCTCCACCAGATGTGAACCTTCAATGTAAAAGAGAAAAGTAGAAGGAGGCAGAGAAATGCTCAGTGCCAGAGATCCAACTCCACAGTACCTTGAAGAGATAAGATCTCTTTCTAACACATGCGTTTTCTGTCATAAATTTGGGTAGAGAGACAGTAGAGTGTAGTGGAAAAAATAGGTTTTGGCACCAGACAGATGTGGGTTCACATACAGCTTGCCTATTACTTGTGACTTCTAACATCTTGGACAATTTACTCAGTCTGTATGAGACACAGCTTCCTCTGGAAATGTGAGTGATACCATCTTCTAGGCAGAGATGCTGTAAGGACTGACCCTAATACATAAGAAAATGCCTAAAGTACTTATTACTCAATAAATTACACTCACTATTGTTAGGGTCTTGTATCCATTTGGGCTAAGGATTAGAGGCTGGGAGCCTTTAAGACCCCCTTAAGAAAAGGGTCTAATCCCTCCCCATTCGAAAGTGGGAAAGGATTTAAAGGAGTAGTTGTTTCATGAAAATGTTAATAAGAAATCATTTGGCCTAGTTATGATGAACTTACTTAAAGGTAAACCTGGAATAGAGGAAATAGACTAGTAGCCTGGCAATTTGCTATTTCAAAAATGTCAAGAATTAGGTGGGATTAGGTCCTTTGTATTTGTGGTGACCTTACATTCTGTTTTGCTCAAGATGTTCCCCTTTTACACCTATTGTCACAACATAATTTTAAATTTAAATTTAAATATTCAAATTTAAATAACTATATTACACCATTGAATGAAAACAGCACCTTCAAGACTGAGACTCCAGCCTATTTCTAGTCAACCCATGTAATTGATTTTCTATGTGTGCATATTCAGATTGTTCTAGCTTTGTTTCCTATTACAATGTACAGAAACAATATAAATGATTAAAGTAATTAATGGCAATGCATTACATTACAATTAACAATTTAGAAAGACTTACTAATATGTCAAGTCAGTTACCAGCTCACATAACTTTTTTTCCATATATTCACCCTGTTTTTCCAGAAGTTCAGAATGTAAATTGAGAGGAATTTATGATCTTTCTTTGTGCCAAATTATTTTCTTACTATTCATCTTTTAAAACTGGATGATCTATTATAAAAAATAACAGTTGGCCACTTGGAACAATTTTTGGTGATGATACTGAGGTCAACTCACCTCTACAAATGAGCACTCACTGTGAGAGGGAACAGGTGGTCAGCTCAGTCTCCACTGAGGGTGTCAATTCCAAATTGTCACCAAAATTTAAGTTCCACAAGAACAAGGACCATGTCCATTTTGTTCACTATTGTATCTCCAGCTTCTAGAAGAGGACGTGGTACTTAGAAGGCTTTATTTAATACTGATGAGTAAATGAATGAGCTCAATGAGATAAAGCTCTTTTCACAGCCACAAAGCCAATTCACTTGGCATCAATCAGCTATGTTGATGGCATAAACCAGGTCATAAGTGTATGGCAAGAGGCAGCAAGATCATTATGAGGCAGAAAGTCAGTTAACAAATGGGCTCAGTGTTTACTTTTGGGCAAAGACCATAAATAATCAGGCCTAGGTTCAGGTTTTTCTGAACCTAAATTCAGATATCCCTCTTAGGCAGGCTAATAGGCAGGCCATGCCTTCACAAAGAGCATAGGAGGCTGGAGGAAATTGCTTATAGGAGAGGGAAGAATAAGGAAGATGGCAAAAATGTCAAAGGACAAGAAGATGGTGGGTCAAGACAGCAAAGCCATGTGAGAGTGACAATACTGTAGAGATTAGATAGCGTCCATCAGGGAGCAAACGTATCTTAATTGCTTACTAGGTGTGAGATTCTCATTGTCTTCATTAAGTGAAAGTGAAAGAATAGTCTTCGAGTGATAAAGTTTCAACAGAACTGGTTCAGGTTGCAGGGAAGGAATAGAGGAAAGGAACATCCTATGAAAGATGGAAAAGGGTAGAAGAAGATGCAGGCCATCCGGGTATATTTTTCCATGGAGTTACCTGTCCACATGTTTAACAGTGATTTCTCTGGGGGGCTATTAAGAGTCTAAAGAGGCTTGCATAGTGGTGCAGCAGAGTAATGATGCATGGGTAAGGCATCTCAAAGCCAAATGACAAACAATTTTGACATTTCTTGTTAAGGACTTTGTCCACATATTAGAGATTTATGTATAAGCTATCAACTGACAATTTCAAGGCCCATCTGTTACACTGGCATAATGCCCACTTGAAATGGGGTATGCCAGTTTCATTAATGTCTAGGTCTCAAGTTGACATAGGTTAAAATAATCAGTCCAAGCAGGATACTAGAAGATAAAACTTTTCAGTTAATTGCCCCTTTTCACTCTGGAGATAAGAAATAACCTGGTAAAATAACATGCAAAAGTAACTTCTTGAATCTGCTTGGAATCATTATAAAAACCAACCCAAACCTTGAGTTCTGGTGCTAAGAATGGACCAAATGTACAGAAAGTTTTAATCCAAAGAGGCACCCTAGAAATGCTGCTTCAAAACAATGTAGATATTTGAATAAAGCCATTTCCTCACCCTATACTCCCCCCACAAAAATTCCAAATACACAGATGCTTGATTTTTTTGGTAATAACAGCACATGAATATTCAGTCCTAGAAAGTTAACAAACATAACCACTCTGTCCTTCATTCATTAAATAAATATTTATTGAGAACCTATAATGTCCCAGGTCCTAGTCTAGGGGCTGGTGCATACTATAAGTCTCTGGGCTCATGGTGTTACATTGGAGGTTCACAGCTGGAATAAACTTCATAAATTTTGTAGCCCAAACACTTATTAGACGAAAGTGAGAAATGAGGCCCAATGGGGGAAAAATAACTTTTCTCAAGTAACAAGTTACAAACAGACTGGAAGTTAAGTCTATTGATGCCCCATTTCGTTACAGCCCTCTCCAATGATATACAAATTTGTAGGCATTCTTTGCTTGGAGGACTTTTACTATTTGTATTGTACTGCAAACTGTTGTTTCAGAACTCTGTGTATTTCACTTAATAAATACAACCGGAAGTTCTTACTGAAAGGCTGGGAAATGGTAATGATACTAAATGTGTTGCCAGCAATAAGCAACCTTCATAATATGCTCTACATGCTGCCTGGTTGATGTGGCACAAGTGTATATTTGTGTGATGAATAACAGCAAAGCCTTTTTTCATTACCAGTGCTCTTACTTGGTGAAAATCTTTCTGGTTTGTGTTTATATTCAAATCGCAATTCACATAGTGGCTGTGGCTACCCAAAGTGAAATGAAGAAATGAAGCAATTAGCTACTTTACTTGTGCCAAAAGCCCTGCTATTAAAAATGGAGGAAAAGATTAATGAGTAATTTAAACCAACTGAAATTAAACAACAGCAAAAGAATACAATAGCATAATGGATCCCACAGGTGTGTTAACACAAGGGCTTTATCAGCAGGGACTTGGAAGTTCATGACCAATTGCTGATGATATTGACATACTACAATTTACAAAAAAAAAACCAAAAAAAACCACAAGACTAATAGATTTTTTTACATGCTATCTTTTTAGAAAGTATTTATCTTCAAAAGGTATTTTCTAGAACTTTTTACATTGTCTTTTTTTCTGTTAATCATTTGCCCCACTGAGACTCTACTGGACTGTGAAGGAAGAAAACACAGAATGTAGTTACAGATGGAACCAAACTGCTGCCCTTCCCAGAGGGTTCCATCATATACTGAGGTGTAGGCCCTGGGATTGTGAGACAACGATGCTGATGCTCCTAGGCCTTCTCTTAATCACCTAAAGTCTGTCTCGATTTAAAATATGAGGTGAACATGTTTTTCATCTGATTTAAATTTATGCCTATGTAGTATGACTAGCAAACTTCTTATTTAGCCTACCCAATTACTTCCAAATTCACTCAAAAAACATTTTTCCTTCTCTCTAAAGAATCACAAGCTATTAATAATTAATAATTAGTAGCTGCTATAAAAAATGGTATTGGGAAGGGTTGAAACATAACTCTGGTTTCTTCCTCTGTAAAAGAAGAGACTCGTAAGGCCCCTTCCAGCCCTAACACTAGAAGGTCTGTACTGGATCACAGAACCACCCCTTGGCTGTCACACAAGAATGTCTTATTCCTTTTGGCATCAATGTCAGTCAGAGCTGAAAGGACCACTGAAGTTCCTCTAGTCCAGCGCCTTCAGTTTATAATATGAGACACCTGAGACCCAGAGAAAGGAAGACTCTTAGACTTTAGAACTGCAGGAATCCAAAGTTAGGACTTTTAACCATCATCTTATACTGTCTCTTTACTACCTGACTGTTCCTTATGTTACGATGAAGTGCAAAGTGCTCCAGTACAAAATAGAAGACAGTTTGAAGTGAAGAAATAGTAGTCTACTAGGCCCCATTACTACCACTTAACCACTGAATGGAGAAATACAAACCCCAGCAAAATGGTTTCCATCTACCTGCCTTACTACCCTTCTCTCCCGGACATCTTTTAAATTTTTTTTTTCAGTTTTACCCACTACATTGTGTCAACAACTTGAGTTGGCAGATGATTCAGGCTGTGATAAAGAAGGTAGGACAAACACAATCTTATGGAGTTACAGAACTGAATGGAACCCTTAGGCTCACTTTTTCTCAGCTTAGGAAACTCTTCTTTATCCTTCAAAGCCCAGTTAAAGCATTTCCTGAGAAACCTTCTCTTAATATTCAAAGTATTTTCAGTATTTTTTGTGTCTACCATCCATTTATTTATATATTTTATATAAAAGTTACATATATATAAATTTAAAATATATAAAGGTTGTGTTATGGACTGAATATTTGTGTGCCTCCAAAATTCACATGTTGAAACCTAATCCCCAATGTGATGGTATGGATGGGGGACTTTGACCAGTGATTAGGTCACAAGGGTGGGGCCTTCATGAATGGAATTAGTGCCATTGTGAAAGGGACCCCAAGGGACCTCCTAGCCTCTTCTGCCATGTGAAGTTACAGCAAAACAGCTGTCTATGAACCAAGAAGCAGGGCCTCTAGACATCAAATCTGCCAGTGCCTAGATCTTGAACTTCTCCAGCCTTCAAAACTATGATAACTAAATTTCTGTTGTTTATAAGTGAGGCTTATGGTATTCTGTTATAGCAGCCTGAATCGACTAAGACAGGTGGAGCATTCCTATCACATAGCATAGGCCTAGCACATAGTAGGCTTAGAGTAATTATATTCTCAATTCATTAATGAATCAATCAGTGAGTGACTAAGTGAATAAAGGTTGAGACTGTCCCTGGATCTTTAAATTAAGTTGATTTATTCTTCGTTATACCCCAGGAGCAAATAAAAATGAACTTTGAAGAGCAGTGCTTGTTCTACATTGAGTCTACTACCAGGACCCTTAATGTTGCCCACCAACCTGCTTTATTCTTGCTCTTTTCTCCCTGAATCTCCAGGTTGGAGAAACAAAGGTCTACAGATTTGGCTTCTGAGAAGAGCTTTTTTCAGTCTTTACTTTCTTCTTCTAGTCTTGGATTTCCCATTTCCTGAAACATCCACCTTCCCACCATCACCACTACCCTCCCTGCCCGCTGCCTTACTCATTAACAGTATTCCTGCTTGGTTCCACAGATGTCCATAAGCTGGGCTAGTATTCTGACTTGGTCAAGAGAGGAAGGAATGCTTTGAACAAAGAAATGCATGAAAGATAAATATTCTATTGGCTTTTATTTTCCAGCTTTAAACCCTAAATGTAGCTGAATATTATTATTTGATTCTTTTACCCATTTCCTTTAGTTTTGTCTTAATTATTATGTCTCCTTTTAAGCAAGGAACTTAAAATTCAATTCAATTCAATTCTTGGTTTTCTCCCTGGACAGAGGGTTCTTTCCACCTTAAGTGAGATGTTAGCTTCCATGGCTAAATATAGCAATCATCTATCAAGAATCCTCCCAGAATATGAAGAAACACTCTACCTTTCTAATAATGGATGTGATGTTTTCTCAACTGAACAAAAGTATGTTCAAGAAACACATTTAAAAAGATGATGTATTCTTGCAGGATACATTACTGTGCATTTGTAAACCCTATTTTCACATTGATGCACATGCCAAATCATTTGCTATTATTACATCCACATTATTTGTGCTGGATGTTAGTGCCAAACGACTAATGTCTTGTAAGTACAGAAAGCTGACACTTTTAGGCAGCACAGATGGAGATGGGAGAATTGGCAATAGAAGTGGTGCCTTCTCAACACTTGGACTTTGTTTTATAGTTCTTTTTAATTGTTTTAAAATGTGAAGATCATTCAACAAGTATCACTCAGGCCCTGAATGGCAAACCAGTGGAATCAGGGTGCAGCTAAGCTGGAAGGAAATGAAGGGGGTGTAGGGCATCCATCTCAATGATAAACTGAAAATCAGGATCAAGAAAAGAAATCAACACTGAGAAAATCAAATATATTTATGAAATTAACTTAAACAACTTTCTTTGTGGTTTATATATAGAATAAGATGAAAATGTCACCATTTTATCATAAAATAGTAAAATTACTCAGAGAAGAGAATGACTTGTTCTTGTATGGCATCAGAGAACTTATCAAAGGAGCCATGTAATAATTTAGGAAATCAAACTACTTTCTTAAGCTGAAGGTAGTCCCCAAAATCCAATATAAGGTACCATGACTAGTTTACATTTATATTCATTTATATTATGGATTCCACCTATTGAATTTAACAAATAAAATGTTCTAATTTTTGTCTAACATTATGCTGGGTGTTTTATAGCCACTATCTTATTAAATCCCCATGATAACACTAATAAGGAACTAAGGCTCCAAGAAAGTATATTATTTGCCTGAAATATACAGCAAGTGAGTTGTAGAGCCAGAAATCCAACCGCTTGTTATAGAATTTAAATTCTTGACCTTTGCATATACCTCAAAAGACATATCCTTTGTAGGTGAGACATCTTCCACCACTGTTTAGATAAACTTGTGCCATAGGAGCCCAAGAGAGGGAGTGTGTTACTTTCCAAGTCAACGAAGGAGCAGGGAGCACTGAAGGATGAAAAGACCTTTCCAATGAAGTAGAGAAAGCCATTTCTGGCAGAGGTTTCATCATTAAAGGCTCAGTGGAGAGAGAGTGTAGGGTGACTTGAGGTGAGGAAAATAACCCAGTGTTCCTGGAGAGGAGAGAAGATGAAGGATAAGGGGATGCTGAATGTGGACTGAGAAGGAAGCTTTACTACTTTCAGGATTCCAGTTGGACTTAAAGTTTACCATATCCCAAAGGTCAATTCTAATTTCTGCCCAATGCCCCTGATCATTTACGGTAGTTGTTATAATGTTGGAGCAAAGGAGTTACCAGGATGGAGGGGCCTTCCAGTGTAACTTAATTACCTCCAGTAAAGCCCTTGGCATGCTCTCCCTTGGACTTGGCATGGACTGTTTTCATGTTTACTTGTCTTATCAGATTTAGCTCCTTGCCTGAAAAGACTGGATCTTGCACATATATTTCCCCCTGGCTACACTGGGAAGCTACAAAGGAGCTTCCCAATGTAGCTCCTTTGCAGGTCCAGCCTTGACTTTCCAAGTTTTTGAGAGTTCAAAAATGAAATGTGGACCACATGGAAATTTAAATCCTCATCTTTGATCCCACTGACTCAGCAATTTGATCCTGGATCCTTCCTCTCTACTTGGCTACCAGCTTTGCATCTAACTTGCATTAACAACCTCACTTCCCTAATCAGCGTGATTGCAAGATCCAAATTCTGACCTCACCTTCCTTCCAACGGTGCTTTTATCACTCTTCCTTAATTCCATAAGTTCTTAAGGGTAACAGTCAGGACTTGACTTCAGGGTAACAGTCTTTCCAGTTCTAGCTCTCCCAGGGCCTCTGCTCCCCCAGAAATCCTACTGTCTCACCTCACCCAACTGCCCTGCCCTGGTGGCCAGGTCCAGAGAGAGCTTGACACAGAGCCTGACAAGTGATATGTACAATTTTTTAACCATGTACTATGCACTTTGCATATACAGTCATCCCTCGCCTCGGTATCTGTTTGGAATTTGTTCTAGGACCTCCCTTGGATACCAAAATCCACACATGCTCAAGTCCCTGATATAAAATGATGTAGTATTTGCATATAACCTATGCACATATACTTATAAATCATCTCTAGATGACTTGTAATACCTAATACAATGTAAATGCCATGTAAATGGTTGTTATACTGTATTGTTTAGGAAATAACAAAAGAAATCTATTCATGTTCAGTACAGACCCAATTTTTTCTGAATATTTTGATCCCTGGTAAGTTGAACCCACAGATGCCTAACCCACAGATATGGAGGGCCAACTGTATTATTGTCAAGTTTGTGAATAATTGTTCCTAATGTTCACAAGATTAAATAAACCAAGTAAGTAGACCTAACAAAAGTGTTTGAATTTAACATGTGGCTGGATTCAGAAATCACTGGTGTACTGAATTTCAACATTTCTCTCCCATTGCAATTTCAAATTTAAACTTTTCTCTTTTTTTTTCTGTTTAGCTTCCAATATGTTACTGCTACAATAAACATGAAAAATAGCTTTAATTTGAATACTCATAATATTGTGCCAAGAAATTAAAACTATACTGAACATCTATGCTCAGGAGAACTGAAGTAGGATAAATACAACCAAGTAAATTCTTATTATTCTCAAGAATATGCTAAGATTTGGATTAGTTTACAAAAGCATTTGGGTGAATATTTAAATGAACAGTGGTAAAATTTCATATCATGGAATGGCATCATCATTTCCACAATTCTTCAGCTGTTGACACTATTAATCCATTTCAGTTGTCAGTAGTTCTGCTTAATACTTGTTTACATTTGAGAAATGACAGAATATATTTTAGAAATGACTATTTGGTAAAAAGCTAGGCACTCTGCAATGCTAATTTTGTAAATCTTTAAAATCTAAAAATGTGCTTACCTTGTATTTTCAATTGAGTCAACAAAAGGTAGTGGTTATTAGCAACAGTGGTATTGCCAGCTCAGTCCACAGGGCCTTCACCACTGCACTGCCAGCCCCAGGTCCTGCCTCTTCCACGCTTATCCTCCTCTCCCACCATGCACCTCCCATCAATCCCCCAGGTACAGCATGCTGTGTCATGCTTCTGTGTTCATCCACGCTGATCTCCCTGCCTGAGAAGACATCATGCCCCCTTCTCTTTCTAGTTCACTCAAAATTCAGCCCAAATGTTAGCCCTTCTAGAAAGCTTTCTCATATCCCCCAGTGTTACCTGATGCTCTCACCCTGGGCTTTCATAGAACCCTGAACATTCCTTGTGCATGACTTACACTTCTGGGAAACTCTGGTCTAATTTCTTAGGCTTTAAGCTTTGTTAGGGAAGGCATGTGTAAGTGCTTGTATGGTATCTGGCACATTACGCCACACCTAGCAGGCAGTCAATAAATGCAGTAGTCCCCCCTCTACCCACAGTCAACCATGGTCTGAAAATATTAAATAGAAAATTCCAGAAATAAACTATTCATAAGTTTTAAATTGTGCGCCATTCTGAGGAGCATGATGAAATCTCCTGCTGTCCTGATCCATCCCGCCTGGGACACAAATCATACCTTTGTATACACCACCTGCCCATTAATCACTCAATAGTTATCTTGGTTATCAGATTTAAAAAACATAGTATATACAGGGTTGAATACTATCTGTGGTTTCAGGCATCCATTGGAGGTCTTGGAACATATCCCCATGGATAAAGGGGACTACTGTAGTAGTTGAAGGCAGGAAGGGATGAGAAATTTTATTAAAGGAAAATGAAGGCCCAGAACAGGTATGTGACTTACCCAACTTCACAAAGCTGGTGAATGGCAAAGTTTCTGTAGAACTCATTCCTCGTGCATTCTGGGGCCAGGTCCTATCCACTATTGTACACTCCTCTGACTGTCACTAGCTTGGAGCTAGACATTTTTGAAAGAGTAAATCTATATATAACCACACACATGTATACGTTTGATGACTTTCTTAAAGAACATGAAACAGAAACAAAAAAGTGAATACTAGACAGTGAGGTAAATACACTAATCCCTAAATCATTGAGAATACTGTAACAATCAAATGAAGAACAAGAGGGAGCTACCTCCAAAAATAGGATGGCTACCTAAATTTAAACCAAGGGGAAAGTGATTCTGTGATCCAGAGGAATATAGTCAAGAGGAAGATGAGAGTTTCTTTTCTTTTCTCATCCAAGCTAATATATTATTTATCAAAATAAAACTAATGATCCAGTATGGTAACTAAATTTCTAGGACCATTTTGCCAAAAGCAAGAAAATTACTCATGGTATACACACCAACCCCCAAGTGGTTGGAAAAATCATTGTATTAGATCTTTCTAAGCCTTTATTCATCACAAGTTACAAAGGAATTTATTATTTAAGAAAAGTCTGGATTTCCAGTTGCTCAGAGAAATCTATTACATATAAGAGACTGGATGAAGTATGAAACATAATAATAACTATAGACCAAGGATTTATGTTGTACATGGGCAATCATTAAATGTCTCCAAATAGTACGTTCAAAATTTTACAGTATTGCCTTCACAGAAATTAAACTGGCTGTCCATGATCCACAAGAACCTTTTCTTGCAGCACTTGCCTGTTGAACTCTGCAGTCTATCCTCACAGGATCACTCTTGATACCCAGGAACATCTACTTCCCTGCCTCTAGGACATTGCTCATGTCTGGAATGCACCTCTTCCCATATCATCTTCCCCCCCCCCCAAATCTTTCTTAGGTCCAAAACTATCCCAAATACCACATTATAGAAATAAAACAAAACAAAACAAAACATTTTCTGGTTCTAGCAAATCATTTTTCCTATTTGAAGAGTATGATTAGAGTAAACAAATTCTGTCAGGAACTATTTGCTGAATGAGTGGTCCTTTCTAATTATTTTTGTATGTTCTTAATCACCCCATAGTGAGCTTTTGGAGAGAGATGGTCCTGCTGTATCTGTGTCTTTCTCAAAAGTGATAATCTGTCAGCAAATGTGTCAAATTGACTGTCAACAAGCCTACCATTGAAAATGATGCAAATTATCTATGTTATTTTCCTGTTCTGGATAAAACTGCTAGGGATATTCCAAAGCTGTGGAAGCCCACTCAGAGCCCTTTGGTAAGAAATGTCTTTGAGAAGCTATAAGGCTGAAAATAGGAAACATGTCTGCTGCTCCCTTGTAGCACCTTGGGCAGGCTCACCTCATCCCTGCTGACTCCGGGTTCTCTGAGTCACCCGTACATGAAAGGGGAACTTTTATCCCAGCATCTTAAAAATCCTCCACTTGGACAAAAAGAAAGAGTTTGTTCTCTCTAGAGGATAAAAGTGAAATTGCACCTCTGTGAAATGTGTCTGCAGCCAGGTGCAGGGCTCCGCAGGAGTCAGCTGTGGGACAGACTCAAATCTCTCTCAATCAATAGCTACATTGAAAGTTTCCTTCCCAGAGTGTCTGAAACTAAGCCGACCAAAGCACGTCAGAAACCTTACCCCTGCAACCTGGGTCACACAATGTGCCCTTCAGCCACTGACATCATTTCTCATTATTGGCAAATAAGTCAAAGGCCCAGTTTTCTGTGGATGCAGATATGTGACTCTAACCAAAGGTGCTCAGCTTCAGCCATGAAACAATTATTCTTAGTACAATGTAGGCCACTACCCACCCTAAGCTCTGGACTGTATCCCTGCGCCTGACCCTGTCTGTACGTGCAGCTGTATAAGATTCTGTCTTCTCCTGTGGATCTGCAGTTTCTCATAATATAAGCAGGACATTAACAATATTAACGACCCACCTACTGTCTAAAATGCTGCTTGACACTTAGTAGGCATACACTAAATATCTATTGGATGAATGACTGAATGGAAATTGATTGAAGAATGATGGATTCAGCTTTTAACAGCTCTTGATCTCAGAAGAAAGGCACTCTATAAATAAGGACCCAGGGCTATTAGCATTGATTGGCTGTTATTCAACTCCATATTGGGTATGTTATAAACTTGTAAATGCAATCTGTATACTTAGAGGCCCAAAGGAAGTGTAGAGACTGCATTTACATCCCTTGGAAATGACTTTTAAAATAATAATAATGATAATAATAACCCATTTTACGTGGAGTTCTTTTTAGTTTGCAACACACTTTCACATCCATTATCACATTAACTCCTCTGAACATTATCATTCTCTTCTACTTGGAAAAATTGGACTCAGAAGCCGGGAGTGGAGGCACATGCCTATAACCCTAGCTCCTCGGGAGATTGAGGCAGGAGACTCGCTTGAGCCCAGGAATTTGAGGCTGCAGTGAGTTATGATTGAGCCACTGCCCTCAAGCCTAGGAAACTTGTTTCAGGACAAGTATTATGTTACTCTAAAATCACAGAGAGTTAGTATTAGAAGGGACCTTAGATCTCACGCATTCCTTGTTTATTCAGATACTTATTAAGTTCATAGTTCACTAGGTGCACACAGTTAGGGAGGGGACAGGACACAAAGATGTGTCTGTCATTGACAATCCCAGTCAGGTAATGTTACAGAATATGTAACAAATGACTATAATACGAGGTGGAAACTGTTAATCATTGTCCACAAGTCAAACAAGTGACTGGTAGGTTAGGAAGGAGTGTCAGCTTTCAGTTGGGAAGTTTAGGAAAAGCTCCATGGCACTTGTGCTGACCTGAAACACAAGGAGAATTGGAATAGTGAACATAAAAAAAATCAAGGAAAGAGGGAATTATGAAAGAAAAAGCAGCATCAGGTTGCTTCAAGGGCAAAAGAGAGAAGTTGGGTTTTTGGAGTAGTGTGTAGAGAAGAGTGATGTTATGGAAGGTGAGAGAGACAGCGGGGCACTTTAAATGCCATGTTCATTTACAGATGGAAAAACTGAGGTAATTTAAAACATTGTCTGGTTACTTTCTTCCACAGACAATATTGTCAAAATGTAAAAAAGTGTTATTCACCATAGGTCTACACTAGGGTCACGAATGTGTTTTCTCTGGGAATGTTGTTAAGCAAGGAATCTCTGAAATTAGGGAAGTAGTGAGGCAGAGTGGAAAGAACCCATGGCAGGTGGTTATGGACTGTGAGGACATGGTCTGGCCCCTTTTTTATTGGACGATAATTAGCCCTGTGACATTGGTCACATAACTTCCTTTCTTTCTGAACTTTGTTAGAGGAGAATAATACAGCCCTCTGCTCAACATATACTAAGAGATTTGTTGTGACTTAATGGATGTGAAGTTGTCTATAAACTATATACTGTTAAACAACTAAGGGTCCTAGTATAATTGTCATTATCTTCTTGTTATTTGTAGGTTTAGTATTAATCATAAAGGAGCCCTTGAAGACCACCATTTCCAAGCCTCTTGTTTTCTAAATGGGGAAATAGCTCTAGGGAGGGAAAGTGACATGCTCAAGGCCACAATGGAAATTAAAATGAATACTGAAACTAAAGCCATGACTTCCAATTCCCAGCCCAGAACACACTGTACTAGGACCCAAGTCTGTACTATCAAGTAACATTCCAAACAAGGCCTATGTGGGACTAAATATCTTTTTTAAATGATATTTTATGTGTTGATTAAGATTATGGTAAAGAAAGGTATTTGCACCATCCACACTTAAATGAAAAAAAGGAGTCATATAGATCAAGTGACTTGGCCTATTTCCAACAAGAAAACATGCATAAGAAGGAAATAGCAGAAAGTCAGCTTCTCCCTGGAGGTCAACCAGCTGGATGAGACAGCATTTCCAAATTCCTGAAACAACTACATTCTACAATTGCTTCAAATCACTAAGACTTTCCTCCTCAGAACCCTATATAATATAGATCCACATATTTTGACCTAAAAATTTAATTGGAAGAATTCCATGACTCTACTTGCAGTAATTGGAGTCAAGCATTCACCTTCTCACCCATCCCTGTTCAGGTGGCCTCAACATCAGTTCACTTCCTAGGAACTTCAAGCAAACATTCACCTGTACTTAGCCTTGATTTACACACCCCCTACTATATCACGTGTAATTTTAGTCCTTGTAACAGAATATTCACTTTAATACAGACTCAAACTTCTGTGTCTAAAACCTTTGGGGTCATATGTGTTTCAAAAATTCATACTTGTTTGGATTTTAGAAAGATAGTTCTTTCTTAATATATTACAAATACCCCAGCAGGATTTTGAACAGAAACCCAAAATTAAGTGGTTCAGTATTTCTTTAGCAAAACATATGAATATTCTCAATAATTGGAATAAATAGAGACAATGAACAGCCTCATGTCAGAATAGACCAGGTTTTGCTGCCAAGTGAGTTTGCTACATATTTACAGAAAATGATCTGATTTCAGAGCCTTTTGGATTTTAGAATTGCAAAGAAGGGATTGTAGATTTGCACAACTACTCAGTTTATACAACTACCCAGTCTAGTCAACTACCATTGGTGACTTCATTTGTCTCTCTATGAGAGTCATCAATATTAGTGACCTGTACTGAGTTGATTTTTCCTATGGACCTTTTCTGTCCTCATAAGGAAACACCCAAAAAACAAAATAGAAAATGTCATTATTGATAAATATTTTTTTCATTTCTTTTCAAAAGCAATGTCTTTTTTTGTCGGCAGCAAGAACAAGTACATACCTCCAACTAAATCAACAGTATAACCCAGGGATGGAAGGATGCTAGCTAATCTGAAGACCATCATTGTCATGGACTGAATTGTGCCTCCTCACTCAAAGTCATTATGTTGAAGCCCTAAACCACAATGCGACTGTATTTGGACATACGGCCTATAAGGAGGCAATTTAGGTTCAGGTAATGAGGTCCTAAATGTGGTATCCTGATCTGATGATATTAGTGTCCTTATAAGAAGAGACATCAGACTGTTCTGTGCGTGTGTGTGTGTGTGTGTGTGTGTGTGTCTTCATCATGTAAAGTCACAGTGAGAAGGCAGCCATCCACAAGCCAGTAGGAAAGCCTTCACCAGGAACCACTCCACACCTTGATCTTGGATTTCCCAGCCTCCAGAACTGTGAAAAATAAACATCTGTTGTTTAAACCACCCAGTCTGTGGTATTTTGTTATAGTAGCCTGACTAATGCAATCATTACAATTCTGCTTCTCAGACTGGCTATATTCTCATGTCTTATACACAGTCAGGAGTCTTGCTCATGGTGACATTTATGGACATTAAGCTTGGTGTTGGGAGATCTAAATTCTAGACTGGACTCTGCCACCAACTAGAAGTGTGAAACTGGACATGTCACTTCCTTTCTCTGGGGCTCAGTTTCTCAGTTGTAAAAAGAGGGTTGTGGACTGGATAATCTCTGAGCTTTCTTTCTGCCATGACATTCGGAGGCACTGGGAATTTGACCACACCCAGTTTCCATTTCCCAGTAATGCTTTTTGGCAAGGCCAGGAAGCAACTCAAGAATCACTTATGCCATCCTTTCTCCCCAGTCCACTGCCAAGACAATTTTTGTTGCTCTCACACCTACCTCTAGGGTGTTAGCAAGATCGATAGAGCTGTTTGTGTTTCTCAGATGGAAAAGCTCATGAGTGTCCTTGCAGCTTGATTGTGGTTAGAGCTGCTTCATGCATTGCTGATGGCCTGCACTTCCGAAAGATGCTGAGGTAAATGTAAATTACAGCAGGGTCAACTTGAGGGTAGGAAATAATTCTTCCCAAGATGCCCGTCTGGCAATATCCCACGGGATCAGGAGGCAAAGATCAGGTAAATATCATCCTCTACATCTATAAACTACCTTCATAGCAGAGGCGAGGTCAAGGAGGGAGAGACAAAGACATGAAAATGGTTCATTCCATCAGAAGAGCTTTTGTTCTGCTTTTGCTCTTCCCCTTGCTTCTGGCCAGGGATGCAAAACACTGTGATTGTTTCTGTGATGGAGCAGAGGAGTGAAATCCTTCCCTCTGCCCGCCCACCACTTATTACTAATTTCCTACATCCCCTCTCCAATTCTGATCCTCAGTTCTTCCCCATTCTTTTACCAAACCCCTTATCTCCAAGTCTGACTGCATTGCCTTCTCTCTTCTCCTTCTCCTTCTCCTAACGCATCAAAGGGATAATAACCCCATAAGAGGAAATGTTTTAATTTTACTGTCTAATCAGTACTCAAACTGAAATATAGCTGATATATTGTGATTGACATGGCCTGCATCATCTTTAAGTCACATTGCCATGTCCTCAGAATATTTACAGAAGTATTTCTGACAGAGGTTTCCGATTCTTGCTATGCATCAGATTTACTTGAAAAGCATATTAAAAATACAGATTTCCAGGCTACATTGCAGAGGTCCTGAACCAGAACCTGTGGGTTTGGAAACTAGACTCTGCATTTTAACAAGCCTCCCAGTATTCCTTAGGCAATTAGCCTTATATTAGTCATCTGGGAAATACTGATGTTGGTTTTTTGCTCACAGAAGCAGAGACCTCATGTCTTTAATCTTGATTTTGGTATTAATTATAAATCTTTGTAGCATATAACAAAAACATAATTCTAACTACTTTAACAACAAAAAATGTTTTATTGTAGGACATTGGAGTGGATCATGAAACACCAAGAAAGAATGCAGTTGGGCTCAAGAAAAACAAAAGAGCCATGATCCAGGCTCTTCTGTTTCACATACTGACTGGCTTCTGAATATCTGCTTGGCTTTTCTGTTTCAGCTCAGGCAGGCTTCCTCCTGTCCTCAGTTGCAGAATGTGATTGCCATCATTTTCCAAGTGCTACATACTTTAGTCCATATACTCAGAAAACTTTCTCTTCTATAAATCCCAATTCTCAGGAAAGAATTGAAATTTTCTTTGGAGGCATCAGATGTCTACTTTCCCTAAAGTAAACTCACTATCTCTCTCTCTCTCTCTCTCTCTCTCTCTCTCTCTCTCTCTCTCTCTCTTCTACAAACTGTGGCACAGAGTCTATTAAAGGATTTCTGAATCTCCCATTTTTGTATCTGGTAGTTCCTTTGGCTGGTTACAATGGCCACAGTGAGGTTGATATGGAAGCTCTCTTAGTCACCCTATGGTTCAAATTTGGTGGGTAGCAGCAGTTAGACAACTGTGGGAAACTCCTATTAAAAAAAAAAAAAACAAAAGTTGTAGAAAGCCTATAGTCCCAGACAGCAGTCCCCAAACTTTTTGGCACAAGGAACCTGTTTCATAGAGGTCAATTTTTCCACAGACTGGTGATTCAAGTGCATTACATTTATTATACACTTTATTTCTATTATTATTACATTGTAATGTATAATGAAATAATTATACAACTCACCATAATGCAGGATCCATGGGAGCCTTGAGCTTGTTTTCCTGCAATTAGACAGTCCCATCTGGGGATAATGAGAAACAGTGACACTGAAGTGTGTTGCTTATGTCCAGTCTACTCCGTAATCTTGTTTTGGTTGCTGTCACTACAGAAAACCCTGTTTCACAAAGATACGATGTTAGAAATGGAAGCAGGGTTTTCAGTGTTTTTGTGAAAATCTCAGGATATTCTATCTTGACTTAATCCAGAATGTATGAAGATATGAAGTTGTCTCAAACATACTTTTAAGGCCACTGTCATTTGTGATCTCAAACAGTTGCTCCTCTTCTAGCACAGGCAAAGTGGATTCACCTGGCTTATTCACAGATGGGTCACAGATCCATTCCTTCCCAGTTTGGAAGTCTTTTGTGGTTGGGAAGTAATGCTCACACTCTTTTGAAAGCTGAGATAGGTGATCATGAACCAGCTGGGAGAAAGAAGACCCTGGCTCAGTCTCCTTCAAAATCTTTGCTAATGTTTGAAACATGTAAAAAATCCCAATGTTTACTCATCACCGACATAATCCCAGTTTGGCTTTGAATGCAGCCACTTTATCTGCTGGCCTGAACACAATTGTCATTCTCCCCAAAATGACACTTTGAGTTCATTGAGCAAGTTGAATATGTCACACAAGTAAGCAAGTTTTGCAACCCATTCTGTGTCACTGAAATGTGCTGCCAGTGGTGACTGTTTTTCTAAAAGAAATCTCTGGAGTGACTCTCATAACTCAAAAACTCTGGCCAGTGATCTACCTTTAGAAAGCCATCTCACTTCTGTGTATGAGAGAAGACATGTGTGCTCTGTGTCCATCTCCTACAGAGCTGCATGAACAGATGTGAGTTAAGGCCATGTACTTCAATGTGGTTAATAATTTTAATTGCATACTGCAAAACGTTGTTTAGTTCAGGTGACATTTTTTGGATAGCCAGCATTTCTTTTTGGATGAAACAGTACATAGACTCACATTCAGAAGCTATCACCTTGACCCAAGTAGTGAAACCAGAAAGTCATCCAGTCATGGCAGCTGCTCCATCCATGCATACACCAACACAAAATGACCAATTCAGTTTTCCTGTTACATAATCATTAAAGAGTTGAATAGTTCTGCAGCGGTGGTGTTGGTTGGCAATAAAAATTCTCATAATGTATCCTGATGCACATCCTTCTGAAAAATGTATCACACAAAAACAAGCATTGTTGCCTTATTATCAGCACTGGTAGATTTGTTAACCTGAATTGGGTACCATGGTAATTCATTAATCCTCTCTAAAAATTGTGCCTCAATATCCTCTGCTATTTCATCAATTCATCTAGTTATGGTGCTAGCCAAAAAAGGAACACATGTCACCTTTTGAACTGCAGCCTCTCCTAAAAGTTCACAGCAAATGTCCTTAGCAACAGGCAGGATCAACTCTTCACCACAGTAAAGGGCTTCTTAGCTTTAGCAATGTGGTTGGCCACTAAGAATGATGTTCTCAGTGCAAACACATTTGATGAAGTGGTGGCCTTCAATAATTGCTTCTGTTCTCTGTGTTCATATTGTTTTCTTTTGAAAAACTCCAAACCCTTAACCCTGTTAATGCAGGGTGTTCGGTCTCGATGTGACGAAGCAGTTTTGAAGGTTTCATGGCTTCATTGGATAGCCAGTCACCACATATTATGACAAAGTGGGCTTGGAGAATGTGAATCACCTATTGCAATGAACCTGTAATTTAAGTAGGATTCTTGGTATCTTCTCTTAAATGCAGCTTTCATTTTGTTGGCAGTCAGAATCTTCCGCGATCTCATCATTGGGTCTTTTCCCCTTTTCAAAGAAGCTCTCCAGTGATATTTGTTTTTTTATTCATTTTTTCTAGGGTTAGCTTGTAGGCTTACCAAAACTGTGCAGTGCGCAGTGCAGGGAAAGAGGTGTGGATGGAAATGGTAAATAAAATCATGGGTGGGCCATGTGTAAACTAAAATAAGTGTCGAATTCTGACTTAAAGCCTGCCACCAAATGAAGCTTAATTGTCACTTGCCACTCACTGATGGGGATCTGAAATGAGTCTGCAAGCAATTGATTTATTATGGTCTCTATGCAGCCAAACCTCTCTGCTAATTATAATCTGTATTCACAACTGCTCCCCAGTGCTATCATCACTGCCCCAGCTCCATCTCAGATCATCAGGCATTAGATTCTTATAAGGAGTGTGCAACCCAGGGGAAAGTACTGGGTGAGCAAAAGAAAAAAAAAGAAAGAAAAGAAAAGGTGTATACTATAATATACCTCTCTTTGTGTCCATCATGGTACTTTGCTCCTAAAAAATATTCTATAAACATCCATTAAATAGAGCACTGGGAAAGAAGCAGTCAGAAGTCCTGATTTTGAATGACAGTATCAACACTGACTAGCCATGTAAACATCAAATCTTTAGATAAGTTTTTCCATCTAAAGAGTGGAATTAATAATACGGTTATTTGGTGGATAGAAAAATTCAAACTTATACATACACACACATATATACACACATTTTATTTATATTTAAAGTGCTATAAACCACAAACAACCATAAATATCAAGTATTAATTTCGATGATTTAAGACATATGTTTGGATCTCCTCATTCATTGTTAAAGACTTAAGTACTTAACTTAATAAGATTATTTATGGAAATTCCAGCAGAAATTTGGAGTCCATCTTGCTTGAAGACATTCCCTGTTATCAGACTTGTCTACCATTTAAATGCCATTTTTCAATAAAGCCTATGAACCCAGAGCAGCTACTAAATACTGCATTGCAAGCACCATGGTAAGTTCTTCACACACATTATCTCATTTAATACACAAAATAATCCTTTGAATTAGGTATAAATAGTAGCTCCATTTTATACAAAAGGAAGTTTTGGCTTAGAAAGTTTGGATAACTTGTCCAAGGACACATAGTGGCATCTAGATTCAACCAAAATCTCTCAATAAAACAAATGTGTTGGAATTTGTCTTTCTTAAATTGCCACAGAAATTTATACACTAGCTGGAACACATTATTGTTAATAGTCTCCTCATAACTTGCTTTAAGATGTGACTAATTTGATAGTATCATGATAGCTAAACCTTTTAAAATATAACACATTTCATCCTCTAAGCTGAGGCTGTAAGTATTCTCCACTGAATTATTTCCTGAACCTGATTCTGATGCATTCTTAATTGAAAACATTGTACTTAGACTCAGTGCAAAAAATTAAATAGAAAATTTTGTTTGTAAGCCAGATGTAAATGGCAAGATGACTCTTAAAAGGTCTACAATAATAAATTGCCAACAAATAAATCGATTACATTTTTGGTCTTAATTTGCGTCACTTCTGGGGTTTTTTGGTCTTTCTAACCTAGCTTTTATCTTCTCTCAGTTTTTGTCTCTTTTTAAATTAGAATTTCAATCCAGATTTTTAAATAAAATTAAAGTCTTTTGACATTATATAAACATTGTATAATGATTTTATGCATCATAAAATCACTGAATCATAGATTATTAGAGTCAGAATGAATCCTAGCTATTATCTGGCATAATTCACTCAGTTTATAGAGGACAAACTGAGACCCAGAGAGAAAAGTTGCACAGCAAGTTAGTATTCTTCCACCCACAGAGAATTCCACAGAGAACACTGATATAGAAGTCAAGAAACCATGTAGCATTGCTAGTTACTATAAGCTGATTCCCATTCTTGCCTCAGTTTATCCGTCTGCAAAAAAATAAGAATAAATCAGATGATCTCAAAGAGAACTTCTACCTCTACTGTAATTTCCCTTAATTTTTTTACCCCTAAAGAGATATGTAACTATTTTACACATAGACTTACATCCACATCTAGATTTCTTATGCTTGAATATTAATGTCCACTATTCCAAGTTAGCTCAACATTAAAAATTATGAACTTACCGATAAATAGGGAGTTATCAGTAGACTAGTTTTCATAACCCTCAACTTCCAACTCATACACATTCTGTAAAGACCATGAATATTACATGATATCACTTTCTAGTAACATAGATTTCAGTCTAGTTCCATTAGACAGTTTTAATAACCAGATGTGAGGTTATAAAAGGAAGCTGCTGTTAGTTAGATTCTGTTTAACAAAATGACAAAAATCCCAGCCGGTGTAAGCAAAATGAGAATACATTGGAAGAGTACAGAAGTATCCGATAAAATATTTGAATGGCAAAGTCATAGCAGGCTTCAGGAACAGCTGGAATCAGGGATGTGAGCATCTTCAGGATGCTCTTCACCTCTCTTCTCTGCTTCTCTTTAGGAATGGCTTCATTCTTTTCTTACTGTATAGTTCAGTTTTCTCCACACCTTGGAAAACAGAGCTGCCAATACCAATGCTGTCTTATCCTGCTAACCTTGCAGCCTCCCAAGGGATACTGACACTGTTCTTAGCCCAAAGATAAAAAATCTCAGAAAGAAGTGATTGTGACCTGGCTGGAGTTAAGTGTGCCCATTCCCAAACCAAACAGCTGGGGTCAATGATTACGATCATGTGTCACTAACGTCTTGATTCTCTTGATAAGAAAATTGATGAGGAAAGGGGACCTTAGCAGACCTTCTCTAGGTTTCCACTGCATCAGTAAAGTTCTGGGTTCCATGCATACAACATTGGTGTTTGCAATCAAGGACAAAATTATTATTTTCCGGAATGTTGGAATCATTGAAAGATAACAATGAGCATTGGATTAATGCTGAAATGCAAAAATCAATAATAGCCTAGTGGGAAGTTCAAATTCAAGCACATTTCTACTCCTATTCTACAAACCAATATGCTATGGGTATTGTCATCAATTTAACTTTTTTGGAAAAAAATATATATAAATATAAAAATTCAGTGTATTGAAAGCACTGCTTTCATGACAATCCATTTTAAATTTGTAATGATTAACAATGATGGAAAAATAGAATTTGTTTTATACGGGTTCATCTTAAACACCTTTGGTTTCACGTGAAGTAGCAAATACTTGTTTTTAGTCTCAAAAATACACTTACTAACTATATACTTCAGACACTCTTTCACAGTTTACGTAAGCTTTCTCTTTTTTCAAATTCTTTTCCTTTATCCAGCTGGAGGTAAACTAGCAGCCCATGACAACAGGAAGGTATGTGCTTGTTACTGCTGCCTGAACATCCAGACTCTCCAGTGATACCTTAACCCTTTTCCTGAGTTGTGTGGGTTACAGCAGCCACCAGCTAACAGTTGGCATAGTGTGAAGGGAAGATAAGAAGACTAACGCTATTTCCCTTGTACCAAGAGTCACAACACTACTTTTTCTCTGGGGCAAAAGTGAAGAGAAAGGAGGCTTATATCTTGAGTATTTACAAGTTGTTTTGAACTATCATAAACAAAAAATATGAAATTTGTTTTACTTTTCTGAAAATGCAATAAATTCATCAAAGATATTCTGTGTGAGACTTTTTATCAAAAAAGAGAGAGCATTAGGTTGTTCAATTTTCAACAACAGGCTGAGATGATCCTTATATTCCTAAGTATCAACTGTATAACATTAATACTGTCTTGTGTTTTAAAGTTTTGTCAGTGACATTTCTTTTATTTTTAAAATGACTATTTATTGAGAACAGCACCCTAGATGTGTTCTCATTTTAAGAGAATCTATAGTTTAGATATGGGTTGAGTTAATTAAAGCAAAATTGGTAAGGTCATAGCGGGTTAATTATCACAGTTTTTGGGTATGAACAACCTCCCATGATAAACAGTTTACAACTTTAAATAGTTTTCTACCGAAAGTATTTTTATTAAGTGTATGTAATGATAATAAATATAATATCAAAGATATAAGCCAACCACTCTTGGAGGTACTATTAAAATAAAAATGTTAATACTATAGGAAAGTTTCTTTCTCTCTTTTAGTTAACTGAGATATAAACTTCATTTTTTAATGATTAGATGCAGGTAAATATAGATTTACTTAAATTTTGTGGTAAACAATGATATGCAAATATTTACTAACCTTTTCCTTTGTCTATTTACATATAATATAAGCTTGTAATTACTCCACCTTCTATTCTCAAAAGGACTTGTGTCAACAGTTTACTCAGCTCTGAAGGTTCTTGCTTAAAAAAAAAAACAAAAACAAAAAAACTTAACTTGTAGCTTCAGGCTTCAATTTTCATTTTAATCCAGACTAAATCAAAGATATTTTAAGGTGTATAATAATTTATTTTCTGAAGAACTACTGAAGGACAGGAATTTTAGTGAACGTCTAGCCCAAATCCCTTGTTTTAACAGATAAGAAAAACAATGCTGAAAAATCTGCCAAAAACCGCAGAGCAAATTAGCACCAAAGTTACACTAGAGAATTCAGAACCTTCTTGATTTCTAGACCTGTGCCGACTGACCTGCCTGAATTTCTTTTCAAGTCATGTTTCACTGGGCAAAATAGAGCTGAGTGGGACAGGCACCTATTATTTTCACCAGAATATATGAGACTCATTGGTTGCTAAATTTTTAAAAGACGTGTAAGCACTGTCCTCAAAGAGAATGTAATCTAACAGGAGAGCCTAGGTAGATACATATAAAAGATACAATAAAATGCAGTATATTTCTAATTAGAGTTACAGGAGGAAACAGTGGTGTACTTATCTAAACATAATTCTAAGAAATATATTTATATAAGCATCATCAATTTCTACCCCTCCTCAAAAACTGAGAACTATTTTAACTAATACCACACACAGAAGAGAACAGGTACATCTGATGCAATGTAGAAGGGGACACACATGAGGAACCAATGATTTTGAGAAGACAGATTGGCCCACAGTTATTTAAAAAATATTTTTATGATCTTATAGTGACAGACTGTGTGGAAGAAACAATGTAACTGTGTGACACTTTTTAGCATATCACCAATATGTAATTTGAACCACACTTACAAAAATCATTTAGAAATTATTTTTTAAGTGTAGCAAGAGGCAAGATTTTTGATGTCCTTACATTCCAGGGCATGATCTTTTTTTTTCCTATGGTAAATAACAGTAAGTCAGATTCCAATACTTCAGACTATTTTAGCCTCCATGGGTCATAATTAGCAGCTTGGTTTGTACAGATCTTAAGTTGCCTCACTTCTATATACATGGGGGTTAGAGGAGAGGTATATATTCATATCAAGGATGATATCAGGGAAGAATGATATCAGCAAAGATATCATTTAAAAATTAGGGAGAAAAACAGAGGAAAGAAAAGGAAAATACTGTATATATATATATATATGTAGATCAATTGGGGTGACAAAGCTTTTCATCTTCAGATAACATCAAGTTCTTTGCAGTGAATGGGAGATTATAATTCTTGGCTGTTTCTCTGCATAATTTATTCTACTTTAATATCAAATTTCAATACTTTTAATATGGTGTAGCAATAATTGTTATTGCAATTGAGAATTAAATTACTGTCCTGGAAGCCAGTGCAAAAAAATGAAATCCAATAGATTTCTCAGTTCTTACTGAATGATAAATTCATATCAGATCATACTAGTCCATTAGGAGAATAAGACTTTCAACAAGGTTTCTATCTCATGCAATTTGTATAATTTAATAACCAACATCTGTAACACTAAAAATGCCTCAAACTTCTGATCTTTGACATAAGCCACTGTAAAAGTATTAAATCATTAGACCTAAAGACAGTTCTATAGGAAGTCAAAAAAAAAAAAAGTCAAAGCAAGTGTCCTAATTGGTTTCAGAGAATTTTGAATATGTTTTCCTTCTTTTCTGAGCAAGGGGGTGAGGGAAGATGTACACATATTGGTACTTACAGTAAGTATTAATGTTTGTATGCCATGCTAAAGAAAATTGGAAGTTATTTTGGAGATTCTATAAATAATTTGGTACAAAAAGTTAGATTTTCTTTTTAATATATAATTATAAGTAACATAAAATAATATATTAGCAAAAGATATTAAATACTAAATTTGACAAAATTTGACTTTAAAAAATAACATTTAATGATTCTAACAACTTTACAAAAGTAATAGTAAGTGTTGTTCTGATTTGTAAGTGGGGTTTGAATGCAAAAAAACCCTTTTTCATATAAAGTATTTCAAAATAGTGATAATGCCTTAACTTGAAGATAATACTTGCATTGTTACAGCAATCACATTAGAGGTAGCTCAGAATCCAGTAAAAGGGTACATTGGTCACAAAAATGACAAAATATTAGGGATGATGGATTGAGAATTGTACCCCCAGCAACCCACATTCAGCCCCCGACAAACTGCAAATGACTATACCTTGGGGCACATCTTGCCATGTTTTTCAGTCAACTGGAACATGAACTTCACCAGTACATGGCTCTTATCCAAAATGGGCAGCTGCACTCAGCAATTGGCAGCTGAGGTAGAAATCCAGGTGGAGGAGCACCTCCTTGGACACTCAGGGTTTATTGTCAAACAGAGAATACCAGTTTTCATTCTTCAAGTTTGGGGGACCATGGAGCACACCCTGAAATTAATTCTTGTCTAATCATGCTGACCTCTAAGGGGTCTCAGATGAGATTGTTTATGACCTGGCTTAGGAGCCCTAGTTGGAGCAGAACCAGCTTATCATCCTAGGGGCAGAGCTGGTGAGTTTCTCACAGCACAGGCATTAAAGTGTACACAGTGCATCGGTTGAGAAGTTCTGCTATAGGGAACAGGACGACTTGTTCGCACATTTCTATGACTCTCTTTTACAAGTGTCAATGGTCTCAAATTCATTATAGCAGAGTGAGGGCTCATGTTTCTTATCTCCCTTGGGGCTTTCTGGTTTCAACCAGATAATAAAACCTCCCAATTTTCTGCAAACCAAATTGGTCTTCATTCTCTTAAGGAAGAACCCCAAAGAGCCATGGAAATCAGTAACATTGATGGATGAGGTTCATGGACCTTATCCTCAGAGTACATTTGCTTAGAGAGTTGATGCACAGATGGCAAAGTTGACTGTCTTGTTCTGCCCACTTCCTCACATGGACATTACTTTATGGCTAAGCTGAGAAGCTTATGGTTGTCCAGGCACGCGGTATGTATTTTAACCTCTCCCAGTTCTTTCTCTGATAACTCATTCTCTAAGACTTGGTACCAGTATCTGTCACATATGAAGTCCTCCCCACCTCCCGACTGCCACAGTCACTGCTCTTGAATTTGCACAGCATCTTTTGCATTTCTTCAGGGTACTTAACACATTGTACATGATACTCGTTTATATGCCTTAAAACCACATGGAGGGGATAATTCCTTCTTAAACCCCTCAAAGGTCTGTCCCAGATCAGGTACTTAGGAAACACTTTATGAAAAAGCAAATATTACCTTCTCTGTTTATATAACTGCCAACTCTCATTTCCAGCTGCCAACAGAGCTTACCCGTGTACACATTTTCATATTTTCTTGATCCTGACACTTTCCCCCTCTTGTCTTCTGATTTTCTCTCAGGCTAGAGCTTCCTACAACCACCGGACTCCTTCAGACTCCTCCAGATGGCAACTGCTGCTCTGCTGCCCCCTAGAGGACCTCGGCCAACATAGACGAACATTGTGCTTTAAGAACCTCATTGAGGATGTATCCAAACAGATCTGTGAGAACAAAATGATGTTTGTCTCTGGGAGCAGTTATAAGCAATAGAGTTAATAGTGGGTTAAGCCTCAGGGTTGAAACTGTCTCTGTACATGGAGTTAATCTCTAAGCACCTCAGACTCTGTAGAGGGTGCTGCAATAAATTGGTGTCCATTGGGCTTCCTTACTACCCAGACGTTTCCTTTCTGGTTAATCTTCAACATTTTCTAAGAAATTCTTCAAATACTTGAGCCCTGAAGAAGCATAAATGAGAAGACACTAGATTAGTCTTTCAGTCTTCCTAAGACAGTTGTTTTGTTTTCTTTTCCTGTTAGGCAGGAAAAGCACATTGAAGTTATGTAGAAGAAACTAAATTGCTGGTATATCCTTTCTAAAAACATTGTTCCAGCTGTATCGGTGTTGGGCGGGTGGGAGAGGGGAGGAGGGGATGGGTATATACAAACATAATGAGTGAGATGTGCAACGTATGGGGGATGGTCATGCTTGAGGCTCTGCCTCGAGGGGGGAGGGGGGCATGGGCAATATACATAACCATAATATTTATACCCCCATAATATGCTGAAATAAAAAAATAAATAAATAAAAATAAAAACATTGTTCACCAGACAATACCTATAATGTGTTCTAAATGTCTCTAATGAAAGGAACTACTGTACAATTTAAAAGATCTTCTAGATAACTATTATGGGGACTAGAAGCTTTAACTATATATCTTCTATTAACTGTTAAAGAGCAGAAACCAAGGAGTGGAATATAGGGTAAAAACATTTATGTGTCACCAGAAATTCCCATTAAAGCCTGAAGAGAAATATGTTGCCTAAGTTTTCATAATACTTAAAATTCCAGACCTGGGAAAATGTTTTATTCCTAAATTTGATGTCATCTAAATTTTGAACTACTATAGGGGACAGTCACTGAAGAAAACATATATACAGGAAGAACATATTCTGAAATCATAGGTCAAATCCAAGATTATGTTGTTCTACTAAAATAAGAATAATACAAAATCAGAATTCATACTAACTCACCTCTTGTCCCCAAAGGATACCATCTATTATACTAATAAAACTATACTTTCCTGAACTGACAGAAGAGAGCACATTTGAAATAAGAAATAAGAATAAGAATATTATTCTGAACACCTGAACACCTCAGACACCTCCTTCACTGAAACACTTGTTATGTCTCGGTGAAGAAAATCCAAAACATTTAATAATGAAAAGAGTTTGGCATGCGATGTCAATATATGGCTATTATAAGAATAAAACAGGAAGTAAGAATCAAAATACTTTGCTAATGAAAAGTATCCACCAAAACAAGAATCACAAAGTAGAGGAAACTGTAACAAAACACTCCAAGGTGAATTCAAAAATGAAATGTATACACCAAAACAAGAATCACAAAGTAGAGGAAACTATAACAAAACATTCCAAGGTGAATTCAAAAAATAAATTAAAGAAGAATTTGCAAATATAAAAAGGCATTTTAAAACTTAGAATATAAGCATACAGAGAAACAAGAAAATTGTGAAGCAAAAATGGACTGATCCTAGGAAAGACTGGAAAAGACAAAATCATCTCAAAAAAAACATTGTATTAGAAGATGCCCAAAGGAATAAAGTTAAGTGAAAACATGATAAGGAAATCACAATTTGTCAATTAAATTTTTTAAAAAATTACCATTATAGTAGTATAAAAAATCTAATACCTAGAAATAAGCCTAATAAAATTTGTACATCTCTAACTTAAAACTACAAAATATGTCTGAGAGAAATTAAAGATCTTATAAATAAAGAACTATACTATGTTCATAGATTGATAGACACAAAATGTTCAATTGTGTCTTTCCCACAAATTATTAAATGTTCTACTTCCCAAATTAATCTGTATATTCAACACCATCTCAATTGGTTTCAGCAAGATTTGTGTATGTGGTATATGTGTGAAAACTGATAATAGATTCCAAAATTTATATGAAAATAAAAAAACCCCTAGAATAGCCAAGACCATTTTGAATCTTGAAGAATAACTTATCCCTCCAGAGTTTGGGATTTACTTTAATGCCACAACAATCAAGACAGTGTGGCATTGGCATAAGGAGAGAGAAATCAACCATACAACAGAATAAAGTATTCATAAATGTGTGTGTGTGTGGTAACTTGGTTTTTAACAAAGTTATTGCAATTCAGAGGGTATAGGATAGTCTTTTAATAAACTCTACTGAATCAATTGGATATTTACACAGCAAAAATAAACCTCAACCTCCTACCTCACACCATACACAAAATGTGATTTAATTTAGATTAAAGATCTAAATAATAAAATGTGAATCAATAAACCTCTTGGGAGAAACAAAGGAGAATATCTTTATGAAATTTTAGACAGGTGAATAAATTTTGAAAGAACAAAGTAACAATAATCATAAAAGAAAAGAGCTTGAGAAATTGGACTTTGTTATAACTAAGAACTTCTGTTCATCAAAGATATCATTAAGAGAGTGTAAAGACAAGATATAGACTGAGAAAGATGTTTAACTTACATTTATAGATAAAGGACTTGTTTCTAAAATATAGAGAGAATACCTATATATGAATAAAGAAAAAGCAAAGAAGCTAATTTCAAAAATGGGCAAACTCAAAAAGGCAATGTACCAAAGCAGATATACAAATATCCAATAAAATAAGAAAAATTATTCAGTGTCATTAGTTATTAAAAAATATAAATTAAAACTGAAATGAGATAACAGTGTATACCCATCAAAATGACTACAAATAAAAAGACTAGCAATATAATGTGTTGATAAGGATATGGGACAACTGTAAATCTTATAATTGCAGGTAGACACACAAACTAGCACAACACTTTAGATAACTGTTTGGAATGAACAACTGTCCTCTGAATCAGAAATTATATTTTTAGATATATACCCAAGAGGAATAAGTGCACATGTCCAATAAAAAGACATGTACAAAATATACATGGCAGTTTTATTTCTAACCATTAAAAACTATCAAAAACAGGCAAAAGCTGGTAACAACCCTAATGTTCCCAGATGGATTGTAGACATAAATTTTAAAAGAAAAATTACAATGCTTTTAGGTGATAGTAGAAAAGAATGGCTTCAACCACCAAGTCAGGAAGAAATTACAGGGTAAAAAGATTGATATATTTTATGTTAAAATAAAATTAAGAACTTCTGCTTATCAAAATATATCCTTAAGAGAATGAAAAGGCAAATCACAGCCTGGAAGAAGATATGTGAAACATTTGCAACTAACAATCTATTCCTGGGTTTATGTCCAAAAGAAATGTGTGTATATGAGTACAGGCGGTTTCCAAATGATAGACAGGGTATGTTCCTGAGAATGTCTTTAGGTCATATTTGTATGTAACTCAGATCCCCGATGAACAGTGCATATACAGCAAGAATAATAATAATAACAATACTATAATGGCTCATATGTGGTAATAATATTACCATGTAATACTGTAATAATAATACCCCTGTACAATAAGTTACAGAAACTATCGTGCTCTTTCTTTTAATTCCTGGGCTAATAGGAATGTTACACTTATTTTGCTCTTCTAACCAAGTCAATAACCTTTCCATTTCAGTAATCAATCCACTATGCTTCTTAGTAATAATTGATGCTTTCATTGAACCATGCCTTTCACAGTTTCCATTATTCTCAGTTTATCTTTGTAATTCTTCCAGTAGTCAAGCGATTGAACCCTAATGTTTCCCAACGAAACAGGGTGCCCAGCTTTTCTCTGTGCACTTAATTATTTCTACTTTCATTTCCATTGTAATCATCTTTCTCTTCACTGCAGGCTCACCTGGACTTGCCATGGACTTTCACTTCGGAGGCATGGTCATGAGGGTAAACACAGACTCACGAAACTGAGTAAAAAAGTTAAGTTGAAAGTGATGCTGTGCTTAGGCAACTGTATAAGCAGTGAGACTAGCTGCTAGTGTAAAGATGGTATGCCAAGGAACTGCTTAGCCATGCCGGTTTGTTTACACGTGCAGAAGAAACTAGTTCCTGCATTATTAATTTAATTATTTAATTATAAAGTATCCTTATGGGGAGCCTTGGAAGCCCGTTCCTAAGTATGGAGCACCATAAGCCAGGTCGTTCATAACCAGGGGAACTCTACTAGGAAACGAGAATGACAATGTTCACAACAGTATTATTTATAATAACTAAACACTGGAAACAAGTCAAATATCCACCAAGAGTAAATAATTAAATAAGTAGTGATGTATCTAGGTAATGAAATATCTGATAGCGCTGGAAATGAACAAACTACAGCATCCTGAAACAACATGGATGAACTCGCAACACAAAGTTGAGTGGGAGAAACAAGACACAAAAGAATGATTCCATTTATACAAAATTCAAAAACACAGTCAAATGAAACTATGTCTACAGATACAGAGGTATATGCAAAAACTATAAAGAAAAGTAGGAGAAGTTATTAAATTTAGCATAGTTACATTTGTTAGGGGAAAAGGGTTATAATTGGAAGAAGTACAGGTAGGATTTTAGGGTGCTGGAAATGTTCTGTTTCTTGACCTGGATGGTGGTTAAATGGGTATTCATGTTTATAAAAATTTGTTAAAGTTAAGCCACATAATTACACTTTATGCATTTTACTGAATAGCTTATTTCACAATAAAGACTGTGAAAATACTCTGTAGGAACTATATTTTCATTATCTGTCCATAATTGTATGTTTACTTTTGGAAATATTTCTCACTCATTTAAAGACTATAATCCTAAAGGTGTGTAATTTTATAGTTCTTTTATTATCAAATACAAAATAGAACATAAAATTCTATCTCAGTATGTTTTTCCTACTCTTCTCATTACACAGCCTACATTTTCTCTCTCTTTCCCAACATAGAGAAATTACAATTTGGTTCTGAATAACAAATTAGGATAAAATTCGGCAAAGCTAGAAAGTTAACAAGATAAGACGGGATGTCTTCCTAAAGAAGACACTTCTGTAATTTCTGTCAATCCTCAAATGCTAAATTGGAAGGCTGACACATGCCTCTTTCAGGCTCATCTTTATAAAGGAAGGATGGGAACCATTAGGCATAGAAGAAGAAAATAACTACCCAGTTACAGTTATGATTCAAAAGTAAATTTAGGCAGCAAATTGAGGAAAATAATTTTTGCCTAACTATCCCATAGGATATTATGAGAGGCAAATGAAAACATAATTGTGATGTCATCTTATACATGACAAAAGGATAAATATATGTTAAGAATTTGTGTGAGTTTTATAAGCTCTAGAAATGTGATTTCACATGCCCACATGTGTAGGGTGGATAGTGGGAAATCAACATGAGTTTCCTGAAACTATTCAACACTAACCCAGTGAATCACTGGCATTAATGCTAATACACAAACTGTGCTCAGTGGCTCATGCCTATAATCCCAGCACTTTGGGAGGCTGAGGCAAGAGGATCACTTGAGGCCAGGAGTTTGAGACCAGCCTGGGCAACAAAGTGAAACATCGCCTCTATCAAAAAAAAAAAAAAAAATTAGCCTGGTATGGTTGTGGTGTACACTTGTAGTCCCAGCTACTCAGGAGGCTGAAGTGGAAGGATGACTTGAGCCCACAAGTTTGCGGTTGCAGTGAGCTATGATTGTACCACTGCATTTCAGCCTGGGCAACAGAGCAAGACCCTGTCTCTAAAAAAAAAAAAAAAAAGTAGTAATGCAAAATATTCCTTGGGTAGGCTGAGTTAGGATAGAGATGAGATTGAAAACAGGCTGCTCTAGAAGTTATGGTGAGAGACTCAGATAGAAAGCTAATCTCAATGACTCATTTGAAAATTATAGCACTCAACCTACCAGAATTAGTTTAAGTAGTGATAACATCAAAGGATTTGTCAAAAGAACTTAAACTTAGATTATTTTCCGGTTTAATCATTATCTAATATCAGAATATTTGCCTGTTAAATCAGTTAAAATAAATTCCTGACAAGCTGGGAAGCAAAGAACATGTCTTATCTCAGTATCCCCAACACTGCTTGGTTCCGGCATATGATATTTATTAAATGACTGAATTAAGTGGATGGTTTTGTCTGTCTTATGCCATTAAAAAATGTATTAAAAACTTTTTTAAAAATGCAAATATAGCCGTTCCACAACATGGCATCAATCCTAGTTGGTTCTATTGGAAATTCCTTTAAACATTCAAAGACCAGAAAATTCTTCATATTTAAACCCTTTAAATTAATTTTTAATGATCATATTTCTGATTAACTTCACAAGGTCAACATTACCTTGGTACTAAATTTTTTTCTATAGCTGTAATAACTATTGAAAAAATATATAATGAAATAAGAGTGAAAATCACATTTGCAGTAACAGGAAATGTAAAGAAAATCAGAAAGTGTACTGATACACTGAAACATTGGAAATGAATTTCATGTTTCTGAAAAGTACCTCAAGGGTGTAAAAATATCAATTAATCAATTTAACAAAAACTCTCAAAAATAACTAGATTAGCTAAGAAAAAGTTTTAAAAGATATAAAAGACATGAGATACACTTATTCTTTCATACCATGAAACATATATTCAAGATACACATGTTCTCACTCATATGTGGGAGCTAAATATTAAAAACAATTGATCTCATGGAGACAGAGAGTACAATGATGGTTAACAGAGACTGGGAAGGGTATTGGGGAGGGGCGGATAAAGTGGGGATGGTTAAGGGTGACAAAAATATAGTTAGAAGGAATGAACAATATTTGATGGAACAACAAATTGTCTATAATCAACAATAAGCTAGAGTATACTTTCAAATAAATAAAAGAGTGGAATTGGAATGTTCCTAACACAAAGAAATGATAAATGCCTGAGGTGATGGATTCCCAAGTTACCCTGACTTGATCGTATGCCTGTATCAAAACATCACATGTACCCTATAAAGATATACAACTATTATGCACCTAACATATAATAATATGAAATAAAAATAAAATAATAAAAAAGAAAAATAGTAAGAAATAAAAATAAAACACAAAATAAGAAAAATACAAAAGATTTTAAGACAATGAAAGAAGTTAAAGACAGGCAAAAGAAATGTAATATGAGTATGAATAGAGTCTCAGAAGAAAAATATCAAAACAATGATATAAACAAATATTCAAAATTACAACTCAAGAAAGATTTCTCAAATAAAAAAAATGTCATAAATACTGAAATGAAACTCTGGGTAACTGGTATTCCCCAGAATGGTCAACACCTACACCTGTTTTATGGAATTTTAAGGCTAAAGAAGAAAAAACATGGGCGAGGGTTACAAACAGAAGACGAAATGACATCAGGAACAAAGTCAATCTTCAATTTAAAATCAAGACAAATGATTTTAAGTGTTTTTCATTGGCTTTTGATGAGTTCACAGGTGTTACCAATACTACTCAGTGTTGTTTATTTAAGGAATCAATGCAGGGTTTGCCGTGAAGAATTAGCCTGTGCTAGTCTGTGTGGAACAATTTCAGTTGAGAACATTTTCAAAGAAATTGAGAAAAACACTAATTCTGTCAAACTAAACTGGATTCTGCAAGGATGTGTTACAGTTGATAATGATAAAAATATGTGTGAAGCAGAACAAAAGCTCAGTTGGTAAATTTACAAAATTTGTGAACATATAATGTTTAAACCCGTTGTTATTCATTGTACTATTCATCAACAGGTACTTTGTGGACCATATTTGAATTTATTATGTGTTATGAACAAGCCACATCAACAGTGAACTTCATATGCTTTTTAAGACTTAACTATTGACAGTTCTGAGTATTTTTGTTGAGACATAGAAGTTAAATATTCTTATTAATAATTGCCCAACCACAGAGAAGATCAATAATACAGCAGTGGTAAACATCTTTTTAGGTGTGACTTTTCTGGGGCAAAGACCTGATGAGATTGAAATTTATTTGAATGAGAAGAACTGCCCTCAATGACTATTAATAAACTTTGAATGGCTTTGTAAATTAGCTGTTGCTACAGACTTGACAATGTTTCTTAATGAATTCAACCCAAAATAAAAAAGTAGAACAGTGTTCATACATGAAACCTAATTAGCAGTAAAGTCATTTCAATGGCAACTAATGTTTGAATTTCAAGTACTGTCAAGCTGCTTTATATATTTCCCATGCTGTCAAAAGTTAAACTAGGAAGTGAGATCCCATTTCCATTCAAATTTGCTGCAGTTATATTTCCTGAGTACAAACTACAGTTCAAGCAGCCTTTTCAGACCTCAGTGTATGAAAGAATACAGCTATCTCTATTTCTTGTTTTGCTTTCCCATATGTGGCCCCTCCATACCTGCTCTAAGTTCTTCCTTCATTCTATAACATTTTCCCAACCATCTCCATAGTTTTAATCTATTATCCGTCAAAGTCTTCCCTAAACATCCCAACCCAAGATTTCTCCCTATGCTCAGCTTTTATAGTAACTATTATCTGGTCTTTTCATTTGACCTGTTCAGTATATTTCTTTTGCTTCCTTTTAGACTTCCACCTACACAATCAATATCTCTCTTTATACACTGTACCTTTCTTAAGGAAAAAGCTACATCTTGAAGAATATAACCCACAGACCCTTTTAGCAATACCTGGATTATTGGACAATATTGGTTGATTAGTTGAGCAAGTATTTCGATAGTTATAATTATAAAAGTGATGAATAAAGAACTATGGAAAGATTCATCAACACTTCAGCTCTTACAAATGTAATTCAACCAACATTTGCTAGGCAGTTATTTAATACTGGCTAGTCATAATGGTCTCTACCCTTAGGAAATAAGAGGTAAGGTAAAAATTATCTATACTCCCAGGAAACAACAGGTAAGGTAGAATTATTTACTATGGTGGTTCTTAACTGGAGGCAATTTTGCTCCCGACAGGACATTTGGCAATGTCTGGAGACATTTTTGTTCATCAAAACTGGAGGTACAGGATGCTACTGGTATTACATAGTGAACGAGGCAAGAGATGCTACAAAGTATTCTATAATACACAAGGCGGCTTCCCACAAAAAGAATTACCTGGCCCAAAATGTCAACAGTACCAAGTTTGAAAAACCCTAACTTACTGTGCCAATGTAGGCTGATATATGTGAAAATAGATTTTAATATTTGCTTCATCTTTCAAATCATGAAATTTTCATGAGTACTATTTTTTATATCTGAGCATCTAGGACTAATGTTCTCCTCCATATTCACCCCCATTTCAAAACTCCATGAGATTGAAAACTGGTTTTCCTCTTTCTTCGAGATGCTTAATAAAGGTTTGTTGAGTCTCAGTGCTCAATAAATATTTTTGAATGAATAATTAAAGTATTACTAACTCTGCCTTCACTCTCCAACACATTGATTTAACATGTGCTTTCTAGAAATACTGACCCTTTAGAAATCTACAAGGACCTTTAGAGATCATCTCATCATATGCTTTTTGATATTTGTTAAAACAGTGACACCTTTTCTTCAGGTAATTTCCTATGGGAAAGTTTAACACGTAAGGCAAGTAAATATAGAGCTGCTAGCTACACTGAGTCAAAGGTGAGGGATCTGGAGCCCAACCATTAGCACTGGTATCCCCTAAGGTGGGCATCAAAAACCTAATGCACTCAAATAGCACTCAAATAACACTCAGGAAAACTGGAGCAGAAAGAAAAAGAAACCAGAATAATGTCACATGGCCAGTGGTGATAGATAGGTCACTAATGGAAGATGCTTTCATCATTAAGTACCCTGAAAGACAGGTACAAAACAAAGGCTCTTATTTTGCTGAGCTAACCTAATTCACACTATGCTTTTATATATGTGCTAGGGCTAATTTCTCCCCTCACATTCACCCCATTTCACTAGACTAAAACAATCTCTACAAGGTACCTAACAGCCATAGGAAATTCAAGACTTGAACAAAATCTATAAATCAACTAGGTATAAAGACATTTCTTTATGAATCATTCTTTCCAGTGAGATAAGTTCTTCTACGAGATCAAATTAAGCAGAAGAAATTTAGCAAAGCCCTTCAACATCCACTTGCCCTTCCATGACAATAAATGATTCTTAGAGGGGAGTGTTGTATAATGATGTTTTGGAATGAGGAGTATGTGTAGTTTGAAAAATCACAGTCTGAAAATTTATTTTAAACCCCGTAATACCTGTAATTTTTATAATACAAACCTCAGAAAGCTTGTCAAAATATTTTTGGCTGTCTGTTGGGAATACATAACGATAGTGATTCTTTAACTAGTAATAGGAAATTGAAAAAGGAATGTCTAAAACGAGAGATTGAAGCATGAAGTTTTTGCATTTGTCAAAAGATTACAGAATATTTAAAAACGGAAAGTAGAAAACAGAGGATTTCATGTAAGGACTTCAGGGGGATCTCTTCACCCATTTAATGTCCTGCATAGCTGTTGTTAAAAACAATATAAAGGGATTGATTCTGGGCATAGAACTAGGTTAAATAAACAGGCAGCTAATGCCAAAGTTCAGAGATTTTCTGGGCCAGGACCTTCGTTGTTAAAATAAGGAAGCCATTCCTAGACTATCTGTTACTCTGTTATTTACTCTGTTATACTTTGTTAGATTCTTCTCTACATCATTAGCATAGGAAAATACAAGATGACTGAAAGGTCAAGAAGACAGCAAGGTAGGATTCTGCTGGCTGGAGGCATGCCATGATCTTGTCAGAGTCAAGGATTATGATAGGAGACACTGTCCCCAAAGGTTTCTATCACAAGGTGAGCACGTGGTAGGTAGAGATCAAATGTAAGCAGATTATATATCCAATCTAGCCTTACTCTCTTGTCACGCAAACACCCAAATAGCTTTATCGCAGAATTCTCATATAAAAAAGCTGAATAAAACTGATGTGCGAATGAGTGAAGGTCAATGCTTGAGCTATATTTAATGACCTGAGAGTCAAAAAACGGTTTCGGTTTTCCAGTAAAATCCTTTTGTAAGCAATAGCTTTATAAAAGATCACAAGCACAGCTGTGCAAAAGGTACAGAGATCTGTACCTGCGACTGTGAAACTGACCTTGGGGAGCTCTCAGAACGACGATGCCACCTGGAGTCAAGAATGGAATGAGCAGAAGCAATGTCCTCTCATCATTCCACCCTATCTAACTCTCCGGCACTTCCGTCCACCTCCGTTCATCTGGGCACCAGCCAAGGTCTGCACTTCCCATTTACCAGTCATACGTTGTCAATGTTTAATCTTTCCTTGTGTCTTAGTGTTTATTCTCCCTCTACAGCCAACAGCTCTTCATGAAGGGGTCTTCAGTGGTCACACATGTCACCCCTCAATTTACAAATGATGAGAGCAAACAAGGCCCAGAGAAGAGAAGGGATTTGCCCAAAGTCACGTTGCTAATGTCAGAGCTGCCTGAATCTAAGTGGCCCAGCTCCTAGTGTACTGCCCTCTCTGCTGGCACCCAAGTTGTCTCAGCCTGGCCTCTCCTGCCACTAAAGAATGTTCTTCACTCAACAGATTCCTCTTCAGAAGATAGTCATTTGGTAAATTTCAACAAACACAGAATGTACCTGCCAATCACCAAAAAAGATCAGAAGTGTTTGATTTTATGTTTAATCATTCTCATTATCTTGTGAGCTTTTTTATATTTATTTGTTCTCATAAACAAGGATGAGTTTGGCTCATAACAGATACTTGCTTTAGTCCTCCAAGCGTAGGCTGTGTTCAGGCCAAAAGGAATAAGGGTCAGAAACAAAATTCTGTTTATTTCAAGATGTGTTCAATTATCATAACCAAGGACTGTCATCTTGTCCCTTGGGATAATCATTTAGGTCATGATTAAAATCACACCTCATGGTCTTTAGTTTGGTGATAGTTTATGAAAGCTGGCTTGATTCTGATTTCTATAAAAAGATTTATAAATGTAAATGGCAAATGCATAGATTTACAAAATGTAAGCAGTAAGATTTTATAGTGCGTTTAAGTCTACCAAGGTCTACAAATGCCTTGAATTTTTTTAGTATATGTGCTGCCGAAGCGAGCACAACCCTTGAATTTTTTTAAAAAATACCATCATATTACAAAAACAAAACAAAACAAAAAAACTCGCCAAAATTACAGAAATAGTGTTTTAAAAATACAAGGTAGTATATTAACATGTGTTTCATTTTTACATCAATGTCAGCTGAAAGATCCATTAAAGTTGTTGGTTATCATTCATTTACAGCTGATTCTTTTTTTTTTATTTCAGCATATTATGGGGGTACAAATATTACGGTTACGTATATTGCCCATGCTCCCCCTTCCCCCTTGAGGCAGAGCCTCAAGCATGACCATCCCCCAAACGTTGCACATCTCACTCATTATGTTTGTATTTATCCATCACCTCCTTCCCCCTCCCACCCGCCTGACACCCGACAAATGTTATTCCTATATGTCCACTTAGGTGTTGATCCGTTAATACCAATTTGCTGGTGAGTACATATGGTGCTTGTTTTTCCATTCTTGAGATACTTCACTTAGTAGAATAGGTTCCAGCTGTATCCAGGAATATACAAGAGGTGCTATATCACTGTTGTTTCTTAAAGCTGAATAGTACTCCATGGTATACATATACCACATTTTGCTAATCCACTCATGTATTGATGGGCACCTGGGTTGTTTCCACAACTTTGCAATTGTGAACTGTGCTGCTATAAACATTCAAGTGCAGGTGTCTTTTTCATAGAGTGACTTTACAGCTAATTCTTAAGTGTAACTAAGTCCCCATATACACTTTTTTTTTCTTTTCAAAGACAACTCTCTCTCTACATCCTTAAAGAGTACTATTTTTCTAATAGTAACAGTTCTGCTGCTGCACACTCCTCTGAGCTCAGAATTAAAATGATGGTAGTCATCTGGTCCAATTCCCTACCCCAACCAGAAACTTTCCTATAAGTGGTCATCTCTCTTCTGCTAGAATTTGTCAGAGACGGAAAATTAACTTTCTCTAAATGATCTATTCTGCTGATTAAAAGTTCTGAAAGAAAAGTTTACTCAAAGTACTGCTACCTGAATGCAGGCCCCCTATGGATGCACATATAGATTTCACCCTAAATAATAAGAATAGATTCTAATACCAGAGGCAGGGTGACATAGTAGAAAGTTCTTAATTTTGGAAACAGAGAAATAGACAAATGCATTCAAACTGTGGCTCTGCTCCACCACTTACCTGTGTAACTTTGAACAAGTTACCTAATTTCTGAGTCTTGAAGTTTTAGACTTACTGTGTTGTGGTACTTAAATAGGTTCATCTAACAGGAAGATTGGTACCAGCCAGTGTTCACTAAGTTTGTTGTGTCCCACTGAATGTGTTGGCACAATTTAATGAGATTTTTTAAAAATAATATTGTCAGAATGAATACTCCAGGTGTGTAAATTATAAAGATTGAAATTATTTTGGAAACTGAGGAAATATTATTAGATAGTAAAAGCCAGAAAGGAAGACAACAGCTACTCTGCATTTTACAGAACAGGATGTAAAATCAAAGAAACGAGTTTTTGCCTCTACCCACATTCAGCTCCTTTATCTTCTGTGATTAATTGGTGGAGCAGAAAAATGGCAAGTGAAAACCGTATCAATGCAGCCTCACTAAGGTCACGTTGAGTTCATTTATCTTGAAGAGAGGAAAAGTGGTCCTGGGTGCAGTCTCATCTCAGCTGCCATACCAAATTAAGGCTGTATGTCTTTAAATATCTTTGAACAAGTGTTTTTACATTGTGAGTAATATTTGACTTTTCTGAAATTTCTTGCTTCTTCTCAACCACACAGACTCAGTCATATGGTTTCCCTGATGTTTGCTGATTGTCGGGACCCAACTGTGGATGAAAACTGTCAACTCAAACTTAGAAACCACATTAAATCAATATAAAAGTTTGGTGTCATATAGGAAATAGTGTAGTTTATGAAACATGCTGCTTTTGAATTTATTGCTTGATAGCACTATAAATGGGCATAGAGAAACACAATTATCATAGTTAAATTAGTACAGCTTGAGTTGTAACATGTATCTGTTTTCTTAAAAAATAAAAAAGATATTTTTCCAGCTAATTAACATAAGGTAGAATTGTAGACATGTTCTAAATAATTCTCCATTGGTGAATATTTATTCTAAAAGTGTGTATTTTAGATCACACATCCTTTGTTTACCTATTGATGAAATCACATCATAAGAGGTGCATTTTTAAAATTAGCTATTCTCAGAAGGCAGCATTGATTATATCACTGTAATCATTTTAAAAATACATTTCTACTTACCTGATAATAATTTAAAAAACCACTAATGATCCCTGTCATTCCTTTAATGTAAGTAGCAGGTAGTGCTCCATTTAATGATAAAAATGATCACCCTCCAGGTCAGACTGTGGGCAGTGAGAAATGCCTTTCCCAGACTCCTAATAATGCCCCGACAGTCACTGACACAGCTGTACAAACAGCCCGTTCAGTGGCTCAAGGAAAAAGGTTCTGGAGGGAGTTTCCTGATGGATGGAAGTTCAGGCACCTTCTCCAGAGTCCAATGCTTAGCTGTGAAGCCACAGGAAGCCACTAGGTCCTAGGAGTTCCACAGCTGTTGATAAACACAAGCCTCCTTTTCCTTCCCAGCATTCCCATTGAAGGCTGAATCCCGAGTCAGGAAATTGCTCTCAGCAAGGTGATGATCTGATCTAAAAGAACCGACATTTAGTTGTGACCAGGCGGCTTAATTCTCCAAGGAATTGTTAAAAAACAGTCACCCTAAAGAAACCTCCAGTTGATGATGTGAAAGCACGTGTGTACACACGTGCATGAGCGTGTGAGGGGGTGAGGCAGAAGTGACTGGGAGCTCTTAAACTAGCCCCAGAAGCTTCCTCCTCACACTTCCTCACAACTTCACCCAAAAGTAAGATTAGCCACATATGCCTCCCTCTCATTTTCTCTGAAATAATTCCATACAGTAATTTAAGAGATATTCTTATTTTTAAAATGTCTGGTCCTGATTGGCTCCATCCACTCTGAAACCAACCTTTACTTGCATCTTTGGATCCTTCATTTCAGAAAGAGAAAGGGAGAGGGCAGACACTAATCTACTCTTGAAATAGGTGAAACTGGGTCTCATCAGAGAATCGAAAGCCTGTTGAGTAACAGCCTGTAGATCCCCCAATCAAAAAAATCAGCCATAAGTAATGTTAAAATTATGACTCCAGCCTTAAGGCATTTTATATTGTACTTGAAATAAAAGTGATTTTCGTCAATCTTCTGGGCTTCAGAAGGACAGACTGGTTAGTAATTCAATGACTTGCTTAAGTTTCAGACAAGAAAACGTGTCAAAACTATGTCCCATCTCTATGCACTCTCAACGCCTGAGTCCTAAATTACAGTACTGATTCCAAATTCCAGGATTTTTTTTAAACGGATTTTTAAATGACTAGTGCCCAGTGCCTCTGGACCTTTTTTGTGAAGTTTAACCAAGAGTTTTTAGAGTGTTCTTCACTAGGACTTGAAGTAGCAAAAGAAAAAAAATGTGCCAAGAGGATCATGGAAACTAGTTTCTTTTCATGAAATTTTGTAATGAAATTTTGCCTGAAAACACAGCATTTAAGATATTGGAAATGTTGCAAATTGTATTTGAGACATCAATTCAGAATACAGTTATAGTAGTTTATAGTTGACCTTAAAGCAACAGCTATTTGGATATGCTTGCTACTTCAGTGTTTTATAACAACTTATTTTAACTCACAAAGTTTAACATAATGGTCAAAGTATAATAAATTTTAACAGACTTTAGCAGGTGCATAGTTATTAGTTGTAGAGGCTTAGATATTCTTTGGAATTAATTAAATCAGATAGCATAGCTCTTAGATAAAATATAAATATATCCCTGATATCTATCCCCAGAAAGAGATACATTTCAACTTCAATAGTTTAAATATACTGAAAAAGTTTGACATAGCAGTTTAAATATTTTGATGAATTGAACCCAATTCAAACTGGCTAAAATAACCAAGTGTTGACTCATTTAACTAGAAAGTCTATTGGAGGAGAGGCTTCAAATTGGAGGATAGGGGGCGTTGGTGGCTCATGTTTTTATTTCCCAGCTCTTCATAATGCCATCCAATGTCAGCTTCACCCTAAAGCTGGCTCTAGTCATGACTGTGTGATAGTTGCTAATGGCAATAGAAGCCAAATGCTTCCTCATCCATATCCAGGGAGAGTGTATGCTTCTGTGCCAGCATTCTAGCCCAGAATGCTGAGCAGTTCCCTGACTGTAGCAGTTTACATCACATGTCTCTCTTTAATGTTTGTATCCAGGGAAATGGTTCATGAGGATTGGTTTTTCCGATCAGGGTATCCGTCAAGAACTGGGGATAAGGTCATTTCATGCGAAGGACAAAGATTATACGGAAGATAAGTAGACACTAGTAAAAAAAAATGGGGAAAGAGGAAGAATGAATATTGGATGTTCACTGTATGCATATCTGGTCTGAAAGACAGTAGCAAGCCCAAAACTGTATTTACTGAAAATTACTGTTAGTATTATAAGAAATAAGAAAACAATTCCAAATTACAAATGAACAACAACAAAATTTCAAGGCCAGTATGTTTCTTTTTATTATCATTATTATTATTATTGTGTTTGACTTAAGATGGTTGAATGATCTCATTTTCATTTAAAAGCATTACATTAATTCCCATGCAAAAACCCAAGACCACATATCTGATCTCAACTGGCCAAGTCCAACCTACGAGTCTGGACATTCAAGACCAACACCAAGATGTTGCTTGGCCTTTCCATTAGTAGACATCATGGTGTCCTTTGGGAGATCAGCAGACCCCTGACCCCTCAAACACTAGTTTGCCTTGAGTCCATACCAAAACAGGGGCCAAAGCCTTGCAGCACCTAAACCTGGCAAGTAATTTCATTCATGAAGATCGGACACCTCTATAACAAGCCTGCCATCCACAGATATTTCCTGGTTCCTGCTCTATAGCAAAATCTGATTTTGAACACACATGGGATCTTCTATTTGGGGATTATAAATTCTTCCTGCCAGTTTTCCTCAAAACTCTCAGAAGAAGTAAAGAGACTTTACAAAAAAGCATACTTCTATACCCCAAAAGAAATAAATACAAAGACACCTACTTTATCAAGTATACATTTTCCCCAGCTTTAGATAGAGTCAATTAACGGTATAAAGCTTTAAAAACTTCTCTAGTATGACGGGAACCAGGAATATCACAGAGGGCAAAACAGGAGCCCACAATTAAAGGAGAACTAAACAAATGCAAAGAATCATTCCATTGATAGAGCGAAATGGGCTAAATGAAAAAACGATATTACTTCAACAGTGGATGTCAATTTATATTGAAACACACTTTGCAATTCTGACAATGGCAAAGATTTCATTAGTGCAAAATAATAATTATAATGGTATGTTCTTTAATAGGATTTAAATAAGGCTTCAAATAATTATATATGCTAAACTAACATTTGGAAACCTTAATTCTGTTTGGAAAACTGTCAAACATACCCTCCAAACCATCCAATGTTCTCTGATTTGAGGACAATTACATTCAATGAAGTTGCTCCAAAACACAATTTGTAGCATTCTCACTTTCAAAGTTTACATTGTCTAGTGGAAAGAGGGAAAACTACTTTGGCCACTGGTCAAAAGAAATAAATCCAGCTAACCTGCCAGGTAGTTCCCCACTTCAAATGATTCTCAAAAATCAGTAGTCGTGAAAGCTCATTAAAAAAGAAAGACAAAAAAAAACCCACAAAAAACCAATCATAGAATCCTTAATTGTCAAAGAGTTTTGTTTCTCCATAAACATTAACAAATTTGCACAAAGTGCAAAACAGAAAAAAAGCAAGAGGACTCATGGGCATTTTCATCTATGGCTCAAGTTCTCCTTAAAAAAAAAAAGCAACCAACAAACAAAACTTTGTGACAATAACTACAAAAAATAAACAACAAAATCAGAGGCAGAATATGAAATAGTAATATACTGTTTCAGAGCCTGCACCATCCTGCAGAACCAGGAAACTTAAAATTTGTTTTTAACAAATCCAATAGAGGCTGGATATGTAAAAAACAGAAAGCATCACAAACCACACTACACATATTATGAGAGTTTTAGAACCAAGGGGAAAAGTCAGCAAAACACTCAGAAAAATTTGTCATCAATTCTGAAATGGGGCCTTGTGACATCATCAGGGTTGATAAAGACAGAGATTGACTTTCCCGGGTTCTCAGTCACGAGCTGCTGCAGTTTTTTGGCCAAACGGTCATCAGGCTGGTTGGGGTCCCCTCCGTCGGACTGCGGGGAGGGGATGCTGGTGGTGCTACCTCGCCTCTGGAGCTCCAGCGTCAGCCGGTTGGCCGCTTTGACGTGCTCAATGGCGGTGCGCAAGTGCTCAGCCGGGTCTGAGCGTACAGAGGAGAGCTTCCGGGCGTGGAGCATGACTGTCTCCTCTGACAGGTGTTCCAGCATGTTGCACTGAGGGATGAAATAATTGGGACACATCTTGTTGACCAGACAGTGTTGCAGGTCATCAATGAGGCCCAGCAGAAAGTGGGCTGCATAGTCTTCTTGAGCCAAGTAGTTGGCAGGAAGTCTGTCACAGGCCCAAAGCATCATGCTCCGCAGGTGATAGGGGCTGATAGCCTTGGGCCGGGACAGGAGTTTAATGATGATGGCTTTGCAGGCCTGATAGGCCTGCATGAGGCTGCTAGAGATACACTTCTTCAACTGCACCTCACTCCTGGCAAAGGACAGCCGCCACTCATTGTCCTTCTTACCCTTGTAGGAGCAAGCAGGCACCAAGTAAAACCCACTGATGACCTCTTCCTCGGTAATCTTCCCATCCCAAAAGTGGTTCTCCATGAGCCAGCTCTGGGCCACTGCAGGCCAACCTTTGAAAGACACCACAGGGACAATATCGTACAACATGCGACTGCTCCCTACACCCAGAATGATGGAGATGATGGTCCCATTTTTTTCTACCTTTTCTACCTTTGGCATCCCCCGCTGGGGTTTCTTCTGTATCTCTGATAGTACAATGCTGATGGAGTCATAGAACCAGTCGGCCACTTTGGTAGGGGAGAAGAAGTAGTTGGTGGCACCATTGATGTGATCTACGATGGTGCAACAGTCTTTCCATTTACTGATCGTCCCTTCGTCAAAGAGCCGAAGGCTCAGCCAGGAGTGGCACAAGGCTGAGTGGCGCATATCGAGCGTCACAGGCTGATTACGGTCATGCAGCTTGAGGGCTGGCACCAAAAGGGTGAAGTCCATATCGTAGTCAGTCCCCCGGGCATAGACATTAAGCTCATCTAGGTCCAGGTCTACCACACCTTCCCGGACTCCACCAGAGAGCAACAGGTACTCATTAGCCACTGGAAGTTTTTGGTCCAGCTTTTGCACCATTCCTACAAATACAAAGAGAAAACACTATTAGAGAAACCACAGACAGAATCTTAAGCATTAATATAAAATGCTTCCAAGATTATCAGCACAAAACCAGATGTCAGGCTGCTGCACAGACCCAGCTGACAGTACTTTTTCACCAGTGCTAGAAACTTCCCTTTTCCAAGTGGAAGAACCACAACATATTATTCTCTCACAGTGAAAGGCAATGTTATTTTTCAATCGTAAACCAAGGTTCCCAGGTCATCACATCACATCGCATCACATCCATCCACTCAGTCACTCAGGCTAAAAATTTCAGTAAGTTTCAACACTTCCTTGCTCTTCTTACTACCAAATCTTACCTATATAACCTCTGCCAGGGTTTCTCACTTCCTTCCCTGTTCCCCGTCTGTGCTGCCATCACGAGTTTAGGCCCTTTCTGTCTCTTACCAAAGCCATCTCCCTCCTCCAGGCTCTTCCCCCTCAAACTTTTCTCTGTACCAGCAGTTCTCAATGTGGGCTGCAGACACTTCCAAGGGGCATTGAGGTCATAACTCTTTTCATAATGATACTAACACATTATTTGACTTTTTAACTGTGTTGACACTTGCACTGATGGTACAAAGGCAATAGAGAGTAAAACTGCTGGTACCTTAGCACTAGTCAAGACAGTGGCACCAAATTGTACTTGCAGTCAGATTCTTTACTACTGACATGTACTAGCAATTAAAAAAAAAATTCCAGTTTCACTTAAGAAAATCCTTGATGGAGAAGAAAAATCATTTATTTTATTAAATCTCAACCTCTGAGCCATTATAAAGACTACCTTTCTAATAGTTTGTGTGATGAAATGGCAAGTAACCACAAAGCCTCTCTGCCTCAGACTGAAATCTGACAGTCTTCAGGAAAAGCACTCATATAACTAACTGAGTTGTGATCTGAACTAGCTTCTTTGTTCATGGAACGCCATTTTTATTTTAAAGAACAACTGATAAACTCTGGCTATTCAGACTTGGGTATTTGGCAGATATTTTCTTCAAAAATGAACAAAATAAGCCTGGCTTCAAGAAAGCAACTGATAATTTATTGCCAATGATAAAATTGAAGCTTTCAAAAGAAAATTAAATTTTAGAAAACTCATATCCTGAACCATGAGCTTGACATCTTCCCAAATTGTGTATGTTTCTGATGAGATTAGTGGCAGTATTAATGAGTGTGATTTTTTGATAAGACTGTGAGTCCTTCAAGATGAGAACCATTTCTCAAATATGTATTATATAGGCACAGGGTCTTCACTCAGTGGGCCCACAACTGAAGCTATGACTAAATGATAAAACAACAAATGTGTGAAGTTATTAGGTAGATGGAATTAACACAAGTACTTAAATAAAGGCTAGGCTTAAATGACTGTTCCACGAACAACATACAAATTTACCCCGGCCTCCTGTCTTTTTATTATATACTTGTTTGTGCTTCATTATCTGATGAACTACCAGCATTACTCTTTGTGATTTATTTAACAACTTTCCCCCAAAGATCACAAAGAACTACTAAGAACTAATACTCCATTACTCATTGCAGTTATTAATACCTTGAATCAACATAGTTTATTGTTTATAGGACAATCCCAAAGCAAATAAATAAACCATGTATATGTGTTGTATTGCCGTTATTGGTAGAGACTGAATGCTTGTGTCTCCTCTATTCATATGTTGAAATCCTAACTTCCAGTGTGATAGCACTAGGATGTGGGGCCTGTGGTAGGTGATTAGGCATGAAGATGGAGCCCTCACAAGTGGGATCAATGTCCTTATAAAGAAACCTCAGAGAGCTTCCTCACTCCTTCTACCACGTGAGGGCACAGTGAGAAGGCTGCTGTCTATGAACCAGGAAGGGGCTCTTCACTGGACACCAAATCTGTCAGCACCTTGACACTGGAATTCCCAGCCTCCAGAACTGTGAGAAATAAATGCCTGTTGTTTATAAGGTATTCAGTCTATGGTGCTTTATTATAACAGCCTGAATGAACTAAGACAAGTATTAATATATTATATTTTAACATTTAACACTCATTTATAAAAACGTACTCTTTTTCATTCTTTAGAATCCTATTTTCCAAACCACATTAACAATGAAAATATCTTTTATTTAGGACCATTTCCTTACATATATACAGGAATATGGCAGTTATCATTCATTTTCTTTTTTAAAAAATCAAAATCAATAATTTATCCAACATTATAGAGTCAGCAATTCATCAGAAAGAAAATCTAGCACACCTGATTTCTTGGTCTGCTCCTCACACTATCTATATGTAATAAGCCATCCAGGTCCCTATTTGATAAATGACTTATTCCAACTGCTCAAGTACAATTCCTTAAGGCAAAATGCCACCTTAACCAAGGTCACGCCCTGCGGCTAGGGTGGGAGTTGGGGGGTGCACAGCCCGTAACTGATCAGCCTGAGAGTATCTCTGCTCAGGAGACTCTGAAGGGCTGTTCACACCCAGAGTTCCCAGGGGGGGTCAGCTGAGGCTAATGATGAGACTGCAGGGAAACCTGACTCCTCTTCCTACTTGATCCTGCTTCCTTCCCTCCCTTCCCCAGCTGTAGAGCCCAAGGATGCTCCTTAATAAATATTCTAACTCCATTTCAGAGGCCGCTTCCTGAGAAACCCAACATACTATACTATATACTACCCAAGCAGAAAAAGGCTTTACTATAAATCCAGTATGGAAAATTTATTTTCCTTTTTAAAGTGCTTTTTAAAAGCCAAACTTAATCAAGTTGGAAAGCTTTTATAAACATCAAGACAAAGATCCATTACTCAATTGTCATATTTTAATATTAACTTCATCTTTATAATGTAAAAAATACTACCATCCCATGTGTTAGCTGTAACTATGAAAGGATAGGATTGATTTCTCAGATTCCACAGTAGGTTGTGAAAATCATTTTCATTATTTTCTGAACCTACATGTAAATACAATTACTTTCAAAGAGATATATGGATAATGAAATAACTTACTTTTCATTATTTCAAATATTCTTTCATTCTAGCTATTGGAGTGCCATAAATATACATGAGAAAAGCCATGAAATACTGTATTGGGGTTAGTAAATAAGATCTTAATCAATTAAAGTGGTACTGTTATTTGAGTACCACATTATTGACCCCTTGGGCATAAATAACTCAAAATTTTATATGTCCTTTTGTCCTAGAAAAGAGCAAACTGGCTCTGGAAACACCAGCTAAGACCTGTCTATACAACCAGAGTAACTTCTGCATCAACAACCTAGAGATAATTTGCCTACACAAGTGCCACTGAATTTTGCCTTGGATTATCACAGTTCAGATCGGTTAGTTTTAGGTAATGACATAGCTAAAACTCCCTTCTGCCCTCTGCTGGATTAAAGAAGTTTTAACTTATTTTCACTTAGTATATATACTAGGACATTCCTGCCAGTGATAAAATAATTCTTTTTCCAATCAACTGCTGTTTATGCACCTAGTTAAAATGTTGACTTTTCATTCAAAATAGCCAATATAAAGTATTTGTCTAAATTCTAATACTAAGAGTTAGGGTAATTTTAGATATTTCTTGTTATTCCCTTTAAAGTGAAGAAAGAACTTTAGCAGCAGAGAGAATATTGCAGATTCATTTACTAAGCTCCTAGAAATTAGAAACAAAATCCCTAAGGTCACCTTGTTGCAGGAGCCAATCCCTTGTGACTTCCACATTTCTAATTAGCCTTCCTGAGCCCATTAGCAGGCAGTTTTATAAATGATTTGGTAACATAGACTGGAGCCTTTCCCAACACTATAGAAGCCCAAACGTCTTCCGTGGAAACTTTCCTGGGCTAAGTCTAAGTGAAAATGAGCTGACATCAGCTATCACAGCAGATGGACTGACGTGCAACTAAAACACAAATGAGGGCTGCTGGGAGGGGAAAAGATAGGAGGAAAAAATTTCAACTGCACACTTTGGCTGTAAGGATCAGTTCCAGCAAGTGCCATCTCTGAACTGATCTAAGGATTTCTGTGTAACTTCAGGAAGTTAAGATCAAGCAACTCTGTTTAGCTATTCGTTAGATTATCCAAAGCCTCGAGTGGGAACAAAAAGAAGATACTCATACACCACTTTCTTGTTAGCAGCAAAGACAAAGTGGGATGGAGAAACAGCTTATTTCCCTGGGTGGGGCTCTTCTTTTCATGGAAGCATTGGCACATGTTCCCTCTTAAAAACCCTAAAGTAAAACTGCCTTTCAGTTTCCCTTACTGTAATTCTCCAGTTTTTGGTTTCCATTAATTTCATAATTTCTACTTAAGAAGACCTTAATATTACTCTTGTATATAGATACTGGGGAGTCTTGAGTTTAAGGAAGGAGTTGCATGTCATCCTTTTAGTTCTTTGTGATTATCTTTAGAATATGAAGTGAAAAATAGAACTCTGTCCCTAATTCCCTTATGTTCTAGTAAATAAAATTTACTGAATCCACTGAATTCAAATTACTAACCTCCATCACTCAAACATATAATGCCAAATTGTTAACACCAGAGAGCAAGAAACTAAGTATCATTTTCTTTGTCAATCTCCTATCTTCACAACCCTAACCCACTAGAGATGTGAGAACTCAAGTAGATAGTTTAAGCAAAGAAGTGAAAATAGTACTTGTATAGATCCTTTTAAAACATACACACACTTGAACCCACCAAGGGAAGCTAAAACACACACACACACACACTCCCTTACCTATGTTGAAGGGAAAAAAACCTATAAAAGAGATATTAATAAAACTTTTATATCTTGTAATTAAAGTTACAAAATTAAATGAATTTTATCTCTTTATACATCTTTGACTATATATACACATACATACATATATATGACCTCTATGGTCCTGAATATCTCAATAATATTCATTGTTTCATATAAAAGAGTTACCTTTCTTGGCCCCAGCTCATTGGCACACACCCATGACGATGCCTTATTATGACAGTGATTTTCAGTGGTTGGAAGGATACAGAGTGGGATGATGTTGAGAGAGTCCTTCTTTAATTTTAAGGTATCCCCTGGGGTAACACTCTCCTTGGTTGACAATAAACGGTATAAAATCTTCCTATAAAATATTATGATTTATGCTTCAAAAGGGGAAATATTTTTTCAAGCTTACCTGACATTCTGAGAAACATCTGCGATGTAGGCATGGCCACCTTTTTCTAACAAAGTCACTAATATATGGAATTTTTAATGACCCAAATTTGAGAAAGGTTTTTATAGCATTTTCCTCATTCATGCCCAGAAACCACCTATCTGAAATCCCTCACTTTATAGGTGAAAAAACTGAGGTTCAGAGAAAAGAAATAATTCATTCAAGGTCACACAGCCTTAGTGACAGAGTATCAGCATTGTCTTATTCCCACATTTGCTGAGAAGGTCAGGATGGCATAGACATACTGTTCTCCCTGTGACAATGACCTCCCTTGACATGAATGCAGAATGAATTAAGAGGGAAGTAGCAGAGGTCAAACAGCAAAGTGACTGCTGTGCATTTCATTGGTCAAAGCTTTCGTGTGACTTTGGACAAGTAGCAGAACATGTCTGACTATCCCCCTGGATCATAAGGAAGAATGGACCGGATCTGCCTAGAAAGATGCCATTAGTATTCCCAAATAGACTGTAAGACACTGGAAATACAGAATACATCAATAGAGCCTCCCAGCTTTTCGATAATCTTCTCAGTGATCATTAATATACACAATTATGGTAATATGTTTTATAAGTCAGAGTCAGTTTTGTTTTGCTTAATTTCAGAGACTACTATATGTAGTTTTATTTAATCTTTTAGAAAACTATTAATTCATGCATGGTAATGGTAATGCTATATTAACCAGAATGTATTTATAGCAATAGGACCAGTTCAAAAGATGTCTCCACAAAGAAGTCTTCCTTGATTGTTTCCGAGTTTGATACTGATATGTGTTGCAAAAGCATTGGACTCAGAATAAAACAGGCTTGGGCTTGGATCCTGGGTTTGTCCACAGTTATTTAACCTCTCTGGGCTTCCAATACCTTATCTACTAAAAATAAACTGAAAAAAAAATAAGTATATAAAAACCACCCTTACAGGGTTGATATGAAATTCCTAAGCACATCATAGATACTGAGTTCATTTTCCCTATATGTTAGTCCCTGTTTCCACCACCCTTAAAACTGGAATAGCAAATAACACCTATTACACCTATTGTTTGGAAGATTTAATTTAACAAGATAATCTAAAGCCTCTAGTACTGGCAAGGTACATAAAACATGTTAGATGAAGGGAAATAAATGGAGTATTCTCTTCCTTGGCAGTAGCAAGACTGCTGCTCACCAGGGATGCTTCCTCTGAGTGGATGTCATCATGTGGCATGACACACGGCTTGGTAGGCAGAGGGCAGGATGGATTCCACCTCTTTCCTATTCTCTCCCCAGGTGCCCTGTGGTATGAACAACCTGTACACCCTGGTGGAAGGCCTTGATCTGAATCCCTAGTTTAGCACTTTCAATGCCTATTGTTGTTGTGGTCTGTATTTATGGCGTATTTTTCATCCTAAACAAGATAACAGTATACAATCTTCCCTTGGTATACTTGGAGGTTTGTTCTGGGAACACCCTCCTACCAAAATTCGTGCATAATCAAATTCTGCAGCTGGCCCTTAGGGAACCTGCTTATATGAAAAGTTGGTCCTCTGTATACACCGTTTTGCATCTTGCCATTACTGTATTTTCAATCTGGGTTTGGTTGAAAAAAATCCTCAAGTAAGGGACCCATGCAGTTCACGCCTGTGTTGTTCATGGGTCAACTGTAAGCATTTGGCACAGTAATTGACAAAGCGGCTCAGCAAATCAAAGAAACTATCATAGGCAATAGTCAATAAGCTCTTTGTGGTCAAAGTTTTTTTACTGCACAGCTAGTACAGACCTTGAGATTAGAAGACACCTGCTTGTTGAATGTATCATTTGTTTCAATCAACTCGAATACCTACCTCATTAACCAACCCTGGCATCATGGAATTTGCTAGACAATATAATGATATATTATCAGCATGTGTGTATAAAATTGTTTACTAATAATCCAAAAGCCAGGTGGGGGGACAAAGCCTCTCTAACTTTTCATTATTTTCCTTCTTAAAAATTAAACCTGAAGTTCTAAAAATTTGTGGGCTCTGTCAAAGTCTACTAAACTATTTTAAACAGAATAAACATAAATTGACCTGGATTCAAGTCCAACACATCCACTCTGGGCCTCAGTTTCCTTAAACAAAATCGGGGAATAAAAACTAGCACACAACTAACTAGTTTGCTGGGTGGCCATGGGGACAAAACAAGAGAGTGCACAGCAAATTATTTAATATGTGGTCTAGTACTTAGCTGGCAAGCAATAAATGAGGGTTTCTGGGCACACCCATGCACACGCGTTATAAATATATTTGTCCCATCAAATAAGTCCTGCCCTTTCTTTCTTTTTGGTACTTAGGATAGTTTAAAAACTCACAGTTTCTGACATTCAGAATTTACTGGCAAGACACAAAAGAGAGTCTAGGAGATTCTCAATATGGCACGAAAGCTACAGACTGGTAATTTACAAGAGGAATGTTCACTTTAGAAGGCTCATTCTTGAAAGACAAGAACAATGGCAAGTGAAAAACAAGAGTAATGACAATCTGATGTCAATCATATCAGTGATGACCACGTTAACTCCCTCCTGATCTTCACAAGCACCAATAAGCTTACGATGGAGATGTTCCAAATGCAGTCATCTGTAGCCCATCACCTCTGCCTGGGACCCAGCTGGGTCTGGTTCCCATTCCTTTCTCACTTTGGGATGTATATGCAGACTACTTAATTACTCTGAAGCTAGAAAGCTGGGTTTGGTTGGGAAAGGGGCCTACATTTTAGAAGAAAAATAATGAAGTAGGCCAAGTCCAGGAAATTGCAAGAAAGATGAATGCAGGATTCAAAACTCAGGTTTCACTTATTCATACATGGGACACATATATATATCAGCATTCCTATAAGCCAGTGCTATGCTAGATACTGAAGATACAAAGGCAAGGAGAAATACACATGGTCCCCAATGCATACTGCTTGTCATTTTTAGTGAGAAAACCAAATGTTAATTGTATCAATCAGGATATAAGGTTATGCTGGGTAACAAGCCAACATCTCAGTGATTCAAAACAACAAAGTTTTACTTTTTATTCACACTAGATGACCATCAAGGTTTGGTCAGGGCTCTTCGTTCCTTAATCCAGGACCCAGGCAGACAGAGCAACCCCTGTCTGGAAAGAAATTCACAGTCACTCAACTGGAGAAAAAGGAAGTTTGGAGGTTCTCTTTTTAGCAGTTAAATGCTCTGGCCTGGAAATGACACATATCAGTCCTATTCACAAATCACTGGCCAAAAGTAGTCACATGGCTCCACCCATGGAAGAAAGCACAATTCTCCCACATGCTGGAAGGTGGAGAGATGGAAATATTTGATAAACGGCACGAACGGCTCCCACACTAATCAAATAATTACACACTAATGAATATATAATTATGAGCTGAGCTAATAACACAGAAGGAAATGAATAAAGCACAGAAGAGGAAGAGGAGGAGTGAAAATTGTTTAGCCTGAAGAACAGAAAATTCAAGAAGGCCATGAGATCCACCTTCAAAAATCTGATGAATTATACTAATGAAGAAGAAATGGACCCTACCTATATGATTTCAATAAGTAGAAGGTATAAGCAGGCGTCCTCAAACTACGGCCCGCGGGCCACATGCGGGTGTTTTTGCCCGTTTGGTTTTTAACTTCAAAATAAGATATGTGCAGTGTGCATAGGAATTTGTTCATAGTTTTTTTTAAACTATAGTCCGGCCCTCCAACGGTCTGAGGGACAGTGAACTGGCCCCCTGTTTAAAAAGTTTGAGGACCCCTGGCATAAAGAGAAAATTTCAGTCTAATGTTGAAAATGGAAGACTCACATCTTTCAGGCAGAATTTTCCAACACAGCTGCTTGTGGAGGCAGTACCTGTCCTGTCCCACGAGATGGTCAATCAGAATCTTCAGCAGGGATGAAGACTAAAAGTACAAACCTGTGATGGAGTCGGAGTATGACAGACACCCATAATATGGACTCCTATGGCCACCTATGACCATCCAGTGTGGGCCCAGGGACAGTGGCAGCAAGAAATCCAAGGATGCATTATGCTCGAATGCTGGGTGCTGCTCTTCTCTCTCATCTGGTCCACTCTGTCATTTCTAATCTGCAGCCCAGCTGTTGTCACATCCTTTAACTGACTCCACCAACTTGAAGAAGAGTGAACATAGTACTAGCAATGGTAAACACAATAGCAAAAGAACGGCTGAATTTATACTATGTTTTCAAAGAATAGCCATCTCACATCAAGAACCTCCTCAAAAAGGCACAAACATTTAAGGGCACTACCACGCACTAAGGCATAAGTTGCAGGTTTCATGTATGTATGTTGTCTTATTAAATCCTCTTGACACTTTCAAGTAGACAGTATTGTTCCCATTTTACAGATGAGGAGCTCAAGGTAAACAGCAGTCAGATAAACTGTTTATGGTCATGATAGCTAAGCGGGGATCCAAATTCAAGTTGATTCCATGCTACTTTCCAGTAAAATGGACTCTCCCAGAAGAACAAACAATTTAATAGCTTCAGAACTTTAAAACTGCCATGTAAAACTATAGGAAATAATAAGTAGAAGCTTATTTCTCTATCCAAAAATGAAACACATTCTACTTTGGAGTAAAATGATTTAGAAAGCCGATTAAAAACTGATTTTGGTCATCTCTGGGGAACGAAGTACATGAGCAAAATGGGTCAAGGATCATAGGAAAGACAACATTATAAATGACCTTTTAAAAATAGATCTCTAGTGCCGTGACACATAGCTGTGTGCACGAACAAGTGTGTGTGCATGTGTGCTGCACACTTGACGCCTGGGCATTTCTCAAAGAGCATTTCACAAGTGTTTTAATCACAACAGCGACCTTGGAATTCTTTCAGACCCCAGGATAAACTCTGAAAATATTCTCACATATTCAGATGCATAATCTAATTTGTTTATTTTAACCCAACAGCAGAGCTTTAATTTTAAGATGATATCCTCTAAATTTCTACTACTAGGTTGAGGAGATGGGTGAAGGGTGGCCAGGAAAGTAATTACTGAAGGACATACTAATTACAAAGCCAGAAACTTCTACTGAACTCTGAAGCAAGAAAGTCTTTTTCTTTGTGGACACAGCAGTAGCTAACATAGTCACATTTCTTCTCTATACAAAACTCAGCTCAGGCACACTGAGACACAGAGAAAGAAACATAAAGAATTCTATGTCCTCTCTAAAAGAAACCAAACAAACAAGCAAACAACCCACTGATATCCACAAGCTGGTAATAAAAAGATAACGTTCTTTGTAACCTAGTAGACTAAAAAAATATGTCACTGTTCATTAAAAAGGGATTTTATATCCGCGGTCTATACTACACACTCAAATTTGCTACATTAGCTTAAAACTGACCCCAATTTATATAAAGAAGTCTGTCAAAGACCTTGTTTTACTTTAAACAAGTTTACTTGTTTTACTGTTTACTTTAGAACTGTTTAAACATACACATAGTAGAGATAATAATAAAATGAATCATTCTGTATCCACTACTCAGCTTTAACAATGATGCTTGCCATTCTTATTTCATTTATCTCACCTATTTTTTACTATAATATTTTCAAGTAAATCCCAGATATCCTTTAATTTCACCTGTAAACATTCAAGATATTTGTCTAACAAAGACTATTTTAATAGTCTTACCATCATTCTCATCCTCAAATAAAATAAATAATAAATCCTTATTGTTATTATTACAGACTACAATTGATTTTACATTTTTCCTAATGTGTGTGTGTGTGTGTGTGTGTGTAGGAGACTGTTGATGCCCTGCCCTGCCTTGCCTTGTGTCGCCAACCAGCCCCTGAGTTCACTTGCAGCTCTGATGGGCAGCTTCCCTCCTCAAGTGCCAGTGACTCTGCTCCTTTGCCTGAGGGCAATCTCTGCTCCAGCCACTGCCAGGAAAGCAGGAGAGTTAATGCAGGAGAACTGACACCCTTGGGGCAACCACCAAGGAGAAGAATCAGACATGCCCTAGCTTCCCCAGACTCTGCGGGAAATTCTATATTGGGTTCCACACAGCTTCTTAGAGTATCCCACAGATCAACCCACCTGTTCGCTTATGAATAGACAAAACCTTTACTGGTTGTTCTTCCTTCTTTGTCTCAATTGCTCTACTACCTCACTCCTGCTTCTTACCATCACCTCCCAAATGAACTACCGTAGCAAGATAGTTCTTATTTCTGGTACTGTGGGCGTGGGGAGGAATGTGAAACAGGGATAAACAGGCTCATCTCTGCTAATAATTCTTGATGAAATTATAATATTTCAGATGTACAAGTGGCCATGAGACTAGAATTGTAAGCCGATGATAATGAATGACTGGTTCTTTCCCACAATCAGTAAAGATCTGTTGTATGTCTCACAAAACTAAATCTGAGAACAATTCCCAAAAAGAGCTCATCAGTATTTTGAAATCAGCAAGGTTGCTTTCCAGTGCATTTACCAGTGCATCTTCCCTGTTTATTTATTGCTTTGCTAATATTCCAATTGTCCTCATTTCCCAAAGGACATTTTAAAACCTCTTTGGGTTCTGGAGAACTTTGAAGAGGTAAAAATTCATATATTCTTTAGATACAGGCATTTCTTCCTTAAATTACAAAGCAAACAATGGGGAGTAAGGTTTGAGGGGAGAAAATGAAAAAGTAAGTAGCCCAGCTTCCTGCAGGATACAATCTTCAGAGTGGAGCACTGTGCAAACAGACTTACCTTATTCATATATAAAAGTCTCAAGCCAAATCAAAGATCAAAACAACCTTTGCCTTTCAGCCCTTTTTGGGATTATTCTTTCTCCATTCTTCTAAATTGTAGGGAAAGAATTCTAAATGACATATTTAATCTCTCCATTCAATGACCTTCTGTCCATACTTTCTTTAGTGTGATGCTTAAACAATTGCCAATTATTTGTTTACCTGTCAGCGTCCCTCCGTCTGATGACCTGTATATCTCCTACCAGGGGTCCTCAAACTAAGGCCTGCGGGCCACATGTGGCCTGCCAGGTGTTTTTGCCGCCGCTGCCTGTCCTGCTTAGCAGCCGACTCATCCTGGGCCCACAGTGCACACTTTCCAACGGTCTGAGGGACAGTGAACTGGCCCCCTGTTTAAAAAGTTTGAGGACCCCTGTACCTAACACAACAGAAGTTCAACAGATGTAAGTTGAAAGAATAAATAGAAGGAATAGCCTAAAGATAGAGTACACTTCAGTAAACAGAAAGAAACAGAGGATGAAATTGTCAGGTGATATACTCAGGTTGACAACACTGCCATTTGGAGACAGGATGAGAGACTCCAAAGCCTCTATATCTACAAGCAAGGGAATTGCATTACATACTAAAATCAGATAAAGGAAGAAGCTAGGGGCTTGTTAATGAGCTTACCATGGACTATCCTGTATCTACACAGAGGACATCTCTTCCTGTTCTTTGAGAATAATTTAGCTCAAGGATATTCTCCTAACCACCACTTCTTAGCCAACAACGTTGGTAAAGGAATAGGAGAAAGGTACTATATAACTACAGTGTGATCTAAGATCAAAGCCTAATATCTGATTTTTTTAAAAGATCATAACCACACATTTTCCCTTTGATGTCTAAGTACAAAACCTAGAAATAAATGGACTACTTACTAAGCAATTCCCTATAACTGCCAGGAGAGGGCACCCATACTCCATTCATCTACTAAGAGCTTCTAGCTGGCTCCCAAGTCTTAATAAATTCCTAGAATAAAAGCTCTGATGAAAAAGAAGCCTAGCAATGGATGAAGACATGATAGGATTTCATTAAAAGTATTAGTCCCAGGCCTATTTGCTCATAGGTCTTACCCAGTGACTTGTAACTTTGCCTTTGGTTCCCCACAGAAAACCCTGGTAACGCAGGAGCTGAAGGGCTCCACCTAGGGTGAGCCAAGGCTGAAAGATGCTTTGTCCTTGTGGAAAACACGGTTGACAATGGGTTCCCCATGCGTATTTCAAGACCTTGTTGCAAAGCATGGAGTTTCAGCTCTCCTTTGCTGCAGCTGAGATTTTAACAAATGAATAAACCTTCAGGTTCCAGGAAAAAAAGGAGAAAGAAATCACAGGAAATCCATGCTGTTATGAGATCAAAGCACTACTCTTTCTTCAAAGCTGTTTCACTTTGACTATAAATAAATAAATGCATTAAAAGATTTTAAGAGCTCAGGTGATTAACAAAAAAGAAAATTAATTTTTTAACCTGGCTTCAATCAATAAATAATCAAATAAACACTGCCAAATATTACGCGATGCTTTGCCGTTTCCAGAGAATGGCCACAGCCTTTTTCTCATTTGTTCCCAACATTGACTCTGAAGAGAATTATGGTTCTCATTGTACAGGTGTGGAAGCGGAGGCTGTTGGAAGCTAACAAACTATACAAAGTATCCACCTAGTCCTTTGGCCTAAACTAGATTAAAACTCATATGACCACACACAATTATTTTGAAGGAAGGAAGAACATGTCATCTGGGTTTTTTTTTTTTACCAAGCTGTTGATTTGTTTGTTGCAAGATGGGAGAAAGGGCTCCAAATGTAAAGCTTGGTCTGCTGGGGGCAAGCAACAGAAAAGTCAGATGTGGTTATACCTAAACTGACTGGGTTCTTGATAAGACATCCCTCTTTCCTTACCTACACCAGCATAATTCCTGAAAAATAACTTGCCTTTAAGTGCCAATAATCAAATACTTAATAGCTACTAATCAATTTTCCATATAGCTTATTAACAATGACCACGTGCCTATATTATTGTCCTTTAAATAAGTAAATGTTATTAATATTTCAAACAATCATTTCCTCAATCTAGATTCCAAACAATAAAACAGTAATATCCTAAAAACCTGCTGTTTCAAAAAAAATGACTCAGTTAATAAGTCTTTAAAGATTTTTCATTGTATAAAGCTGGAGTGTTCCACATGTCTAGAAGTTCAGATTGGTACAGCTACACTCATACTTAACAATTTAACAGAGGACTGAGGGAGCGAGTGAGTTCATCCAAAGAAATCACATATGGGAAAAAAGTCCTGACAGCCTGACAGACTAAAAGAGCTGAATCTACTTCTGAGACACAATTGTCTATCTGATAATTACTTTCAGGATATGGGTAAAAACATACTTTATTGCTTGAGCTTGAAAATGTTCACATCAAAAGAAGTCAGACTTAAAATAACAACCAGCCAAAGCCCTACGCAAGAGAGTTGAAATTAGCAGTACGGGCAGATCATTTAAAAGAGGGCAAAGTGTTGCAGTGTTATTAAATCAAAGTCTGCTCAATAAAAAAGGGAAAGTCTAGGATGAAGTCAGAAGGTGAGTCTCTCAATGCTGAGCGTCAGAAAGTTATATTTTGAGAGATGGCTTATTTCTTCTGCTTTTCCCCCAACCATTAAAAATGGAGCAAGAATCAGTGGATGAAAAGTGGCATTCAATATGTTAGCCAGAAATTATTAACCAAAATGGTAGCTATTAAGGGGGAAATAAGAGTTTATTTAATGTCATAGTATTAAAGGATGTTGTTTGAGTCAGTTGCAAGTTCTGTAACTCTTCAACTTCAGAGAATGAAATTTAAGTTCTATGTATGTTCCCCATATAAAGAATGAATAAAGTGCAGATTACTGGAGCCAGAACTGACATGTAAAGTTATTTATTCCCACTACCATGGTACAGATGAGGTCGTTCATCTGTATTATTATTGGTTTTTCTCTAAGATCGTGAAGAGCTGAGATTAGCTACTCTTCAAATGAGCAAAGACGCAACTTGGGTGGGACATTTGGAAACATAACTAATTGAGATTCAGGAGAGATGTGGCATCTCTCATTTCTCACAACTGGGGAATTCATTCACATCCCTAAACTCCCAGGCATTCATTTTGCTTTGAAAGAAAATGATACATTTGTGCTAGATTTTTGCTAGTTATTTTTTTCAGGCCCTTTATCTCCCTCTACCTATCAGATAGGGACTGATTTTTGTCCTCTATTCAATCTTAAGCACAAAGTGATTTTGTCACCAGCTGAGAATCCTTAATCCTTAAGGACAATTGGCACACACATACTACATTTTACTTGGGAGCACATAAGTGGGTCAGGGAGTATCGAGTGTGGGGCTGACTTGGTAGCTGAGCAATAAACCTGTGGTGATGGGCACAATTGCAGCTCAGTCCTTGAAACCAAAGATCACAGTTTGAATAGACGAATACAATTCCCAAAGCTATCGACTGTCCTGGAGTTGAATTTAGACACGAAAGATTAAATACAGAGATCCATATCCATATTGTGTCCCTTCCAAAAGGCCAGTTAGATTAGGTTTTATAGTTAAGTGGGAAAAGGACTGCAGGACAAGCCCTCTTTTAAAAAATGGTGCCTGCATGAGAAAGGTCATTAAAGGACTCAAACCCAGGTGTGGTGTGATTGTGACATGCAGAAATCCATTTTTTTAAAATTTCAAAATATTAAGGGGGTACAAATATTTTTGTTACATGGTTTGCTTTTATAATACTTAAGTAGGGATATAAGTATGCCCATCACCCGAATACTGTTCATTGTACTTGCTTGTTAGGTAAGTTTTTACCCCTGCTCTCCTCCCTAGAAATCCCATTTTTAAGATAATGGCAAAAATGCCATTTTGTACATAGACCCAAGTCTTATTATGACAGTAACTTTCACATAAAAAAATACCGTAATTCTAATTTAAAAGGGGTTTGGGGTGAAACCAGCAAAATCATATGAAGTTTTCAGCATTTCCACTAGAGGTCATGCCTTCCTAATCATTCTTTACAGTTGTTGGCCTGGCTCCAACCCAAAAAGTAAGGCCTGAAGGTTGGACATAAAATGTTTAAAATTCATAACCCGATTTTACTGATATGCCTTCAAAGTGAGTCACAACACAGTGCTTCTTGCTGGTGAATCCCAAATGCCCACATGCTGTTTGCAGCAATTCCGCTGTAATGGTGGGATGTCACACGTCCGCGGACAAAATTACATAGCTTTAAGATGAACAAGGCATGTGTAAAAGAAAGATGCCTAAAGAGATAATGGGGATGATGGGATAGAAGTATTCTGAATTTGGAATACAGACAAACTTGAATGTGAACCCGAGCTTCACAATTTATTAGCTGTGTGACATTCAGATCACTTACTTGACTTTTTGAAACTTTAGTTTTCTCATTTTTTAAAAATATAGGGATAAAACCACCTCTCTCACAAGGCTCTTGGGACACATGACTGAAATAGTTACATAAAGCTTCAAGTACAGTTTCTGGAACTTTGCAGTTGCTGAGAATGTAATTTTCTTTTTAAAAATCACATTCTGTTCAACTTCTCTAGGTGAACTAGGTGGCTTTTATTCTGTTATTTAGGCATGTGACATTTTAAAAAGAAATATTCCAGTATTTTTTTCTATTTATTCTACTACCTCCCTCCTGTTTTTTTTTTTTTAAATTTTTAATAAGTAGTACAGTCATATGGTTCAACATTCAACAGTGTAGACGTAACTTTGGAGGGCAGGACCCGTGTCTGATTCCTCCTGTTACCGAGAGCTCCCCAGGCAGCGCTTCATAAGCGTCAAGTAATATGCGATGAATGAATGAAACCTCTTGACAACTGTCAGCTTTATAAGGTACAGAAAACAATTTAAATAAAAAGTATCACAAAGCACCCAGCAGATATGAGTGAGGGAAGGAGGGAGGAAGAGAAAGAAACAAATATACTGATTTTTAGGGTTAGTTTTAGCTTAATGGTATTCTTTTATGGTATTCAGTAATGACAGCTATCATTGCTGAAAACAGTAAATTTGGCATCATTAAACAGGTACCAGCAGAGCCCTGTACCATTACATCAGTTGACAAATGCTTGAAGTTATCTCTAAAATGTTTGTGATCTAGTGTCCTCCTCTCATACCCTACTGACACCATGTAACGCTGCTGAAGTCCTGCTAGGGCCCTCACATCTTTCACAGGGACAAGTCCTACACCTGCTCATTGGACTCTATTCCCATCATCATTGCCCAGCATAAGCTGCAAAAAGGAGCTTCTTAAAAGACGGGCTCTAATCACATCACTTGCCTGTTCAAAATGCTTTGATGGTGCCTCCATCCCTGTGGGATGGGGTCTCCTACACTCTGAGGCCAACCTCATTTCAGTCCTTGTCTAAACTGCTCCCTCATACTCCGATGGGCCCCCTAATGTGCTAGTCCCTCACATATGTTTTGTGTGTTCCAGCTCCCAAGCCTCCATGTGTTCTCTTTTTGCCCTCTATCCTTGCCTGCCTGTTGAAATCCTGCCAATTTTATCCCCTCTACAAGCTTGTGCCTCCTCACCTTCCACATGTGTATATATTATTTCCTCTCTTTGCACAGCGTTTTGATTGAGCTGATACCTTATGAGATTTATAGTGTGACTTGTATTACAGCTATTTGAGTTCATTGTCATGTCTCACATAAGACCGTGAGTTTCTGTGGACAGAAAGGCTTACTCACTTGAATTCTCTGTGTTCTTTGTCTGAGATTTAGGCCACTGAGGCTTAGAAATAGTCTGTCCTGCTACAGAATGTGTCACTGTAACATGAACTGCTTATATAAGACTGGCAAATAGGAGAATTATGTTAACACAATTGAAAGTAGTATTGGAATCGTATGCAATTTTCCCAGAACATTAATATTTTGTATAATCAAGGAATGGCAGCTAACAAAACATACTCAAACACAGCATAATGCAGCAACTTACAGACAGAATGAGGCTCACGTTCTTGGGTCAGACTGGCATGTGGTTCTTCTTGGCTCAGAAAGCATGTGGCTTTTCTTTTTGTTATTGTTGTCTATAATGTCAGTGCATTTTATTCTTATCTCCAAAATTCAACAATTTAATCCTTTCCCTACAACCCTTTTCATCAAGCCACCTTCAACCTTTTTTTTTTAAAGGTAAATTACTATATTAGAGTGATTTTTAAAAATCTTTTCATATCACTATTGCTTTTGTTAATGTCCTGGTTGCAGGCAAATAAAGTTTTGGGTGACCTTCTCATAACCCTACTTTTCCATTAGGTCATGTTGTTTTTAGAATGCAAGTGGGCAGAACGTGAGAACTTGTGTATGCTGTATTGTAACACAAATGCCTAGATTAATAATAACTTAACCAGAGACGGCTGGTCTTCAGAAATGATTATGAGGTCCCTCAATACAATTCCCTTGAATGTCAATTGTTCAGGCTGGCTCTCAACTAACTGAATATCAGAGGAACAGGGAATGAGCTCTTTCGCTAGAATCTGTAACTGCCAGTGGAAATGCTCTTGGGGAAGATAGATTGACCTGAGCTGACCCTGGAATATAAGTGACTCATAGTTTTCCTGGAGAGCTGAGCATGTCTAAAGAATGATAGTGCCAGAGGTCTCTGGGCTCCTGAAAAATGAAAGAACATCTGAGGGGAAAAGGCATAGGAAGCAGGTAGAAAAAAAAGATAAAAAGAGAAGTGGGAATCAACGTTTGCAGTGTATAAAGCCCATGTATATTATATCTTATCTCACTTAATATTTACATGCAAAAATCTATCAGTTTGACATTTTATCCTCAATTTACAAGAAAAGAAAGCCAGGCTCAGTGGTAAAGGGATTTGCCTACAGTGACTAACAGATGGTTGCCAGAATCCAAAACACCAGCTTTTCACTGCAATGGTAGTTTCCAAACTGAGTGCCAAGAGCTGGGCCTCCCAAGGAGCCCCACAATGAGCGGAGGGTGGAGGGGAGATGAAGTGTAAGGAAAGAACATGACAGCCCAGTGAGCAGACCCTGGGCCTCCCATCCCCATTTCAACCACTTTGATCTGCTTTACATATTGGGCTTCCTCTCATGCTACTATATGCAGTAAGAGTCCTACAGTTTTAAAAGGGGGAGGGAAAGGTTTGAAAATCACCACACCACAGCAAGCTGCCTCTTTCCCAATTCTGCCTGAGGCTGGCCTTCCCCAGCAAGATAAGTCAGTGCTTACAAAAGATCTACTCTATGCAGACCACTGTTGGAGGGGTCCCTAATTCCCTGCTCTAATCATTCCAAAGCTGTCTAAAAAGATTTTAGTTTTACCAACTGTATGTACTTGTTTGACTATTTTTACCCATTTCCAGACATTCCATGGTAGATCAGGGGCTTGGGAGACACACCTGGCATCCACCTGTGGAAGTGCAGGCTGCGTGGAGAGCAGACTCTGCAGCCCTGCTGCCGGTGCCCTGGTAGGAGGCCTGGAGCCCGAGGCAGAACATCCATGCCTAGTCCTGGTGCTCCCTGAAGGAGGCATCAGGTCATACCCCCTTCCCAGGTGTCTGCACTCTTGGCTACCAAGTGAGCTGAGCTGGCTGGACTAAATGGTCTTTAATGTTCATTCTGACTTTCAGGAGTCTATACACACAAAGTGTGATTGTGTTTCTACACTGAGAGAAAGGAGAGGGAGATGCTATATTACAGGTGAGTTTGTAGCAATTCAGAGCTAATAAGTGTGAAAAGTACATGCCCCACAGACACATGCAGAGGCAAATGCAGACCCTTCAGACAGATTATTTCTCTACAATTCATGAGTACCAAGGAACAGATTGTAAAAAAAGAAAACAAAGACATTATGCATCCTGATTTAACTTAAGCAGAACAGAACAACTTTGGACAATACAAAGGTAATTTTGGATCTTTTCAAAGGCCTTTTAAAGGCCGGGGATGAGGCTCTGTGTTGTAGGGAAAGGATCTGTGTAGAAGTTTCTTTAAAGTAGTTAGAAAAAAAAAAATAACGGCACTGGATTTACAGCCAGTCTCTGGGCAATAAATGATTTGTCACCTTCTTCTGGTATTGATTCTCCCCTCAGACAGACGCCCAACGACTGCTGATGAAAGTGTGCACCTCAGTGACTGCTCAGGCTGTTTGAAACACTCCCCCAGCATCCTGCGCTGGGCTCTCTCTGCAAAGGCTCACCCTCCTCCGAGCAGCTCTGCTGGCCTCATCTGAACACTTCTGGAGGTACAACCCCCGAGTACCTATACTTGCAGCTCTGCTAGCTATTGCATCCTCAGAAATCTATTTAAAACAAATAGAATAGTCTGGCATTATATACCCCTCAAACAACAATGTACATGTCATTTATTTGAATGATGCTGCTGCTTCCAAATAATGTTAATGTCACTATCCAACCACCCCTGGACTCTTAAACACCATTTGTTGAGCATCTACTTTGGGCCAAGGGGTTTTTGTGTATTAACATTAATCTTCATGGTGCCCCTGGGTACTATAAAGAAACGGAGACTCCGAGGTTAAATAATTGCCCAAAGTTACGTAGTGAATGGAGCTGATCTTTGAATCCAGGTGTCTGACTCCAAAGACAGAGCTGACTTACAAACACTTCACACAGCTAAGTGGTGCTGACCATCCACATCTGCTCTGTCCCATTCCTCAACCTCATCCTCACAACTCCACTCCTGCCTTGGGAGGCAGCAAAGCAACCCAAGCTCTCAAGCACTAGGGGGTCCAGAAATGAAAGAAGCTGGGAAATCTGGAGGCAAGCAAGGAGTTTTGAACCTGGAGAGAGATTTTTCTGTCCAGAATTTCCTGCCCCTTCCCTCTCATTTTGCCTGAAATTCTACCAATGAGGTTCACTTTTACAATTAAAAAATGGAAATTGCTTCTTGGAAGTTAAGGCACTAATTAACATTTACTCTTTTGTATAAATGTGTTCAGTCAGAGTGAGACATTCTTACCAAAGTGGGGACCACTTGCCCCGCCAGAATGAGCAAAGGTCTTTTTTTGTTTTTGTTTTTGAGACAGAGTCTCACTCTATTGCCCGGGCTAGAGTGTCATGGCGTCAGCCTAGCTCACAGCAACCTCAAACTCCTGGGCTCAAGCAATCCTCCTGCTTCAGCCTCCCGAGTAGCTGTGACTACAGGCACAGCCCAGCTTATTATTCTATTTCTTAGTTGAGATGGGGGGGGGGTCTCGCTCTTACTCAGACTGGTCTTGAACTTCTGACCTCAAGTGATCCTCCCGCCTCAGCCTTCCGGCTTCCGTAGTGCTAGGATTACAGGTGTGAGCCACTGCGCCTGGCTAGAATGGGCCAGTTTTGATTCAGAGTTCACTGAGTGATTTGGAGATTAATTAAGTACCACAGTGGGCCATCAGCATGTTAAAAGGCCCTGAGGACAGATGTTAGAGATGCAAGAGGCAGCACCAAGGAAATTCTTTGTCAAAACTGTGCTCAATTTTTCTCTTCCTCTTCCTTCCCCTCCCTCCTCTACAACTTTCTACTTCTCAAACCCAGTCTAGTAAGATGAGGACACTTCAGTGGCAAACTGAGTTAAAATGGTACCTGCAAACCTAGTTGTTATTTGGAACGCTTTTACATGGAAATATGTTGTCTGATTCTAAACAAATTTATAGCCATCACATTTCTAAATGGGAAGCTATCAGAAGACATTATTCACAGCAAGTCATGTAGAAGCTAATTACATATGCTGGAAACAGGCTTAAAACTCAAAAGGAAACGGTGTGTGTGTGTATGGTGGTGAGGGAGTTTGGAATGGGGAATCTGCTCACATTTTCATTCCTAATATGAGTTGTTTCTAAAAATTTATTGAAGATGAGAGACCATGATATCCTGGAGAGTCACTTACACTGTTTCACTTTAATTATTGGTTTCTCCCCAAAATGAGATTCAATAGAAAAGGTAATATAAGTTCATCTCATATACCAGTCTTGACAGGCATACGGGTGGAGAAGTCATTATTAGAATGGGAACTTGCTAACTAACTTTACTCCTTCCATCCCTTTTTAATACCCACCTAGAAGTGATCCTAACAGACGTAAGAGCAAATGCTAATGACTGGGCTTTGTAAACAATAAAGTCCAAAGTAGATGCTATCAGAGTGACCACAAGGAAGCATGAGGACCAAAGGGCTGGAGAGAACCAAAAATTTGGAAGACTCTGATCTATTCCTATTGCGCCAGTGATTCTCCCCATGGCCATGGGTGGGTCACTTTATCTTTTATGGCTTTTGCTTTTCTGTGTGCAAAAGATAAAAGAAACATTCCATCGATCACATTCATCTACCTCAAAATTGCAGGGGCCCTTAGAACATCTGGTCTGACTACTTCATGTTACAGATGAGAACACAGAACACCAAAGAGATGCTGCTAATAGTTAGAGGACACACAACTAGTGAGTGTCAGAATGAAGACTAGACCAAGGTCTCCAGATTCTTAAACCAGTGCTCTGATACCCTGGTGTCAGTCAGGTATTACTACACAGAGGTCATGAGATGGGCTATAAATGTACAAACCTAAATCCTTACAGGACAGCAACCATCACATTAATGGCAACATTGAGATGACATCTGATTTTTATAGTTTCTAATATACTAATCAGATATGATAGAATATGATAATAAAATAGTCATATCTGACACATTTATAAACCAGTATAATATTCATGTAAAGTCAAATTTACATTTTTAAAAACATATCCAAATTATTTTCACACTGAATATCTTGAGTTATAGTTTATTTATAGATAGCTTTAACCAAATATATTTAAAATAAAGTCAAGATTACCTGCAAAGAAATTCTTTTTAGGTTTAATTTTAATTAATGCCATACAAAAATGAATCCAATTTGCTTTAAAAACACTGAGTAAATAAATGTTTGATTACCTCTAAAATGACTTGCAGGTGGAGAATTCTTAACTGCATCTACTCAAAACTTAACAAAATGCATTTCTCCTAGATAAGTCTACTCTTCTGGCTGAGAGCTGAATAGACAGGAAAAGGATTATTTATGGCTGGCTTGGACTTTGAGACACACATTCATATATGTAAAAGGTTAATTTCAGAAGTCCAGTACTCAAGCTAATTTGTTTCATTCAAATCAATTTCTGTTTTTGAATAAAACTGACAGATTAGAAGAAAGAGAAAATTTTAGAACCATGGAAATAATAATTGTTTCCGACATTAAAACATAACAGAAATAACTTGTGAGGGCAACCCACAGACGGTCTAATGACCTTTGAGGCAAAGACAATTAAAAATCACTGTGTTTCCTCTCTCTGCTGACATGTGTTTATTTAAAATTTGTTTTTGTGAGAACTGAGTGAGTAAAAGTAGCAATCTCTAATGTAGGCAATATACCCAGCTTTACCAAGAGAATCCTGGACTGTAAGAATAGGGTCAGATCACTGAGGAACTTACATTTCAGATGAAGAATTTAAAATCTCATATTTTAAAACCATGTTATCCATTTTCCGACTTAGACTGAAAGTTCTCTGAAGGCAAAGTCCATGTCCCCAGTGCCTAAGGCCCCCATGTCAAAGTAAATTACTAACGTATGTTGGAAAGTGTAAGATCTCAAATAATTTGGCAAATCCGTGTGTGTGTGTGTGTGTGTGTGTATGTGTGTTTAATGAGGGCAACTTTAAAACTGGAGTTGGTAGAAATAAGGGGAAAGGGTGGATTATGGGATAAAGCTTCTTAGAGGAGGTAACATCTTGAGTTGACTCTTGAAAGAAGAAAGGGCTTTAGGTAGGCGGGAGATTTCTAGAGCTGGCTCAGCCATTAAATTGTATGATTTTAGAAAAAAATAATTTAACTTTTCTGGGCATCAATTGCCTCATGTGTGAAATGATGGGTACAAAAAACTGTTAAAGTGTTTTCCAACCCTAAAGATTTGATTCAAATAGCTGATGTTCATCAAGATGTGCCTGAATTCAGCTGTGGTCCACAGCTTGTACTTAAGGGATTATAAAACATATACTTTTAAGATTTCCATTTAAGATTTTTAACCTTTTTATAATGTCATCTCTTTGAGTGTTAACCCTTTGTCATTCCATTCTCCAAAAATCACTCCTATTTCTTTCCACTTTATGTTCCCACAGCAAGCAAACCCTGTGTTTTATGAAATTCTCTTAATCTTCTTCTATGGCACATACAGAAAGGTGCTGAGAAATCCTGGGAAATCCTTCTTGTTTCAAAGATCTACTGGTAATATTACAAGCCCCAAGTAGCTGTCCATAATTATATCTAGCCTAGGGCTTTCCTATGTGCTCACATTCTGCTGTGTTTTCCACATTAGCACATCCTGGTACACTCTGTTTACCTACCTCCCTATTAGAACATCAGCTCTTGTGAATAGAGGTCTGGTGATATTCAGGCCTATTACCTGCTTTATTTCTAGTTCCTAGCACAGTAGCTGGCACATAGTAACCTTGTTGAATGAATGAGAAAATGAATGGTTTAGAAAACAGACGCCTGGATAAATGTAGGGGGGGGGGGTATGCAATTCATTTTAGGCAAATTCTCGTGCCAGAACAAGTGAAAAAAATGGAGCGTGGAAGAGACCTCGGAGAGCATCTGGTCCAGTTCCCTCATTTTCCAGAAGCCAAGGAATCTTGGCATAGTGCCTCATGAAATAAAAAAAATAAAAAAAATTCAGGAAACAGAATATTAGGAAAAACAAACATTCTCTCCTAAATAAATGAAAATTCCAGCCCACATAATCTGCAAGTGGAACTTAAATAATTAAAATTTTCACAACACTAATTGTATTTGGCCCTTATTAGTGCCTTCAAATGTGTACACCTATTACCTAATGGTGTCAAGTCTACATCTTCCAAGCTCAATTACTTAGTATGTAGATCAGGCAAGATTTTCCCTTCTCTCCCTTGGTTGTTTCTCTAGCCTTTCAATGCTCATTAGCACCTCCAACAGAAGGCAGAGGAAATGAAACTCCAATTTATCAATGTCAACTGTTGAACCAGCAAATTGCTTCAGTCCCGCCCCCACATGGAAGTGTTTGGACAATTCTGAATCAACAAGATGTTGGCAGCTGTGTTCCTCTGGTTCAGTAATTGCATTGTTTCCTACTGTGCTCTATGGCTTGTGAAATGAATTTATTAAATAATCTACACAAGGGGAATGTGGTGTGGGCTAGCAGAAGCAGCTCTGAGCTGATGTCGGGAGACGGTCTATAGTCTCCCACTTGGACCACTGGCCTTGACTCTAGTTTTTCTGGTCCTCAGACTCCTAAACTATTCAAAAGGATAATAATTCTGCCCTGGGCAGTAGAGAAATCTCTAGTATCTAAAACATGTGTGCTTCCCACCCCTCACCTTCAGAGCTTTAACATGTATCATATTTTCTATATACTAGAACTTAGCATGCTTACTTTCAGCCCAAATTATGCATTTTATTTATGCTATAACATCCATAACACACAACGGTACACAGGGCTTGAGAGGATGCACTGGAATCTGTATGTGTAACTGACCACTCAATACCGAATGACAGTGGTTAGGAAAGCAAAATTTAGTCAAGGCACATGAAACACAGGGGATTTAAACATATATAGTACAGAAAGCAATTTGATTATCTTTGGTATGTTTGCCAGTTGGTGTTTTGCCAGTTGTCTTAGGCTATTAAAACTAGTTGGTGTTTTATAAATCTAGGCTTACCCTGGCTGTGTGACAGAATGAGAGATATTTTTAAGTGAAGACAGAAAACACACTTGTACATTACTGCGATTGTAAAAGGGGAAAAATAAATATGTTTAATAAAAGTCAACCCTAAGCCAATTGACCCTATTTCAATTAGTGTTAAACCTGCTTGGAAGGCAGAAGAGTTTGACACAGAGAATGCCCCCAGAGAGAGTCACCTTACCGAGGTGTAGGTGGAGTGTCTGTCTCCCTGCCTCTCTGGTTTTAGCTGGGCCTTAAATAGCACAGGTCTCCTGGTTGCTGGAGTATCTTTTCTAGACAAAGATGGAGAAGGCTGAGTGCAGATGAGATTGAGGAGGACAGCTTCCTTTCAACCGCAGGTCTGGCACTCACTCAGGGCCCCAATTTTGGCCTCAATTGTTTTCCCTCCCTTCTTAAAAAGCAAAAAATAAAAGGAGGCTTCCTTTCTAATTAAGAAGCAGAACTTCACTCCTTTCCAACTTCCCCAACCAATTATCTTATAAATAGAACTTGATTCAGATCCACAATCATTCATGAAATCTACACAGAGCCCACTGGCTCTGGCCAGGCAGTATAAATTGCGGACAGATTCTTACTGGGTTGCTAACCCCGTGATGGGGATAATGATTGCTAAGGTTTAGGATACCGTATGTAATGGATCTGATTTATCCCACACCGCCCACTGCTGACACCCTGGGGAAGTCTATCGAAGCTGGGCCAGGTCCTCTCTTCCCCAGTTTCTCACGTAAACCTCACAGAAAAGCCCTATGAAGTCAGAATGATGGTCTCTCTTTCACAGACAGGGAAGTACATGGCTACTCAAGGACATGAAGTTGTGAAGTGACATTCAGGAACTGAAACCAGGTCTGGCTCACCCCAAATCTCACCTGTTTTCTGCAACGAGACCTTGGAGTGAATCTCTAGGATATTCTGTTCTTTCCAGACTGACCCCGTGGCTGTGCCTTACAAGGCACTCTTCTGAATAAATTAATGACAGTTTTGCTTTGTTCCCCCATCTCTGATAAAAGTAGAATGGAATGCATACACAGAGGTTCATTACTGGGACATTATGTTCTTTAGATTCTGACTGAATGTGAATTTGCTTTATTTTCTAATCAGGAGCAACCTCCAGCCAAATCACAGGTCAACAGCCTGGTGGGCAGCACATCAGAGTGTGGGTTTTAAAAAGCCACACAAACAGCGGCATTGAGAAGTCAAGATCAGCATTCCAGTCCCACCTGGGATGTTCTCTGGACTGGGATGGGAGGCCAAGGGCCCCGCTCACTTCTCCTTCAGGAATGGGGACCCAGAAGCTTGTGTTCCTGACTGACAAGCGCTGTTAACAAGTCCTTTCCTCATCTGGGGCCTGTTTCCTCATTTGGAAAATGGTAGGTTTGCCCAGGTTGGTATGTTTTTTAAAGCCATGTTTATTGAAGTACAATAAAATTCAGCCCCTTTTAAAGATGCAGTTGGATGAGTCTGACAAAGGTATAAAGTTGTATAACAGCCACCACAATGAAGACATAGAAGATTTCTACCACCCAAAAAAAGTTTTCTTATTCCCCTTTGCAGTCAATCCCCTGCCCAGGCAATCTCTGTTCTGATTTATCCCTTATAGTTTTGCTATTTCCTGAGTGACACATGATGTAAACAGTATTAGCCTTTTTATGGCTGGCTCCTTTCACGTAGCATGATGCTTTTAAATTCATCTATTTTCTTGATTTATCAATAGCTTGCTTCTTTTTATTGCTGAGTAGTATTCCACTGAATAGATGTGACACAATTTATCCATTCACCAGTTTCTAGTTTTTTGCTAATATGAATAAAACGGATGTAAACATTTGTGTATGTGCCTTTGCACAGACATAAATTCCATTTCTCTCAGGTAAAGAATTAGGAGTGTGGTAGCTATGCCATTTGTTAAGTGTGGGTGTGTATTTGACTTTCTTATAGTGTCACATTATTTTCCAAGGTGGCTGTACCATTTTGCATTCCCGCCAGCCATGGAAGGACTGGCTGATATTTAATGGGTAGCCTCAGATAATGACTGTTATTACTTTGACAAATCAATACCCCATGTACTTCTGGAGCATTCTTCATTTTATTCAGGAAAATATACTCTGAATGTAACACTTCCAGGGTGTGTGTGTGTGTGTGTGTGTGTGAGCATTCGTACGAGGGAGAGAAAAGGGGGTGAGAAGGAGAAAGACGAGGATCCACTTATGGACATCTGAGTCTGAATAATGCATTAACACGTTTCATTTTAAGCACTGTTTGGGTTCCATTTTGCCCCCCCTGCCCCGTGCAAGCTAATTACCTCACCATTTTGAGGACCCAGCTGTTGCTGTCTGAAACCTGACCTTGAGTGTGAAGCGGCTCACAGCTGCAGCAAACTGCCAACCTAATGACACACAGGCTCTTATCCTTCATTCCACCCTTTCTGTTAGTGAAGCAGGCTGCTCTCTTTTCCTAGTTCCTTTTCCCCAAACCAGTTGTCTCTGCCAAATAAGAGGAGTAGACAAGTGTACCCTGAGGAGAAAGGAGTTTTGATTTCAGTGTAGCCTTATAGATAGTGCTACTGGAAGCTTGTCTGACTCTGTTCATTTTGCTATTCAAAGTGTCGTTCGTGGACCAAGAGCAGAGGCATCACCTGGGAGCTTATTAGAATGGAGAATCTCAACCTGCATTCAAGACCTACTGAATCAGAATCTGAGTTTTCACAGGAGACTCAGGAGATCTGTAGGCACATTAAAGTTTCAAGTGCTAGAAAGGGACATAAATCACAGGGAGTTTTCATTCATTCAATTTAAGAACTGGCCTAAGGGTATGAGATGGCCAAGCTAATCAGGACAAAACTCTGTTGGAAAGGCAGTGTGGTCTGAAGGAAATAGCCAGCCCCCAGTGTCCCTCACCTTCTGATATCCATGCCGTGTAGTCCCTTCATGCACAGAATCAGGGTTGGTCTGTGTAGCAAAGCAAATGTATAGAAATAATAGCATGAGATGTTTGAAGCCAGGTCATAAAAGACACTACAACTTTTTCCTTACCTTGGTCCCTTGGATCACTTGCTCTGGTGGAATGCAGACAATCACTATGTTGCATCTCCACACTAAGTACAGAGAGGCCCACATTGGGATGAGCTGAGGCCTCCCAATGACACCAGCACCAACTTGCCAGTCCTATGAGTGAGCCAGTCTGCAAGGGGAACTTCCAGCCCCAGTCAAGCTTTCAGATGAATGCAGCCCTACAACCTCATGAGAGACCCTAACCCAGAACCCCTCAGCTACATCACTCCCAAATGCCTGAGGACATCAAGAAATTATGTGAGATAATACATGTTTAATGTCTTAAGTCAGTATGTTTTGGAGTAGTTGGTTACTCAGCAGTAGATAACTAGTACAACAGAGAGATGAATCAAAGACTGGGTTCCCCCTACTAGTAGTGATATTCCATGGTCACATCACTGTCACAGTTTCTCCGATGACTCATCTATAAAAGATGCAACCATAGTTCATCAAATCATTGACACTTTTGAATATAAAACGTACCATTATTTTATATATCACTAAAACAGAAAAAAATTCCAATTCACATACCATCAATTCTAAGATGCACACTAATGTCAGAGATGTAAAACTATGGGAAAGGGTGCATCTTAAAAATCAATGAAATATAATTATTATACTTGTTCTGCCCACTACACAGAGATGTTGTAAGGATCAATGGAATAACAGATGAAAAGACACCTGGAAGGAACTGCTTGGCAGCATCCTGAAGCACACAGCTGGAGAAGGGGAAGTGACATTATGGTTGTCCAAACCAGCTAATTAAACTGGCTCCGCTGGGCTCCATCATCTCACTTTTAGTGCTATTGCCTCGGGCTCCTATCACAATTTATGCTCAAAATGACTGCTACAAAGCCAAGCTGAAAGGAAAAAATAGTCAAGGAAAACCATCTAGAGTTTGAGCATAAGAAATTACTTGGTGCATTTGTTAAATATATAACCAGGCCCCTCGCCTAGAGACTTTGCTTCAGTAGATCTGGTTGGTTGGGGGGATTGGAATCTGCATTTTAACAAGGGCCCCAGGCAGTTCTTATGAACATTCAAGTTTTAAAACACTGATCTAAACAAGATAATATCCACCCACTTACTGATATTTTTCCTTACATAAAATCAGAATAGAGAATTAAAAACCTGAATTGCCTTACTTATGTCCCCAAATAAAAATGCCTTCATGCAAAAAACCTGTCTTACAAAGGAAAGTTTGCCATCAGCTGGAAAACTCACTGAAGTTATGAGAAATTATCCTATTCAATGTTTATAATATAAAAATCTGCATAATAAGTGTATCAAAGAATATATCTCCCAACAGGTTGACCTGTCTTTTTTTATTGCTCAATAAAAGTTGCTAGGCAACCATATTTTACTTTTTTGCTTAGACTACCAGAAATCTTTTATCTAAAATTCATGCCCCCCAAACAATAGTGACAATAACAATAGCTATCTACCTAGGTCAGAGAAAACATATTTGCTACTGCACAAAACTTCTTGTGAGGTTTTGGCTTTGCCCTGTATTTTTATGGCCATGGTATAATCAAGCATTTTTTCTTAAGACCTTTTTGGAAGGGAATAAATTTTCAAATCAATAGTGTTAGTTTGTTTGTTTCTAAGCACATTTAGACTAAACACTACAACCCAATTTCTATCAACTCTTTCTCAAGTTATGTGGGTGTCTCCGTTCCTGCTAATCCCTTGGACAGCTTTTAAAACACCGCAAAAACGCTAACCCTATCTTGGCAAGGAAACTATGACCCATTCAAACCAAAGAATTAAGAGAATAAACAAAAAATAATTTTATAACAGCTCCTCAAAGGGCTCTTCTTTTCTCTCTCTGCTGTACAACATAATTTTCTGACAATCCGACCGATGATGGTGGCACATTCAGGCCATGAAAATCTTCCTCTACAAAAACACAACAAAAACAAAAAACTTCCACTTCATTTTTAAACATCTCACTCGTGTGCCTTCAGTTTTGTAACAGCAATTCATCCTTGACCTGAACTTTAAAATATCCCACAAACAATAATTAAGTCACTAGAACCCTGCTGTGAAAAGGGCATTTTCTGACAGATGGGCAACCAACCCAGAGCACAGAAACAGATTCTATGCTTTCCCAGACTTACAGAGTAAGGAGATGTGGGCAAGGATTTCCATAATCAACCTTCAAATCTACCCGGGAGATCTGAGTGCGTGTGGAGTCTCCAAAGGACATGACTAAGTTATCAATACTTTAGACTGTGCAATGTTACTCACTGTTGTCCCAGTGGATATTTTCAATCTCTATGAATTTTTTTCATACCCATCTGCCTGCTCAGGCTAACTTCAACCTCTTCTCCTTCTGGTGAAAAAAAATCTTTTTCTCTGTGGTTTCCTCCAGATTTCTCCTCTCCTCCCATCAGGGCTAATCCCATCCTCATCTGTATTCCCATGACACACACAACACAGCATGATCGATTGCCTCATATGTTTGTCTCTGCTGGTGATCCAAGCTGCTTGAGGTCAGTGATCCCAGTGAATTGTCTCTGTATTGCAGAACTGATCACATTGCCTGGTACATGGTAGGTGCTCAGGCCTTTTGTGTGAATGAATGAATCTAGTTCAGTGACTCTGAGGTCCCTCAGATTTTCTGATTCAAATTTAGTCATGACATAAATAAGGACATGAAGCCCAAGGAAGTGAAGTAATTTTTCCCAAAGTTATACCAAAAACAGAAAAAAGACAAAAATCCAAATTTTCTTGTTCCAATCCACTGCTCTTCCATTATGCCACCCCTGTGGGACCACTGGCCTCTGCCATTACTTCTCTGACCTTCCCTGCTTGGGTAACTCTTCCCTCATCCTTCATAGCTCAGCCAAAAACCAGGTCCTTGGGGGAAGCCTTCCAGCCTGGGGCAAACTCCTTCATAATCTGCTCCTGTTTTTCCTAGCATCTGGTCTGTTCCTTTGGAGAATTTATCCCAATTTGCAGTTATATGTTCACAAGTGAAATGGGAGATGTAGGTCAGAGGCTATGAAGTAGCAGATATGTAGGATGACCAAGTCTAGAGATCCCGGGTACGACATGAGGAATATAGGGAATAAAATTGTACCATATTTGGCAGTTAGGCAAAATGAGTAGATTTTAGGTATTCTTGCCACAAAAACAAAGAAAAATGGGTAACTATGTGAGATGATGGATATGTTAATTTGCTTTATTATAGTAATCTTTTTACTATCTTTATATATCTCATAACATGTTGTATACCTTCAGTATACAGAATGAAAGTTATTTTAAGAAAAAACAAAAGTGAAATTATTTTATTAAAGCCTATTTTTCTTACTAAAATATAAATGCTCTGAGAATAGGGACCATATATTTGTTACTATTGTTCACTGCCATATCCCTAGTGTCTAGCACAAGAAGCTTCTTTAAATTTTTGTTGAATGAATAAATCATTTAGGAAATAGAAAATGGGTCTGTGGTAGAAATATTCTATCTCATAAACAGGAGAGATACAATAAAAGTGGCAAATCGTCCTTGTACATTACAAGACATCTCTAATTTTACATTCAGATAATTCACTTTATAAATAAAGTTAAGACTCATATGTCTGGGCTTCAGACTCTAGAAAAGTCCTGGTAGCTTTCTTTTTCAGCAGGTTCACCACAGAAAATGCTAGCTATTTCACCATGAAAGCAAGACAAATTAGGAATACCAACACGATGTTGACAGAATTTCTTTCCCAGGACATATTGAAATGTTCATTGGATTATGCAGACAATTGCTTTCTACTATAGGTACAGACATTTGAGAGGATTGTTTGTATTTGATTTGCCCATGGATCTTTTAAAAGTTTCTTTAAAAAAAAAAGTTTCTTAAAAACATACAGTATTTGAAAAAAAATACAATATTTGCAAATTTTATTCCACTTAGTCCAGAAAAAGGGCTAGGTCACATCTCTGATTCCTATGTCACTTACGGATTCCAGAAAGAAGTGATGACAATTTGATGTAATTTCATAAAACATTTTAACAGTTTTTTAGGTCTAACGCCATTTAGACATCAAGAATCATTTCTAGTCCTAACTCTGGAATTAAACTAAAGAAACAAATGGATCACTTCTATTGTTGTCTGTTTCTGTTCTTCATCAGTTTAAATGTAACAAAACTCTGTCAACTTACAGACTTACTGGCCTTGATCCTATAACTCATGGTGAGAAACCTGACCTCCTTTGAAAGATCAAGAAGCAAGCATTGAAAAAAGCCCTCACTCAGACAAAAAGCTTTTGATTAGAGGATGTTACTATTTTTAGAATGTTCTTAGCACATTCCCAATGAAGTGCCATTATATCCTCCCTCCTCAGAGCTTGAAAAAATGTCATACCACATCGGTGCCTCTGAGGTGTTGGTGTGAGGCAATGGTGAAGTCAGAAAGTATGGTTCTGCGCTCTGATTTGCCTCTGAGTGGATGGAATTGGGTTATAAATCAAGAGATCTAATAATAAATATAGCTCAACACCCCCCGCCCGACCTTGGCTTTCTCTAATATTAAATAAGGGGCATCTCTCCAAGGTACTGCTCATCATTAGTAGCATTCTGTAACTCTGACTTTGACTCCCTAACACACAGAGATAATCTCAGAGGTTGTTTCCAGAAAAGCAGAAAAAATGACTAGATGCCTTTAGGGGGGTCACTCTGGCTATTTTACTTCCACTACAGAGACCCAAAGGCGCCCTGGACCCACCCCAAGCCATTGCCTCGTGTGGACCTCTGACACACTGAGGCAATCTGGATGCTTGTTATGGACTGAATCATGGCCCCCCAAATTCTTATGTTGAAACCTCAGTCCTCAGTATCTCAGAATGTGACTGTGTTTGGAGATAAAGCCTTTAAAGAAGTGATTCGATTCAAACAAGGCACCCAAGGTGCACCCTAATTCAATGTGGCTGGTGTCCTTATTATAAGAGGAAATCTGGATGTCCAAGGGTGCACACACACAGAAAGACCATTTGCAGACACAGCAAACAGGCAGCTGTCTGCAAGTCAGGAAGAGAGGCCTCAGGAGAAACCAAACCTGCCAACATTTTGATCTTAAACTTCTAGCCTCCAGGACTGTGAGAAAACAAATTTCTGCTGTTTAAAACACTCTGTGGTATTTTGTTATGGCAGCCTGAGCAAACTAATACAATGTTCAACAGATTTACCTGTTTAGATGAAACAATCATCTAGCCCAGGTCTCTCCTTTCTCTCAATTTTATCTTAATGCTGGAAATTAACTTTCCCAAGGACACACAGTTACTTAGTGTCAGAAGAGGTTACTAGGACAGAACTCATGTGGAGAAACAGGTACTCTCAGCCACCTGGACTTTTTCCTTTAAAACAAACGCAGATAATACAAAACTTTGAAATACTTGGCACAAACATTCGAATGATATACATCAAAAACCACACCCAGAGTACAGTCATCATGCTTGAAGAACCAATTTTAAATTAGGATTATGGCAATGAAGAACTAAAAGCACACATTTGAAATATGCACTGTTTGTGCCCAGAACTCTGTTAGCATCTCTTGATCAGAGTACATATTAGGACTTCTTCCTTCACTCGAGAAGGCCAACAGGTTCCCTCCTGAGGGCTCTCCACAGCTACTTACTCCCCCCTGGGTGGTTTTCTTTCCCACAGGGGCTTGTATGCATGAAGAGATGCTCACACATAAACATGCCTGTTTTTAACCATACTACCACACATGAGACTCAACATTAGCACGGGACCTGCCTCCATCTCAGCCCCTGGTGACACTCAATGCCAAAGCTGGCAGTCCTCTCTCCCTGGTCTGACACGGGCTTCACAGCAAGCACAAGACACAGCTCCAGGGGGAGAAAGGGCCGCAGGTCTAACAACAGTTCCCCACTGCAAGGCACACCCCTTCCACAGAAGGCATCAAGATGAGCCCCTGAAAGAGAACATGGAATAATCCTATGGCAAGCCTTGATTATCATAACTGAATTAAGGAAAAAGGAAAGAGTTCTAGTTCCGTGGTTCCCAAATGACAATCCTTGGATGAGTTTGGGCTGTGCACATCTAAATCATCTTAAGGGGTTTGTTTAAAAATATAAATTCCCAATCCCCATTCTAGGACATTCCATTTCACGGGTCCAGAGCTTTGGGATTCTGTGTGTTTAAATGATCCCCAGGTGATTGTCTAATTTGGGAAACACACAAAACTGCTACACCTTTTCGAGTTGAAAGAAAACGACAGAGAAGCAGCCAGTATCTACAATCACAGCACATATCATTGACTCTTTATCATTAACCACCAGAAACATTAGAAATCGGGAGCATTTAGAGGTACTATTTACCCATTTTTATATTAAAAACTACGTAACAGAAACACCCCAAAACTTAGGGATTTATAACAACAAACATTTCTTATCTTTTAGTTTCATTAAGTTGAGAATTCAGGAGCAAGGGGGCTGGGCGTTTCTAGCTCAAGGTCTCTGATGAGGCAGCAGTAAAGTTATTCATTGGCTGGGGCTGCAGTCATTTGAAGGCTGGACTGGGGCTGAAAAATCCATTTCCAAGTTGTGGACCAGAGGCTTCAGTTCTTTGCTGGCTGCTGGAAAAAGGCCTTAGTTCTATTCACATGGGTGGCTATGTAGGCCATCTTAAGAATCCTCATGACAGCAGCTAACTTACCCCACAGTAAGTGACCCCAGAGAGAGCAAGGAGGAAGCCACAGTGCCTTTGTGATCAAGTCTCTAAAGTTGCACGCTGTCACTTCTACTTTTTTCTATTCGGTGGAAGCAAGTCACTAAGTCCAACCCACGTTCGAGAGGAACAGGCTCCATCTTTTGAAGTGAGTGTCAAAGATTTTGTGGACATATTTTAAACCACCATACTTTCCAATGTTTCTGTCATATGCCAAGAATGAAGTAGAAATTATAGACAGAAAAACACATACGGTTTTCACCCTTCCCTCATGGAATCTGGGTCACAGGGTAGAAGAAAGAATCGAAGTACCCAATGTATTATTCTCCTTTTATGAAGTGAAGCTAGGGAATGCCCAGTTAGATTAGGGGAAGAAGCACAGAGTGTACTGCATTAGAAGTCAAAAAGTCTTGAGTATGAGACCCTAGTTTCTCACTTTTAGCTATGTGCATCCTTTAGCCACTGAACTATTACCTTCCTGCTCTACAAAATGAGAACAACTTAGGAGCTCATGGTGGTGAAGGGGTGGCTTAAGGGGAAGAGATTCTGTGAGGGCCAAAGAAGGTAAAATTCATGACCATGCTAGATAAAGTGCTATATATGTTAATAATTATAATTACAAGCAAGCTTATTATAAGCAAGGATATATATACATATCAGAAGGTGAAGAGGCCAGTACACTCAGGTCACCTTAATTCCTTTGAAGGTACTACCTCTGGGTTTGTGTACCTTCCTTCTAGGGGCAAAATAGCCCTTTGCTGCTCTCTAAGAAAATCCCACCCTCAGAGACACTCATCTCCCTGCTCCAAACTGTGTTTTCTTTCTGCTAGACAGGTCCTACCTGTGGTGTTCCTAGCAATTAGGACTGGATGGGCCTTGTAAAATATACCTGAAAAACTACCCAAAGCTACCTGATCAATTAAGTCCTCTTGAGCAGTAGTCCCCAACTTTTTGGCACCAGGGACTGATTTCATGGAAGATAATTTTTTCATGGACTGGGGTGGGGGATGGTTATGTGATGATTCAAGCACATTACATTTACTGTGCACTTTATTTCTATTACAATTACATTGTAATATACAATGACATAATTATACAACTCACCATAATGCAGACTCAGTGGGATCCCTGAGCTTGTTTTCCTGCAACTAATGCCACTGCTATTCTGACAGGTGGTGGAGCTCAGGCGGTGATGCGAGTGATGGAGAGCGACTGTAAATACAGACGAAGCTTAGCTTGCTCGCCACTGCTCACTCCTGTTGTGCAGCCAGTTCCTAACAGGCCACAGACTGATACTGGCCTGCAGCCTGTGGGCTGGGGAACACAGCTCTCGAGGACTTACAACTCATTGCTTTCTGAATTTTTAAATGTCTGTTTATATTGAAGGTGAGAGTGAGAAGGAACTGCACATAAATATGGACATTTCTGGAAATATTTTGTGTTTGCAGGTATGTCTACACATTTATATTTAAGCATTATTTATCTAGATCTAGATATATGCAAAAATAAAAACGAGTTAGACAGAATTCTATTGTCATCAGAGTGGAAGCTTCCTCAGAGCGCCAGAGAAATTAATTTGACTCAGAATATGGCCACTAAAGAAAATGCCAATCTATACAGAAAACAACCTTTTAACCACCTAAAAGCATGAAAGCATCTAAGAAAGCTCATTCCCAATTCTTTTTCAAATTCCCTTCTCATCTTCTCCTCTTCCCCAGTATGTTTGGACTATTTAAAGAGAACCAAGAAATTCCAGAGTTTGGAGGAAACTCACTGTGCGTAAGCATGTAAGATTAAACCATCCCATGGCTATTATAGGTAAGACAAAAAAGCGTATCTATGCTTTTTTGATAAGAAAAGAGTCTGCAAAACAATATGCAATATTCCTCCAACCATTAGGAGGTAGAAGACATACTTGAATAAAAAAGATTTCAAAAAAATGTATCTTTAGCTAATAAATCAAAAATCCAAGGATCATTACAAGAATAAATCTAAATGTCCCCTGCAGACATAAAAGACGATTATGAGAGGGAACAGAAAAGCTCGAGGTATTCAAGTTTTAGAAAGCCCCCTGCAGTGCTCCCCTTTTTTTTGCAGAGAAGAAAGGGGAAATGACTGAAATTAGAAACATACACATTCCTCATTTTCAAAGTCAACTAAAAGAGCCAGGTTTTTGGTTCAAAATGAAAAAGAAAATCAAAGCTCCTTTATTGAATTCAACTACCATAACTTTGGGAGTACAAGGGATTTTCTTTTCTTTACTTCTTTCCTTTTTCTTTTGCTTTTCCTAGAACTTCCTTATGAAGCTAAGTTACAGTATATGGAACAGTGTATTGGGAGATGTTCCAACAATATAGATTGCAACCCAATCCCACCAAGCCTAGAAAACACAGAGCCTGTTTGAGAGTGAATGACCTGTTTGAAACAGATGAACAAAGCCCTGCAGTAGGAAGTTTTGTTGTGGTGGGAGGTGACAAGCTGAATCTTTTTAGATGACTAAGTAAGAAAATCTGCTGAAATGTGGCGCTCATATGGGTTTCTTAAGCTTTCTTGTTCAGTAGAACAATCAAATAAATCAGAAGCTTTGGACAGGCAACTGCTGGACAGATGAAGGCCAGGAAAACAAGGCTTAAGTTGGTTAGGACAACCTCTCAGAAGCTTTTTCTACCTTGGAATTGTTATATACAAATACTTTTCTGCAATTATTGGATGCCACCAAGTTGCTCCTCTTGTCACCAAAGCTGATAGATAATAAGAAGGTTGTAGAAAATATTTTACAGAAATCAAAATCAGTATACCATTTGTATAATGGAAAGAACACAGGTTTTAGATCAGAAAGACCTAGGAGTGAATTCACAAGCTCTGTCACATAGTAGCTTACTGACTTAGATAAGCAATTCTTCTGGGCCTTTCTTTTCTCTATCTCTTAAAAAAAAAACAAAAGGTAGTGTGGGGGGTGTGCAACAGGTTATTGTGAAAACAAAATAAACATCTCCATGAAAAGTACTTTGTGTAAAGAAGCCACAACAGAAAATGAGACCAGCCTCTGAATTTAAAGAGTGCCCTGGCTAGCTGGAAAAACAGAATATATATACGCAAAAAGATAAGACAGGTGCAGTAGCCAGCCTTCAAGATGCCCCCAATGACCCCACCTTGTGGTATTCACACCCTTCAGTAGTCACCTCCCACTTTGTATCAGCGTTAGTCAATGTGACAAATAGGAGTGACTGGTTTTTACTTCCAAGATTATGTTACAAAAGGCACTACAATTTCCATCTCAGTCTTTTGTTTATCTATCTCTCTCCACTCACTTGGAAAAGCCAGCTGCCATGTCATTGAGCAGCTTTATAGAGAAAGCCAAGTGGAGAAGGGCTGAAATTTCTTGGCAGGAGACTCATAAATAAGCTTAGAAGTAGATCCTCCAGCAAGACTGCAGCCTTGGGTGACAGCTTGACCGCAGCCTCATAAGCAACCCTGAGCCAGAACCACTGCTGGGCCACTCCCAGATTCCTGACCTTTGGAAACTGTGGGAGACAATATAGGTTTGTTGTTTTAAGTGGTGGAGTAATCTGTTACACAGCAATTGATAACCAATACATTAGGCAATGCTAAGAGTTACAGGGTTTTGTGGAGAAAGAAATCCCTGGGGGTTAAGGTTCTTTGTCAAAGGAGTAGGTTTTGAAGGAAGGATGGGTTTGTGAGGGGTGGGGGAATGGGAATGTGCTGCAGACTTGAGCAGGAATGAACCAGGCAGAGGGGCAAGAGGGTATCAGACAAGCTCAGTGGGCAGTGGATGATAGAGAGACGCAGGTGCCAGGTGGGAGGTGTCTACACCTGATCCAGGCAATGGAGAATAAGTAGGGGTCCTTGCGAAGGCGTTGACTGGGCACTAGCTAGGACTGAGGGTACCTACTGGGGGACATGTAGAAGATGGAACAGGGGAGTAAAACCAGAGGCAGGGAGGTCAAACAGTGCCCTTCTGCAATGGCCTGGGGAGAACACAGAGCATAGCTGAAGCAGGAATGGAGGGAAGAGATGAATGAGAAGTACAGCATGAACATGGTCCACCACGTCGAACGCCAGCCTGTCACAGCTGCCTGTCAGAGCCTGAGGTTTCTGAACACTCACTTGGTCATTTAATCTGTGAGCATATTAGTTATGTGCCTGAGGACAAAGCTACCACAGGACACATTTTTCAGTCAAAGCACCACCATTCATGCATATAACGTGCTGTCTGATACACAACATGCTGCACTACAAAATTAATGCCATAAATATCGGAGATGTTATAGACACAAAATTATAGTAAATGTGTAAGGTTCTGTTCCCCTTAAATCACTTGACTCTAAATTACACTATCATTAATAAAATAAAATCTAATAGTAATAATAATAATAAAAGAGGACACATTATGGAAGCAATAGAGAGAAAATTCAAAAAACAATCCTTTACCACAGTGACAGGTCTGAGGAAGAAAGCACTGAGGAACAATATTAGTGTTATCAATCTCATCAAGTCAGCCTATGGAACAAGAGAAAAATCATCAATGGAGGTTCAGAGAACATTTAGATCCTGGGATCTCTAGAGGATTCTTTGGGAAGTAGACACTGTCCAATTACTCAGAGGCTGTCAAACCCACTGCCCATGTTAAGTGCAATTAAGGCCATTCCAGTGAAACTTTGGCAAGAAAACTGACAAAACGGCCCTAGCCTTTGGCAGACTGTCTGACTAACAGAAGTCTTAAGAAACTGGAGGAAAGGAAGCAACATGCTCTTGGGGTGAAAAGAACACACTTGGCCTTTTCTTCCTAAATATACATGATTAGTACCCATCTGGTTTAGCCTATAATCATTTTATACTTAGAGAAACTGGAGATTCGATTAGGACTAGCAACCAGGTTTACTAAGGAAATAACATGATTCCACTCTGGACAGGGAGAGGCTTAATCATCCACATCTGTAGCTCGCTAAAGGGTTCTCTGTCACTAAGTTAGTCCTGTCAGTGAAACTACAAAAGGCAAATGCTGAAAGAAAGCTCCTTCTTGCCTTGGACATGTCAGAGTGAAATGCTGATAAGCCTTCCCAGGAGGGAAAGGTGCTAAGAGCCCAGCTTTAGTAACCTGCACTTTTCTGCCTGCTACGGTCAGACAAGGGGACTGTCATCACAGCTTAGGGGCCAGCTCTGCTAATACCACACTATGCTGGGACCACGGAGATGCTAAGCATACTCCTAGATTCAAAAGCAATAAAGGTAAGGAAATTTGCTCATGAAAAGTGGACATCATAAATTCACAGAAATATAAACATATCTCTATTTGGGAAACAGTAATGTCTATCAAAGGAAGAATATACAGTATATATGTGCCAACAACAAGACAGCTGGATCAGGAGAGAAAGAGTCCCTGTAAGTTGTAACAGAAAACCTATACTGGCTTTGCTACTTACCAGCCATGTAACCTGCAGGTTATTTCATTTCCCTGAGCGTTGTTTTCCAAATTGTGAAGGAGAAATAAATGCCCTCTTCTTTGTCCGCCTGTCAAGATTACAAGAGAGAAGAACCTACACAGTCCTCAGCCCAGGCTTCTAAGCACCCATGGCCACGCTCCAAGCATAATCAGACAAGGAGCCTCCTAGAACTTACTCCCCATTTGCATTCTGAGTCCTACACTGCCAAACTTGGGCCAGAGCACCTGTCCTCCTAGCTCCAGAACTCCCACTCCTCCTATGCTCACTTCATCTGCTGATTATGAAATATGCTATTATTGTCCAGGTTTTGATTTCTGCTCAACTTTGTTCTTTCTAGTTCTGCCTCTCTTGTCCAGAAACTTACCCTGGCATTACCTGAATGCCACCCCCAACCCCCACCCCAAGCCAGCCCGAGGGGACATCTAATGCAGCCAGGCCCTCTCACTACCCTGTCCCTGTCCCCGCCTCTATGGTGATGGGGCCTGGATACACAATGCCCATCAACATTCATTTTTATTTTACTTTCAGACTTTTTGGAGGGAATGAGTTTAGATAGTTTTCTTGCCCTGAATGCTAGTTAGTACTCATGTGAATTAAATTTCTTTATCCTCATCACCCTGTCATGAGATGGATGCTCACACTAAAGCAGTTGTCTCAGAGGCATAAGTACCATTTCCCTCAAACCTTTGCCAACCTCCAGGTGCCTCTCCCCCTGCAGCGCCCTTCACCTTCCCCTGTCCCTTCCTTTCACTGACTCATAAGTAAATGAGAGCAGATGCCAAAGCTTAAAATACAATCCCAAAGCTAGCATCCACTTCTGTTTACAAGTACATCTCTCCTGACATCTTTCCCCTCTGGCAAATGGAGCCAAAAAAAACCCTGAGAAGGATTAGGTGGAGGCCAGGGATACCTCTGTAACAGAGCTCCCCAATTCCAATGGGCTGGAGATTCCAGAGGAAGATGAAATGCTTCAATACCCTTCCTCCCTCAACATGACCCCTTCTCCACATTAAGTCTTAGGGCCTCATTCCAGCCTGTTCTAGGACACTGTTCACACACAGCCATATTCTGCCTGAAAAAGAAAAACCTGAATCAGCAAAGAGCCCTACATGTAGGAAAAAGTCCACTTCTAAGCCTCCCACCTCTCACCCAGGCAGTTGGCAGCTCTTTCCCTTTTTCCTTCAAAGGAAGGCCAACAAGATTACAGCTCTGCCCCTTTCTTCCCACTTGGCACTTTTACAACTGGTAATTAACAGCCTCTTTAACAAGAGTGATCCTCTACTCACTATAGATTTGGCTGCTAAGTAAATCTGATTCAAAATTATTATAAAAGAAACATGTATTCATTGTCCCATTTCCTTGGGAAACTCGGAAGTTGCAGACTAAGTGATGAAAAAACCTAAAGAATAGTAAGAGAACGATTATAAGGTGACCGGCACATATTCTTCAAATGACATAATTTACTAAGTACAGCCCCCCCCACCCCGCCCGCCCTTTATAATCAAGAGCCAGGGAAAAAGCAACTCCAACCACTTTCATCAGTTACATGTCACAAGAACTGTGTACTATCCCTAACTCAGGCAACTGATCTTGGCATCTCAACAAGGTTCTCATTTCATTGTACAAAGTCAAGGGTGAGATTTCTGCTAGAGACAATCTTGCAGCTATAAATCCCAGTTGCCATTTAGAGAAGGTTTCCTCTTCAGCCCATGACTTGCTGATCATCCTCATCTATACTCCAATTATAAATTCCCATCACAGGACAAAAGGGTGACAGAGGTGAGGGAATGCTTGGTCTCACCTGATAATGTTTCCATACCCTCACACGTTGACAATCTCTGCCCTCTCCACCAAAGTGCTCCCAAGGGCCACAAGGAAAGGACAGTGCAGGGACTGAAATGCCAAATTTTGCTTTGGCCCACTTCCTTTTCCCTCCACCAGAGGCTTTGATAGGGTGGTACACAAGAGTCCACATTTATTTTGTTCTCTAAAATAATGTCTTTAGCCAAATCATTATAAAATTCTGAGTGGATGTTCAATCTCCTAACCTGACACAGTCATCATTTAATCTATTAATTATGAATGTTATAAAATTTATGCAATGTCTTATTAATTCATATAAGCCTTTCTCCGATGCACATCTGATATAATAACAGCAATAAAAAGAATAGTGGTAACTTAAAAAACACTTTCTTGAGTATTCATATAGTAAGTACTCAAGTACTTCTTGAGTATTCATATAGTAAGTAATTCTTGAGTACTTACTATATGCCAGGCTTGGAGCACTTCATATGTATTATTTCAATAAATCTTCATAATAATCCTATAATGTAGGTTGTTTTAGTGTTTTGTTTTACTTAGATTTTATATGTAATTACTTGGTCTACTGTTCTTCCTTTCTCCCCCCATCCCTAATTCCTCAAACCACCCCCTTGGATCAATGTGCTTACATACACATACACATACACAAATCCACACCTCTGGGGTCACTCACAGCACGGTTCTGATTCCTAGCCTGCTCATAGCATCACCTCTTATGGAACTTGAAGGTCTTGGATCCCAGACAAGTCTTTTTCTATTAAAAACATACCAAAAGTGCCCTGAACAAGAAAGCCATGCAGTTTCATTTAGAATCAGAGAAACAGCCACCATTTGACCGAGCCATATTCAGAACCCACACTATTGGAAAGGGCTCCCCAGAACAAACAAAGCAGAGACCACCTATCATTCCTGCTCCCCACATCATCAATTTTGCATCTGTGGTTTTCTTTAAACTTCTTGTTTTCATTTTTCTCTTATACCTTTTCAAGATGAAAGGGTGTGGGCACAGGTACTGACAACTGTGTGCACGGGCACCTTGATTCCTATAAACATTTTGATTAAATGTCAATTAATTTAAAATCTCCCAAGCGATCTAGTTTGAGGGTTTCCTGGACTCCTTTACTGGGAGGTAGCAATTAGAGCCCAGTTGGGAAAGACTCACCACTACATGGAAGCAGAGGCTCTGGAAATACCCGGAAGGAGTCATTCCTGAATCTTCATGGTCTCAGGGTCAAGGGAGCTAGAAGGAACCTAAACCCTTCATTAATTCCTCAAGATAATAACACAATCATTTATCAAAACAAGATCCAGATGACTGGGTCTCAGAAACCTATTCCTGATTAAATAAATTCATGATCAGACAAAGGCATAGGTTCTCCATTTAATTATCTAGCAATTAGGAAACACTAGATCTGTCAAATCCAATCATTTGGAAAATGCTTGACAAATATCACCTTGTTCCCTCCCTAAAGGCAACCATTGAAAAGAGACAGTGAAAAGAGAATGGGCTTTCGAGTAGGTTCGAACTGGGTCCATATCTTGACTGTGCCACCAACTAGCAGTTAGGGATCTTGGTGTCTCAAGGCTGATTTTTCTCATTATAAAATATTAATAATATTAACTAGCATGAAAAGTTAGGATTAAACAAGATGGCATGGGACAGCATGGTTTTTGATACAGAGTCGATGTTTTAACTTCATTTCAGGGTCAAAACAATGAAACACCATTCACCACCATACCCCTAAATCAAAGTTCGCGCAGGACAAGCAACAGTTCCCAAGACAGCAGTAGATCAGTTACCCAGACCCTTTACAAACTCAGTAACCCCTCAGCCTAGCTGACAATTAACTTTTAACAGGTTAAAACATCCTAAAGCCATTTACATTGCACCTTTCCCTGGGAAACTAGAGATGGAAATAATTATTTGGATACTATTCGAAAAATGTAAACAGTTGCATCCATTTTGCATGGAGTTAAAATATTCTAGCCAACCAGGGCAGGTAAAATCTATCTATCTATCTATCTATCTATGAAGGCTACATCAAGAAAATTCAAATAGAAATGCAATTTGGGCTTAACTTTGAAGTACTGTACACTCTCAAAAGTAAAATATAACCAACCGAAATACATTTATGTCTACAGCTGTAACATTAACATTAGTGGCAGCTTGTTTACAATTATCAGCCAAGAAGTGCTCTTCCATCTGGTCACATACCCAGCATTACACACATATTTTAAAGTTATTTAAATATTTCATGTGTGAAAACAGAGAGGTTATTTCATGTAGGCAAATTTGGAAGAAGTCAAGTGCTAAATATGCTGCAAAGATCCTGCTTAACCCACGGAAACTGACGTTTTTCTTTCAGCCTGCCAGTTAAATGCCTACTCTGCTTTTTAATTCATTCACCCACTTCTACAAACGTTTGCACTGACATTTTGCCAAAGAGCTATCCCACAAATCTCTAATGGGGAGGGGAGAAGGGAGTACAACAAATGTAACATGGATTTCAAACTCTGGGAGCACTTTCAAATAATTCTGGCATAAAGAAAGCCCCAAATCAAGCCATATAAAATAAGCGGCATCAGTACTTCTATAACTACTATTTATTATATATTTAAGTCACAAGAGGTTGTCCATTCATAATGTGATTATTGCGTGACCCATTTCATATTTCCAACAGGGTTAAGTGGGGATTGTGTAATAGATCCAGCAATTCTTCAGACTAAAGTATGCTCCTAAGGTCCTATTTCTCACCCGAAGAAAATCTTCTGAAATGGAATAAACCAACCTGTCACAGTTTTATACACTATCATCCAGGAGCTACATGTTATACACATGTATCTCTATTTTTCAAAGTATACATACTTTATACATTTGCAAGGTATGCAAATGATCAAGTACTAATTTCTAAATCTTCCTGGAACAAACAAGATCCAAGACCTGGTCATGTACAACCAGCAGCAGGAAAACCCATCCCCCAGGGCCATGGTATAGCCAGGCCTCTGCTATAGAAGGTGCTTACTTCCCCCTTGGGGTTCTGACTCACCAAGGAGAATAAAAGACAGCAAATGCATTCAGAGGGCCCCTGGGAGCCTGACAGAGTGACTCCGAAATGTCCCAAGTTCTAGAACCACCACAGAAATATTTTTTATTTCTTGAGTGGTCAATCTGCCTACTCTAAGAAATGCTCTTAACATATTACAGATTCAGTATCATAAGATTCTCAATGGAGCGGCTAGAGAGATCATTTTAAAGCACATGTGCACATGTGGCAACCCTCTGCTGTTCCACTCAGAGGAAAGGCCACTGTCCTCCCAACAGCCAGAGGAGTGACAGGTTACCTGGCTCCCAGCACGCTCCCATGCACACACTAGCTACACCTGCCCCCTTGCTGTTGCTGAAACACCTTCCAGATTCTGCCTTGGCTGAAAGACTCTCCCCCCAGTATTCTCACAGCTAACTCTTTAACCATATTCAAATGCAAGTTTTTGCTTAAATGTCACTGTCTTACTCTACTTAAAATTTCAACATCTCTTTTTACCCTCTCCACTTAAACTATTTTTCATAACACTTATTCTATTAAATTTTAAAAAATAAAACTTCAATTTACTTATTACATCTCTTGCTTACTGTTTCGTTCCCCCTGGAAGAACATCTAAGTTCCAAGACAACTGGAGTCCTTCTCCACTTTGCTCACTGATATGTCCCAGGTGCCTAGAACAACTGGCACAGAGTTTCTTAAATATTTGTTGAATGAATAATTGAACTGCCAGAGACAGAAATGTTATATCTTAGAACAACTTCCTGGGGACCCACTAAGGCAAAGAGATTCTCTAAGAGATTCACTAAGGCCTGGAGATTCTCATTTCCTAGGAGACAGACTCTACGCCATAGCAAAGAACCTAGACAGTATCCCCAGGCAGATGCTAGACAGCAAACTCAAGCAGATTAATAGGGATGTGGATAGACTTGGACAAAACATATACACTATATACCTTGCAAGGTACCCACTGCATGGACTCTTTGAAGTTCAAGGCTCTCAGATCCAGCACCCACCAACGAAATGGCTACTCAGCACATACGTGGTGAGCTGGGCAGCATGCTTAGACTTGGATGTACTCCTCTACATTACAGACAAAAGAGGTGCTTACCATCAAGTCCCTGCCTGCTCAGGCCCCACCCAGGTAAACATAATGCTTAAAACCTTTTGCCTCGGGCTTAGCCCTGCCCACTGCCTGAGTCAGCCTTGACCAAACCTGGCAGTGGATTGGGAGCCCCACCCCATCTCCATGGGGCCAGATCACTTTTGCTTCCCTAAATCTGCCATGTACCATAATCCAACAGGCAGTACTGATGATTCAGAGTGCAACACACATGGTATCCTCCACCCCAAACCACATGCCACTCCCAACTCTGAGCTACCGAACTCCCCAGTAGTTTATGTCAGACCTTTGTAACTTTCTCCCATGTGTACAATCATTTTTAAATATATCTTATGTCCTCTGACTCATGGTGGGGAGGATGGTTATAGGGTAGCTAAGAGCACAAACTCTGTAGTTAAACCAAGCTTGCTTTGCCACTTATTAGCTGTGTTACCTATCTAGGCCTTCATCCTTACCTGTAAAATGGCAATAATAATGGTACCTATGACATAGGGTAATTGGGAAGACACACGAATTTAAAAGGTAAAGCTCATAGAACAATGAACAAAGAATACACCCAAGACATTACTCCTATAAACAAAATGTGGTATTTCACACAATAGAATTATTATTAGGCTATAAAAAGAAATGAAGCACTGTTACCTAGACAAACCTTGAAGACATTATGCTAAGTGAAAGAAGCCAGACACAAAAGGCCACCTATTATATGATTCCATTTATATGAAATGTCTGAAATAGGCAAAGCCATGGATTCAAAAAGCAGATTTGTGGTTGCCAAGAGTTGTTGGGGAGTGGGGAATGGGAAGTGAGTGCTAGTGGATTTGGGGTTTCTTTAGGAGGCAATAAAAATATTCTGGAATTAGGGAATGGTGATCAATGCACAATCTTGTAAATACACTAAAACCACTAAATTATATACTTTTTTAAAGGTATTATTCCTCATGGTCTTCCTCCATGAGGCACTCCAGGACAGTGCCCAAGTTTTATTGTTACATCCCCTAAAGCACCCGGCACAAAGCAAGACAAGGTAAACATCAAATAAACTATGACAAATGTGGAGCCAAAATTTTCTAGGAAACATCAACAAAGACTAGAACAACTTGAATCGCTTCGAGGAACGACTGGCAAACTTGGACAAAGTTTTATCCCCCGGGCATTTGGAGCACCGCCAGGGTACACTGATTCATTGTGGCTGAGGGTCAGAGGCAGGTTCTGCCAACAGGGGAAACGATCAAAAAGCAGAACTTAGACAAACCAGTCAGGGAGAAAAAAATGGGGGAGGGAGAAACCTCTTTATTTTACCCTTTCACTTGGGCTCACAATCAGAGACGGCAGTGAGTATGCAGAGCATCCATTTTCAACATGCAGACCACTTTTATAATCTCTCTTCAGTCAATGTGATGGCTGCAAAAGTGAATGGACCGGAAAGGAGGGCTGCAGGGAGAAAGAATGCCATAGCAAACAGGCCCTTATTTCAAAGCAACAGTTTTTTAGCTTGAATTGGCAATCGGTAAAGAATTCTTAAAAACATTCCAGCACTCAGATGAACCATCCTTGCAACCTGCTCCATACACATGTTCTAGAGGTCATTTTCTTAGCAGAAAATTTTAAAGGAGGGAAAAAAAGAAGAGGGAGAAATGAGGTATAGCCTCACGTAAGAAAAGAGTCTCTTCATTTTATGGTGGAAAGAAAAGATAGATGTTTTTCTTGCACTTTTTAGACTCCGAAAGCTATAAATATAGGAAATTTAAAGCAATAAGAGCAAAATAAAAACCAATATCCATTTGGTAGCATGGCTAACAGAACTGGGAAATGGATGACTGCTAGAAGCAGGGAAAGCCGAGTTGTCCAGCAGATCCTCAAACTGTGCTGGAGAATTTCCAGAGCAAGCTTGCTAGCACAGCCTCTGCGCAGCCTCTCCAGTCACTTTAACCGAGAGGCCTTTTATCCACTGCCTACAGCATCCTCACTGCATTTCCAAACTACCCCAGGTTTGCCTGTTTCTACATTCATGACAATCAGGAAATCCAGATTCTTGGTAAGTGATTTTTAAAACATCTCATTGTCTCTGAAGTCTCTTGGCTACTTTTCTTTCCCCTTATTACTTCCCGGAATCCAGTCCTCATCATCTCTCTCCCTCTGAGACAATTTTAATTACCTTTGACCTGGCTTATGTTTAATATATTAACTTTTTGATCCATCTTTCACACAGTCTCAGCTTACGAACAGACAGGTGAAGAATGAATGAAGCCTAAACTCCTTTGCCTTGGCTTTGAGACCAACCACATCCCCCAACCATATGCCCTTTCCAGAATCTTCTCTCACTCCACATCCCTGTACCATCCAGCAGCCATTCCGTTCTATGAGGACCCTGTCAGAACTTAACAGGCCTTTCTTCACAAGGCACTTCTGTGACAAGTGCTTTTTCACACTAAGGGTGTATCCAATGCAATGCAAATTTTATCATTTGACACCTACAAAGTTTCAGGTCACCAACAACTTAACCATGTCTTTTCTACAATGCCTTATCGGCTACCTACAATGGGCCAAAATAGGGATCACAACACTCCAACCTGTGTCACTCAATAAATGTACACTGAATATATAAATGAATGAATGACTACAATGGAAAAACAATGGCCAAAAATATTTATTTTGCGCTATGCTAAATGCTTAGCATACATTCCTGGTGTTTTGTTTTATTTTTAATTCCCAAATGACCTTTTAGATACAGGCACACCTTGTTTCATTGTGCCTTGCTTTACTGCACTTCACAAATAATTGTGGTTTTTGTTTTTGTTTTTTTACAAATTAAAGGCTGTGACAACCCTGTATTGAGCAAGTCTATCGGTCTGTTTTTCCATCAGCATGTGCTCACTTCATGTCTCTGTGTCACAATTTCGTAATTTGCAAAGTCTTTCAAACTTTTTCATCATTATTATATCTGTTATGGTGATCTATGATCAGTGATCTTTGATGTTACTATTATAATTGTTTTGGGGCACCAGGAGCCTCACCCATATAAAACAGCAAATTTAGTCAATACATGTTGTGTGTGTTCTGATTGTTCCACCAACCAGCTGTTCCCCATCTCTCTCCCTCTCCTCAGGCTTCCCTATTTCCTGAGACACAATGATACTGAAATTAAGCCAAATAATAACCCTACAATGGCCTCTAAGTGTTCAGGTGAAAGGAAGGGTCACATGTCTCTCACTTTAAATCAAAAGCCAGAAATAATGAAGCTTAGTGGAAAAGGCATGTCACAAGCTGAGACAGGCTGAAAGCTAGGCCTCTTCTGCTAGTTAGCCAAGTTGTAAATGCAAAGGAAAAATTCTTGAAGAAAATTAAAAGTGCTACTCCAGTGAACACATGAATGATAAGAAAGTTAAGCAGCTTTATTGCTAATAATGGAGAAAGTTTGAGTGGTCTGGATAGGAGATCAAAGCAGCCATAACACTTCCTGAAGCCAAAGCCTAATCCAGAGCAAAGCCCAAACTCTCATCAGTTAAATTATTTGAAGGCTGAGAGAAGTGAAGAAGCTACAGAAGAAAAGTTTGAAGCTACCAGAAATTGGTTCATGAGGTTTAAGGAAAGAAGCCATCTCCATATCATGAAAGTACAAGGTGAAACAAGTGCTGATGTAGAAGCTGCAGCAAGTTATCCAAAAGATAAGCTGATGAAGATAGCTAAGATAACTGATGAAGGTGGATACATTAAACAACAGATTTTCAACATAGACAAAACATCCTTTTATTGGAAGAAGATGTCAACTACAACTTTCATAGCAAGAGAGGAGAAGTTCAAAGCTTCAAATGACAGACCAGCTCTCTTCTTAGGGGCTAATGCAGATGGTGACTTGAAGTTGAAGGCAGTGCTTGTTTACCATTCCAAAAATCCTAGTGCCCTTAAGAATTATGCTAATTCTGTGCCATAAAAATAGGACAACAAGGCGTGGATAACAGCATGGTATACTGAATATTTTACACCCACTATTGAGACCTACTGCTCAGGGAAAAAAAGATTCTTTCCAAAATATTACTGCTCATTGACAATGTAGCTGGAAAAGAGTAAAAATACAATCATTAGTAGGAGTTTGGAAGAAGTTGATTCCACACCTTATGGAAGACTATGAGGTATTAAAGACTTCAGAGGAGGAAGTAACTGTAGATGTGGTAGAAATAGCAAGAGAACTAGAATTATAAGAGGAGCCTAAAGATGTCACTGAATTGCTGCAATATCATGATAAAACTTGAATGGATGAGGACTTGCTTCTTACGAATGAGCAAAGAAAGTGGTTTCTTGAGATGGAATCTACTCCTGGTGAAGATTCTGTGAACATCAGTGAAATCACAAGAAAGGATTTAGAATATTACATAAACTTGGCTGATAAAACAGTGGCAGTGTTTGAGAGAACTGACTACAATTTTGAAAGAAGTTCTACTGTGGGTAAAATGCTAACAGCATGGGATGCTATAGAGAAATCTTTCCTGAAAGGAAAATTCAACTGATGCCGCAAACTTCAGTGTTGTTTTATTTTATGAAATTGCCACAGCCACCTCAGCCTTCTGCAGCCACCACCCCAATCAGTCAGAAGCCATCAAGGTCGAGGCAAGACCCTCTACCAGCAAAAAGATGACAACTTGCAGAAGGCTCTGATGATTGTTAGCATTTTTAGCAATAAAGTCTGTTTAAATTAAGGTGAGTACTTTGTTTTAGACATAATGCTATTTCACACTTAATAGACCACATCATAGTATAAATGTAATTTTATGTTTTGTGTGACTCACTTTATTGCCATATTTGCTTTATTGAGGTGGTCCGGAACTGAACCCACAATATCTCCAAGGCATGCCTCAATGCTCTATCATCTCTATTTTACAAATAAGGGAACTGAAGTTCAAGTTTCTGAGATCATAGAGTCAAAACATAGAACCGCCATGATTCAATACTAGTTCTTTTTATTCTAGAACCCATTCTCTTGAATATTAACCTCCTCTCCCCTCTCTCCTCCTTCCCTTTCTACCTATACCATTTAAAGGACAAAAATGAGCTTAGAAAATTCATAAAGCAACACAAAGGTAGAATCAGAGATCTACATGCTATAATGTTTCCAATGCTCAGAATAAAGTGAACCAGGAGAAGCCTCTGATTACACTCAAAGGGCCGCCTGCCTCCATCTGTCTGGTCTTGTTAGAGATAGGGTTTGAGGTGGGATGTCTTTCTTTTTACGTAGACTCTAATACTAGACCCATAGTCTCTACACTTGGTTTAAAATCCAGCTCCAGTTCCTTTCAATTATGCAACCTTGAGCAGATCATTTCACCACTCTGAGTTTCAGTTTCCTCACAGGTTAAATGAGAATCACGATGTTTATCCCACGGGATTGCTATGAGGGGAAATGAGGAAACAGAGGAGATCAGACTATAAGCACCATAAGGAAGAGACCCAGTTTATTTTTTTTCACAGCTCTGCCCTAGCACCTGGCATTGCACTTGGCATGTTTTCTGAAATCTGAATCACAGTTTCCTGGGTGTTTCTCTTATCTACTAATTATCTTCTAACTGTTTGATATCTAAGTGTAGGAATTAATTCAAAAAAGAAAAATAATAATAATGATGATGACATCATTATTATTATCACCCTAAAACATAAGCAAAATAAAAAAGATTATACACTACAGTGAGCAAACAAGAAAAAAGTACTTGCATTTCACTACAGCTGCTATGACTGCATGCTTTTCACAACAGAAGAGATTTAAAGGGAGAAAGGAGAAAGGCAAAAAGAAATATGAATAAATAGATTAAGAAACCTAACAGATATCCTAAATGTCTCATCAAAATGAACAGGCTTTGAAATATAAATTGAAAGATCTGCTCAAAGAGAAGCAATTGAAAGGCCAAACTGAACAGTCTCAGCAATTTATAGGAGGAGAAATATCTTGAAATGGCATAATGTAGGAACGAAGAACAAAGCATTTTTATCTGGCTCCCAAACAATTAAATGAACCTGCCATTTCCATGTGGAAGACGGGCGTTAAAGAAGTGCAGTCTGGTGGAGGGAACATTCAAAGTCAGTCAGAATTCATTAGATGCCAGAAGAGAAGCAGCCATAGATTTCCAAACAGGCATCTCCAACCCAGGCCAGAAGGAGCTCGAGGCAGCCCGGAGCTGCTGGAGACTTGAAGAGAAAGCACTCTTTTGTCAACCCTCCCAGAATGCACGTCTTGCACAGCTTCTGGACTCAGTTCCTCCCACAGGCATTACTAGTCCATGTGTACATAACCCCTATGAAATTACAGAAATGAAGCTGAAGAGAAAAAAGCCCTGGTTGCAGGTTAGGGAGGCATGTCATCAACTCCATCTTTCACGCAGAGAGGGGAGGAAAGTTCTTCCCTCTGGGACTATCTCCTCTTCTGTGACATGGGAAAAAGGTAGGAACACATGGCACCAGATGTTCAGTTTGTAAGTCAATGAATGGGTCTGGCAAAATCACATATGATAAAACAGCCTTGGAAACCCATAACGTGACTTAAAAGGTAGGGTTGACATTTTTTTAATGCATATATTATAAGGGGCACATGGGACCTGAGGCCAAAGGAGAGAACAGACTATGTTTCCCATCAGATACCTCCTTCCCCGTAGGACACTGCCTCATAGTGTGGCCCCCGATCCCACGTCACCAGCACCATTTAAATTGTTCTCACTCCCTCGATTTTTTCCAAGTCACACTCCTGTAATTTGAAGGGCACAAAACACAACTTCATATCATAAGTCCCATCTCAATCCTAAGGATGTCTGAAGATCAATACTCAATATGTCAAAATAGATGTGAAAACACTGTGCAAATAACAAAGTATTTTGCAAATAATATTATTCCTCTGACATGTTGTGAACTTCTGGAGGTCAGGACTCACATTTCCCCTCAGTATTTCCAGTATTTAATACACAGTTTATCATACTTCTAGGCACTCAAGTAACAACAGACAGAGAGATGGATGGAGCTATGAATCAACCAGCCCTGAATACAGAATCTTTTATTGCAGGTTCTAAAGAGGACAAAATATATTCCTAAGCCTGTCATTTAACTGCTCACAATCAAGGTGGAGAAGATATTCTGCCAGGATACACAGTGCCAAAGAAAATAAACCTATAGGTGCTATTTACAGAGTACAGACCATGAGCACAAACAATGGAACAATCTGGGAACTGAAATCATTCATCAAAGAATTCCTGCACATGGTGAGGATTTTATCATACAAAATGGAAAGAACTTTGGAGCTGGGAGAGCTCTTAGGAGTCACTTACTCAACTCTCTTATTTTAAGGTTGAGAAAACTAGGCCTGTGGAAGGGGCTCGTGCATGCTGGGCTCACACAGCAATGTCCACAGCACAGCCATGCCTGCTGACCCCAACGCCATCACCACCATGACCACAGACCCAGGGATCTCTGATACATCCTTGAGCAATATTTCACAGTACAGAATAAATTTTGTTTCGCCTCACTGGGAATAGCAGTAAAACAAGCCTGGTCAACAATATCCACTCCAAAATCATGTATTAAGCATCATGAGACAAAATGCTACACAGCGTGGAAAGTGGTTGTGCACACGGACACACGGACGCTCTTACCTTTCTCTATCTCTCAATTTCTTCCTCTTCTAACCTCCCCCCTACATGGTTCCTGCCCACAGTAGATGTGAGAGAGCACCAGGTAGGGGGCAGAGGAAAAAGATTGCACTTTCACCATGAGGGCTGAACTCAGATTTCGCCTTCCCAGGGAGGCCTCCCTCCTGAGCTACCTTATTAAAATTACAACCCCATCCTTGTTCCATCGGCTGACATCATATATATATATATATATATATATTTTTTTTTTCTCTTTCTCTTTCCCCTGAATAGAATGTAAGGGTCATGGGCAGTGACTTGTGTCTATTTTCTTCAGTGCTTTATCCACAGCACCAAATGCAGAGCCTCAGACCTATTAGGTACTCAATAAAATGTTTGTTGAAAAGAATAAATGAATAAAAACAGAAATCAGAGAAGGCTTCGTAACGAAGACAGCATGGGAGCCAATCCTTACAGGATGGCTGGTGTTCAGAAGAAAACACACATTGACGAGAAGTAGGACCAGAGTTAGACATTGCAGTTGAAGGTAAGAACGTGGGCAAGTATTTAGACAGGGGCAAGTGTGGGAGCTGGAATAACACCAGTGAGGGATTCCTTTGTCTGAAATGTAAGATGTATAAATAAAAGTAAAGCAGAGTGAATGCAGAATGGAGCCCAAAACATCTGGTAAAGCATATAGATCCAATTCTGCATAAACAGGGGTGGAGGGCTACCACTCAATCTCAGGAGACCACCTTGGGGTCCCCATATTCACACAGGCCCTGTTAGAAAGCAATTCAGCTGCAGGTAGGTAGGTAGATTCCTGAAAGCAGGAATCAGCACAGGCCTTCAAGATGTTCACCACCCGGCCAAGTATTTCTCTGAGCCAAAATCCCACCTCCCTCTTCACTCTGACTTGGTTCTGGGTTGGCCAGCCCAGAAAGGCCAGTCAGGGACTCAGCACCGTAGAGCAGTACTTTCCACTGCTGGTTCAAATTCATGCCATATAACTCTGGGCAGAAATTCACCCTGATGCAGAAGGCTTTTTTTTTTTTTCGGTTATTTTAGTTATTTATATTTTTAATGTTGGAAAGACTGATCTGGGAAACAAGTATATTTCAAAAAGAGAAAAGTCATTAGCATGCATAAAAAATAAAGGCAGTAGAATATTGATTGTGGCAATTTAGGAAAGCTGGCACAATTCACCTTTACAATTTACAGAAATTGAAAGAAAATATAGTCCGCATTGCATATTGAATAGCAGTAGCGTGGCTTTAGGATGCAGGCAGTTGCTGAATGCACACAGATAGCCTCCATGTGGTGCCAGCCCGCCCCCCAGGAACCAGCTCTGCCAGGGCCGCCCAGGAGAAGCAGGAGACATTACCAAGTCTTTAGAGAAAGCAAGGTCTGGGGCAACTTCCCCGCTTACGTCCCTGTCTCAGAGGGCAACAGTGTCTCCCAGGTAATGCAGGCACATGGGAAATAAATCCACAGATACCACAGAAGAACTCAATCAATATTCTGGTGAGAAACGTTTACCAACTCTATTTTCCTTCCTTTATTCAGTAAACAAAAGCAGACTGGTAAATAAATAACATAAGCTGATGATTTCTAAAGTGTGAGAGTGGTTTAGAAGAAAGAGCATTAAACTAGAAACTAAAAGCCTGGACATTGTTCTTGATCTGGGTGGACACACAAGTGACCTTGGCAAATCATTTGACTTCCTTGGGCTTCAGCTTCCCTTCCTGGCTGCATCTTAGCTAAAATTAAATGGATATTATTTCAGTTATGAGTTGATATTAACCCCATTTTACAAAGTAGTTTCTCAAAGTTACAAACAAGAGGTGGAGCCTGGAGCCTGATTTCTGGGGCTCATGTTCTCAATCCTTCAGGTTATCATCTCTGTGTCCCCTCTGGTTCTGATCCTGACCCTCTACGCCATCATTCAAACAGACAGCGTTGGGACCACCAGAGTCTATGTGCATCTAACTAGTACCCAAGTGTCAGAGGAGACCCCACTAAATGGTAGGATGGAGCTGTCTCCACCTCAGTAGCCTACAGTAACAGTAGAATATCCTAAAGCCTTTTCCATAGCTATCCCCAAATTAAATCTGGGTTCCATTCTGATTAGCTGGAACCAATGGAGCAGCACAGGAAGCTCTAACAATGTGCCTCCCTCCTCTGTCCCCCCATTACAATCCATTATCACACCACATGCAACAACAACACTGTGATAAAGATGTTTCAACAAGATGGGGCAACAGGCAAGGGAGTACAATATAATCATACAAGGGCTAGGCCCTGGTCTTGGGGCCAAAATGCTAAATGAGAGGAACAGAGTTTAGCAACATCACATGGAAACCAACAAGTTCAAATGTTTCCAGGGTGTGCTTCTGCTGCCAAGATAGTGTGATTGAAGCTAAATTCCCTAGAAAGTAACATGTCTGCTTTGATCTGTGCTGCTCATGCCACACCTGGAAAATTCACATTTAGTGTCAATCAATACACTGACAAACATGAAGTTCCATCAGCAGGGAGGAAGTGTGGTAAGGAAACTGGAGCCTGGATGAAGATTTGAAGGAACTGGGAATATTTAGAGAGGAGGCCAAGAGCACCACCTTCAAAACCTGAAGTTCCCTCTAACCCCCTGAAACAGGAGGAAGATTGTTATTCCATATTCACTCAAACTGCAGAATGATGGGGAGGGCAGGGACATAGATTTGGGCTCAATAAAAGAAAAAAATTCCTGAAAGCAGTTGCTCAGATACAGACACTTGCTTCTCAGGGGAATAACTCCCTAGGGATGTTCAAACAGAGGTTGAACAACCATTTGGAGGAGAAACTGAGGCATTAAGGGGTCGAGATTACACAAGGTCAATGTACTGTTGTGGGTGGAATTGTGTTCTGCAAAAAAGATACGTTCAAGTCCTAACTCCCCTGACCCCCTTACCTATGAATGTGACCTTATTTGGCAATAGTGTCTTTGTGGGAGTAATCAAGTTAAGATGAGGTTATACTGAATTAGGATGGGCCCTAAATCCAATGACTGGTGTCCTTAAGAGAAGATAGAAATTTGGACACGAACATACACAGAGGGGAGATGGCTGTGTTGGTCCATGCAGGCTGCTGTAACAAAGTACCTTAAAGTAGGTAATTTATAAACAGCAGAAATTTATTGCTCAAGTTCTGCAGGCTGGGAAGTCCAAGATCAAGGCATCAGCAGATTCAGTGTCTAATGAGGGCTCATGCTCTGCTTCAAAGATGATGCCTTGTGGCTGTATCCTCACATGACAGAAGGGAGAATAAGCTCCCTGGAGCCTCTTTTCTAAGGGCACTGATCTCACGGACAAGGGCAGCACCCTCATGACCTAATCACCTCCTAAAGGCCCCATTTCTTAATACTGTTGCCTTAGGGATTAGGTTTCAACATATGAATTTGGAGGGGACATTCAGGCCTAGCAACAATCACAGTAAGATAAAGGCAGAAACTGAAGTGATGCAGCTACAAGCCAAGGAATGCCATGGATCACCAGCAACCACCCACAGTCAGGAAGAGGCAGGGGACACATTCTTCCCTAAAGCCTTCAAAAGGAGCACTGACTTGCCAGATCTTTGATTTCAGACATCTAAACTCCAAAACTACGAGTGAACACATTTGTTTTAGGCCACCCAATTTGTGGAAATTTGTTACAGCAGCCCTGGTAAACTAAAGCACATACTAATGCCTTGACTTGGCGATATTTTGTCCACATCTTAGGAACTGACAGTTGTTTTCCAAGTGAGAATTGTGACAGGGGCACTAACATTAATTCTTGAATCATAAGGAATATCAGAGCATGGTCTAAGTTTATTTTTTATCTTTTTAACTCATGTATACACTTAATGCACATTTACTGAGTATTTAATATGTGACAAAAGTTCTGCTAGGCCCTGAGGAGACAAAGATGAAGAAATGATTCCTGTCCTAAGAGTTCACCGTCTATGAACGTTTGTCTCTCTCCCAAATTCATTATGTTGAAATCCTAACCTAATCCCTAGGGTGAGAGTATTAGGAGAAGGAGCCTTTAGGAGGTGAGAAGTCCACATGAATGAGACTAGTGCACTTACGAGATTTTAAGAACTCCCTGCCTGTTCCACCATGTGAGGACACAGAGACAAGAAGGCCCTCTATGAATCTGCAAGTGGGCCCTTACCAGACACTGAATCTATCAGCATCTTGATCTTAACTTTCCCAACCTCTAGAACCATGAGAGATACATTTTCGTAGTTTATTAGCTACTCAGTCTATGACATTTTGTTATAGCAGCCTGCATGGACTAAGACACTGTCCACCAAGAGTGTAAAGACATAAGCTGACAGATGTTTTAGTATCAGTAGTGGATACTGTAATGGTGGCATCTGCACACAGAGGAAAGAAAAAGAGAAGGATGATCATCTGGGACAGTGGGCATCAGGGAAGACTTTTACAAAGGTTACATCTGTGCTAGATCTTTAAAAAGTAAGCGTTGTCCTTGTGAAAAAGGTATGGGAAGTGCTTTCCAGGTATGTCAAACCACATTCAAAGGCCTTGGCCTAACTCCTCCAGATATGGGTAGATGTAGGGTGTTAAGGAGGGAGGGATGAGAAATAAAACACAAGAGCAATGTAGAAGCACCTCAACTTGTTTACAAACTAGTCCAAGAAACCCACCAGGTGCTCAGACAACTCCAACTCCAACTATAATAGTCTTATTCAGTGACTCCTCTCACACCCAGAACACTAGGTTATTTCCACTGTTTCATTTAGAGTAACTCAAGTGCCATTCCGCCCCCTACACTGATTATATACCTACCTTGCAGTTTCAGTGGGCATATTAAAACTTAAAATACTCACTGATGAAAAACTAGACAGAAGACACCTCTGATGGCTTTCCCTCATCCCCAGCAGATTTTGAATCCATTCATTTCTCCTCACTCTGGCATATGGAGAAGGGAGAGGCAGAAATGAAACTAACAGCTGCTCCCCACCAGTGGCGGAGCATGAGGATGTCAGTATGCCACACTTGACAGCTGTGAGCAATCATAGAACATAATTATATAACCTCTTGCATGTGGAGCTTTCTACCCTTCCAGAGCGCTCTCACGTCTCCCTGAGTTTTATTCTTACAGCAGCTGAGGGAGCTAAGCAGTGTCAGTGAGGCCGGAAGGAGGTTCAGGGTTAGGTGAACTCCAAGTTAGAGGCTGACGCAAGATTAAACCTCAGTCTCTTGAGCCCAGGATGCTGTTGCCCTTCTTGGTTTTGTTTGTTTTTCTTCTGAAGCATGTAAAAGGGCTTCTAGAATCATATATTGGGAAAATGGTTCATCAAGAGTAAATAGATCTTTAGCTTTTGAGTAGATTTACATTCATGAGTGTTTATTGTGCTGATCCGTGGGTAACACTGTTTTGAGTACTTCTTGGAGGGCTGGTCTTGTCTTGGTGAATTCTCTCAGTCTTTGCTTATCTGAGAATGTCTTGATTTCTCCTTCATATACAAAACTTAGTTTTGCAGGGAATAAGATTCTAGGCTGGGCATTATTCTGTTTCAGAAGAATAAGAATGGCCGTTTGGGGGACGGTCACGCTTGAAGCTCTGCCTCGAGGGGGGAGGGGGGTGGGGGGCATGGGCAACATACGTAACCGTAATATTTGTACCCCCATAATATGCTGAAATAATAAAAATAAAAAAATAAACATGATGGGTTAAAAAAACAAAACAAAACAAAAGAGTAAATAGAAATTATTCAGATTACATGGATGAACATTCTACTGGAAGGGCAAAAAGAGCAAGCCCTGCTTTGCGTCATCTTAGGTGTAAGAGACATTTCATGCACATGATCAAAATAAACATACCTCTACACTCTAAATTTGGAAGTCTTAAGGAAAGAGTGGAGGATGAAGTAGGAACTGAGGTTATGAGGTGTGTGTGGCTGCAATGAAGCTCAGGAAGCAGATCTGGTCTCTCAGGCCCCTTCTAATGCCTGCCTGACCCCCACTCCCACCATGCTTCTGTGTTCAATATACGATTGTCTACGTCAGCCACCTTTAAGAAGTTGCTGATACCAAGGGCAATGATGAAATCAACTCATCAGAAACTGAGAATATAGCCATTGGCCCTTGTACATCCATGGACTTTTCCTTAAATATCATTATTTAAGCTAATTGTTCATCTCCAAGGTTCTGAATTTCTCAGCTTAAGAAAACAACTGCAAACAACTGCAAACTTTAAATATATATTAAAATTACAACGTACGTGTATAAGCCGAAATCACATTCTTCCTGAAAGACCTGAAAACATCGCTGCTAAAGTCTCTTTAATTTGCTAGGATTAAAAAACCAAAGAACATCAATTAGATCGCATTTTCTAGTTAGAAGATCTCTTTTTCTCTGATTAAGAAGAGAAGTGATGCAAGGAAATAAAAGAATGTTACATTTAATTAATTTCCTCACCAAAACCTACTCCCCAACCTCCTATGTATGTTTTAGAGACTTCTTTTTGCCTGATCTATAATGTCAACGACAGTGCATTTCAGCAAGCATGCGCGCGCACACACACACACACATGTGCGTTTAATTCTGAATTGTAGAGTAATTTATTCTTTTCCAAGTGCCCTAGGTCATAAATGAATTCTAAATAATCGTCTTGCCTGTCCATGACGATAGTGCCTGTTTTTGAGGCATGACCACATGGAACATGTGGATATACAAAACAATCTGTCCTCACTCCAGGTAAAAGATAACTCAGGAGAGAAGAAAGTTCTCATCTTTAACAGAGGAGATTTAAGTGATTTCCTGACAAACTACTGAAATACCCTGCACAACCATGTTCTCTGACCATCTCTCTCCTCCTGCCTCACACGCCTAGAAATAGACATCAAGTCCTGTGTGAGGAAAGACTGTGAATTTTCCTTTCTCCCAGAAGGGAGAGGGAGTAGAGAAAGCTGTTTCCCTTCTCTCTCAGCTTTCTCCCTTGCATGTATGTGTGCACAGCAGATGGTGTGAAGCCGCAGGTTGGAGGGAGATAATAAACCCAGAAACTATTGCAGTATTAGGTTATGAAATGCCTGACTTTCACATAGGAATGTGTCAGTGGCTCACTAATTACTGGGAGGAGTACTGGAAGAAGGGAGGAAGAGGCAGCTCCAAGAAGCAGCTGAAATCCTCAGTCCCCTCCACCCCCAACACCCACGCCTCTTCCAGGGAGAAAAAAAAAAAACCAACAAGCAAAGATACCCTCTACCTACATAGGACACAGTCAAAAGAGGTTCTCCCTCTCTCTTGGCTGAGAAAGGAGTCCCAGCAGAGCTAAGTAGCCCGAGGCAGATGCAAAGCAGCTCCCTCAAAACTGACAAGCAGAATTTTGTCAGCATCTTATTTGCAAAGGAATAACAATATACCTGGGCTCACCCTGTGCTGGCCCCACTTGGCTCAGTGATATGGAGCAAAAGGAGAAGGCAGCAACAGGCAGTGAGTGCAGCTCTTCTGTTTGGATAAGGTATGGGCTTCTGTCTTGGTTGTTGTTTGTATTTATTTTATTTCTGAAAAAGGGCTCAGAAAAGTCGGGCCAATTAGTGCTCCTCTTGGGGCCTCAGGTTTTTTCATCTGTGTACAGAAGACTAGAGGACTAGGTGACTGAGGCAGATTAAAGATGGTTGCATGCATATTCTTGGACATGCTTCCATCAAGAAGAGGTAGGGGCTAGGTCCCATGCCCTTGAATCTAAAAGGGCTCTGTGACTGCTTGACCAACAAAATAACATGGAAGTGATGCTTGCTAGTTTTCAAGGTCAGGCCTTAAGAAACTGGCAACTTCCACTTCTTATCTCCTGGAATGTTCTCTCTGGGAGCCCTGATAGTCCATGTAAGGAGTTTGACTTACACTGAGGCTGTCATGCTATGAGAATGGCCAAGCTGGTCATATAAAAAGGCCAGGGGCTCTGGGGAAGGGAGGAATATTGGAATGAGAAAAGGTGAGAGCTGTCTGGCCAGCTCCCAGCTGAGATCCAGAAATCATAGAGCAATTACAGGCCAGTCTCTTTGTGCCCTGTCTGAATTCCTACTCACAGAATCATCAGACATAATAAAGTGTCATTTTCAGCCACTAGGTTTTAGGGTGGTTTTATGTAGCAATCAGTAACTATATATAATACAGGGACCTATAAAAGCCTTTCTAGCCCTCACAAGTCTGATTCGGTGATCGTATGCATGCCTGTAATCCTCCACCTCTTACCCTATCCTCACTAGGGCAGCCAAATCCAGAAGTTAGAAGAGCAAGGTGCATGCTTATGTTGGACCCTCATAGTCTGACTTTTCAGAATCCATCTCTCCAGTGGACTTCAAACAGAGAAGAGGCATCTGCAGCAGGAGGGGAGAACCTCTTTGAAAGCTGAGTCAATGGAAAGGAAGACAGAACCAGAAATGGAAATAAACAAGGACTAATAACATCATTTGACTCCTCTTATCAAGCCAGCTCTACCCATGAATTTTTCAGGGACACAATCAATAAATTCATATTTTGCTTAAAGCAAGTTTGTGTTGAGTTTTCTGGAACTTTGTTGCTGATGACACCCCTAACTGCCAGTGAGTGGGAAGGGGGTATCACTGGTCCTTGACCTTTTTCCCTTTCTAAACAATCAGTCATAAGCGATAAAGAAATAAGTCCAGGGTTAAAAAGACATATAGGAAAATTTTTTTAACACAGTAGGGTTCTATTTTCCGGTCTATGGAATGAAAAGGTTGATTACACTATGACCAGGGAAGGAAGGAAGGATTCTAACATCCCTAGGCTTCTGTAAGTGGAACTGTTCCGTGTATTCGCTGTCACATATAACTATGAAAAACCAGACGTAAGCCAGACTGGCATTCGTGGCTGGCTAATCAAACTACCAGACAAAGCAGAGCAGGAAACTATGTAGCCAATGAAATGGTAAGTTGGGGGACTGTGCTGCTAACTGAAACTATGTCCATAAAATAAAACACTAACTGATTAAGTAGGCCACAGACTAGCTGTTAAAATAAATATTCAATATTTAGTAATGAAATAAGATAAGAAATAATGTTGTATGGGTGGTAGAGGAGACAGAAACAGTGAATAAAATAATCCAGAACTGGAAAGCTGACTCCAACTGACTTCTGATGCTTTAATCACCTTGTCTCCCCTATCACCAGAAAAAACCACAAGCACAACTACCCAGAGTCATATAGTATGTGGCTGACCCTACCCAGGCTCTAATCACAGTTGGGCTATGTCAAAGGAGAGTACAGGCTGCCAATTACCCAGACTCTTACTGGCCTCTTTGCTTTGCAAACCTCACCCTCTCAAAAGCCACTTGACCTCAGCTTACACCTGGGGCTATGGCCAGTTCCGCAGGAAGGAAGCATATCTGCATCAGCTGTCATCAACGAGCCTACTCTAGCCTGCACAGGCCACAGCAACAAACCTGCCACATTATCAATAATGAAAAATACAATACTCTTCAGGCAGCTATCAATGCTGTCTATAACCTGCTGAACTGAGCTAGGAAAGGGATTCAAACAGCAGGAGACAGGGCAGCTGCAGCCTTCACGTTATATTAGAGACACCAGAGCAATTCCAAGAGGAAAATAAATTGTGTATCAATAGTACTTGGATGGATGATGCTTAAGAGTGGAACAAGGTCCTGAGATTTATCAGAAAGACTAGCTGAAGAAAAAGGCTAATAATCATCATGAAATAGATTACACGACCAAATACTGAGGCTCTGGGCGCAGGACTGCTTAGACACACAATAATCTCAAAACCACACAATCATGACTGCCCCTCTCTCTTTCTTAATCCACAATGGAGACTTCCCTGACACAGTCCCTAACGTGAGTCAGGAAACCTGGATTCAAATCCCAATTCCGTGCCCCAGCTGAGTCTCCCTGGTAAATGACATCCTCTGACTCTCAGCTTCCTATCTGTAAGATGGAATAAACTAGAAACATTTAAAGCCCAAAGCCTAGTGAGGACAAAGTGTGAGTGCATAGAACCTGCTGAGCATTTCTGTCGTGCTTACCCTTGTACTTAAAAACACAAGGCCCACGTTGAAACAGGCAGATCTAAAGACAGTTGCTCATCATATGTCCTGTTAAGGTCAAAATATATGACTTCCAAACTGAGAATGGTTTCCTGTGGCTATTGTAACCCTATACCTTTCTCCTTCCAATCAGTGTGGCCTAACTGGTCATCACCGTCCTCAGAGCAAATGTTCGATGCAACTTCTCAATCAGACATTACCTGGTTTTCATCAGAAACATCTCTTAGTTGTAAGACAGGGATAAAGAAACCTTTGTTCTGCCAAGTTCAGCAATTATTATGAGGCCATCAATGAAGATTATGAAAATGAAAGTTTCCAATTGTTAAGTTTCAATTCGCATGGAAGGTGGGCATATTCACGAAGGCAGGGGCTGAGTCCATCGGCCTACGTACATACCATCCACTTTCCACCCATCCCACCCTTGCCGACAATCACCTAGCATGAAAAGTTACTAATACTTGCAGGCTTATTAGAAAAGGGATGATACTAACTTGTTAAAAATGATGGCTATCCAGGAATTGATGAGACCTACTGAATATGGATTGCTACTGTCAAAAATCTTGACAACTGTAAAGTACATATTTCAATTTTTCAACAAATCTCTCCTGAGCATGTAGAGTTTAGCAGGCACTGAACAGGGTGCCAGGGAAACAGTAGTAAGCAAGAATAACCTGGAGTTTGTCCTCATGGGGGGATCACTTTGTATGGAGAAGAACTGACATTTTATAATAACAAATGAATGTTAGAGGTACTGATGATGTGGGAGTGAAAAATAGAAAATCCAAGCCTCACCTATGGAGTCAGGGAAGAAGATTGGAAGAATAAGGAGAGGGAGAGGGCAGAGAGAGCACGATCCAAGTCGAGTATTTACTCCTGAAGGAGTAAATAAACAGGCTAAAGGACCCCAAAGGACCTGTAGCAGAGAGAGTGAGGAGGGTGGAGGCCACAGATAGGTCGTGGAGGCGGGCAGAGGCCTGGTGGTCCCTAAAGCCAGGTCAATGGTGATGATTTTTAAGTGAATGATCATGGGAGCCATGTAAGGTGTTCGGCAGAGAAGTGACATGATGGGGACAACACTGTTCGTAGAGGAGCAATTACTTAGACACTCCCGATGGCTCAAAGGCACTTCGGTAACTAGGAATACCCTTGGGTACTAGATAAAGACATCATATGGTACTGAAACAGCAAGAAAAGCAATCGGAGTGGTAGGTTGAGGTAGAGCTGAACTAATCTTGGACATATTCTAAACATTCCACTCATTTTTTTTTATAATCATGATCTGAGTTTTTCTCTCATAACACCAAGGTGGGGAAAGAATCCTTACCTAGCTTTCTGGCTGTTTGGATTTGGATTAAAAAAAGTTTACTCATTTATTACTCAAACCCTCATCTGTTCCCAAAAAGGATTTGAGGCAGTTTAAAATAAAAAAGGTAAAGAAAGACAAACAAACCTAATGTATCACAATTTAAAGGGGGGCTTACTATTTGCCTTTCTGCACTACCCACTTTGGGCTGAAGGATCAAAAGTTGCCAAGCTCTGATTTCATGGCTGAACATTTCAATACCAAGAAAGGAATCATGGATGAGGGTAGTACCTCCTAAGGGGGTGACTAAAATTAAGAAACAGAATTAGGTTCTATGTTCTTTCAGGGCTCATCTCTGGACAATCTCCTCTCCCCACCAGGAGAGCAAAATAGAACAACAACAACAAAAATCAATAACTTGAAAGCAATAAAAAGCCCACCCTGTGTCTTTAAAAACAGGCCACAGCCAAGGTTTCATTCACGCACACACACTCACACACAGCCATTAGTGACACTGATAGATTCTGACCTCTGTTCCCTCTTCCCTTAGGAGGCTCAGTATAAGTGACTCATTAGCTCCCCAGTAGTCTAAGCCCAACAGATCCCAAAGTTGGCAACGCTCAGCAAAACACCAAACATGAAATTCACAAGTTTAGAAGACACACACCCCAGGTAAGCAACCCAGAAAGCTGCATCCGCTGCCTACACACTCCTGTCCTGTGCACCCGTGTAGCGAGTGCTTGTGTGCTTCCCTCCCCCATCTCTCCAAAACGAAACTCTTACCCTGGCTCCATCTGCCTCCCCCACCTTGACAATGGCTACAGAAGAAAGGCCACTGAACACGCAATTACTATGATGGGGTTACACTGGAGTTGAAATACCCAAACTTCGTACACTACAGGAAGAATTTCTAGAATGACAGTACTGGATAATTGGAAAAATCCCTGGAAATTTCCAAATTCATCGTGTTATAGCACACAAAAGAGAGAGGTGATATTTCTATGATACTGGGGTGAAGGGGAAGAGGCTTCTCAGGAGGTCTCCACGCCCATCCCTCCTCTACCTATATCCCATCCCCAGCCAAAGCCGAAAATCTCTTCCTGAGGAACAGCTGAGTCCAACCCAGCCTTCTGCCCCCGTCCTCTCTTCCCACTTCCACCATTTAACCCATTTCACGGCTGGAGAAACCAACCAGCCCCATGTGCCCCTTCCCTGTTGTCCCTCCACTGCCACTCTGACCTGCTGTCCAAGTCACTCCCTGGAACCAGAAGATTTCCTTAGCACAAGACTTGCCTTCTCTTCACTGGGCACACTGGCCTGCCTAACACACTAAAGGTACTTTAAAAGTGTTTATTGATTCCCAGTAGAAATGAGTGGTGGTACCTACCCAAAGACAGAATGTTCAGAGCAGCATTATTCATAATAGCTCCAAACTGAAGCGACCCAAGTGGTCCATAACAACAGAATGGATAAATAAATGTCACAGTATATTCATTCATTCTCTGAAACACTACTCAGCAATAGTGTTTCCAAATTCCTCACAGGTATTAATCTTTGGGATTCAGAAGTGAGAAAATAGAAACAAAAAGTAACATTCTTCATACTCTTAATCATCTAAAAAATTGTTCAATAAAAAGGTAATATTAAAGTTTTATATTATTTACAAAGGTCTATATCTTAAATATTTCAACACAGAAAATGCTAGTGAACATCACTAGGTAGTAGTCAAATACTTTAATGTGAAGATCTAGCAAGGTTAATAGCACTGCACAAAATCACATATAGAAACTGTCAATTAAAAAACTCAGTTTACTTCCAAAATTTGGTATTTATTGTGCAATCACAGGATTTGTATAACATGTACTATGTGTATAAAGGCATTCATACTGTAGTTACTTCATCTGCAAGAACGACTTACCACTAGCATCAGAGAGGACCTGGAAAAAACGTCTGTGACAAGGAAAGAGCCAATAGCAAGGTGGACCAGTGAGACTGTAGCCACATTTCTCTTAGGTGCTCCTGTCCCCGTTCCCAGAAACTTTGATCTTAATCTTCCTCCCTTCCACAACTCCTGCCCTAGCTCTCCACTTAGTATCAGTGAATTATTCCCAACCAATAATGTCTGCACATTGTCAAGCTTTAATTCTCATAGGAAAATTATAATATTTTCCCAATTTCTTAAGTGGTTTTTCTCAGGAGTCAGAAAAACGTATTTCCTGGGAAACACCAGGAAGGAATTCTCCCATGGAAACAATACCAAATAAAAAGAATGAACTATGCTATATGCAAACAACATTAAATCTTACAGATACAATGATGATGATTGAAAGGAGCCAGACACAAAAGAATACATATTGTAGGATTTCATTTATATGAAGATCCAGAACAGACAAAATTCACTGATGCCAGCAAAAGTCCCACACTGTTTGCTTAGTGTGGGGGCAAGAGGAAGTGAACAGGAAGGGACACGAAGAAGCCTCTTGGAGTACTAGAAATTTCTATATGTAGACCTGGGTAGTAGTCACACAAGTATATACTATGTAAAAATTTATTGAGCTGTACACAAAAGTTTTGCCCTTTACCAAGCCAAATGTGTACCTCAATTTTAAAAAGGAAGAAAAAATACTTGTTGAACAAATGGCTGAGCAAATGAATAAACAAACTGGAATCAGAGCTAGAATCAAGGTCCACTCCCTAAAGCCCTATCGCTAGACACATCATAAAACTTAAGCGGATACACTAATGAAAGCTCACATTGGCTTATGTTTAAAAATAAATAAAATACATCTACAAACATCAAAATCTACCCAAGCATCTATCCCACTAATCCGTTTCCCAATTCCAGTCCTCTATCCTCAACACTTACCCTTTTATATTTTATGGTATAGTTGCCTATCTACTGCTCTCGGTCAAAACACTCTTAAAAATAACTTTATACAGTTATTGTCTGTGCTGGTTATACTCTGCTCTCCCCTTTACATTCACTGTCTCCCCGCTCCGCGCCCTGGAAATCTGACCTTTATGGATTGCATCCACAGACTCTATTGCCTGCTGGCTTCCAGAGGGGCCCAGCCAGTGGGGAGAAACTCAGAGAAAGATCAGAAGAGAGGAATGTAAGCTTGAGGCATTTATTATCCAAACTCCTCTGCAAGGTAGATTGGTACGGCCGTTTTCCTCAACTCACCTCTCAATGTGTCCATCTCTACCAAATATTTCCTTCAGAATTTCAGAAACCTCTCTCTCCCCTGGCCCCATTAGGCCAAGGGATGCTTTACTGTCACCAGCACTAGGGATGAATCATCCTGGTGGCTTCCTTTCACCCTTACCACATCTTTGTAAATTGTTCCTATACAAAACCCCTCTCCATTTACCCTAATCTGGGGGTGCCATTTGTTCCTTACTGAGACCCTGACTGATACAATGTTTAACAAGAAAACTGTTATGTTACATCTACAACATAAAAAGAACATGCTGTACCATGTTTATTACCTCCACTGCAATTTTTTCTTAGACACTATTTATTACTTATTGAATGTGTTACCCATGCAGCTAGTCCTCTACTCTCCAAATGTCAGCTTCATGAGGACTGTTTAACAGTCCTTGAGTGTGGTTAGGTAGGGAAAGTTGTACTGGTTTTTGGTTCCTTGTTCGGAAGAATTGCAAGCAGAGCTGGTGTGATGGAGTGACAGGCGGGGAGGCAGTTTGGCCTGCCTGGGTAAATGCAGCCAAGATGAAGAAAGAGGAGGAGGGGGAGCAAGGGAAGCAGAAAAGAGAAAAGTGAAAATAGTGAGAGAGATGTGAATCTTGGTCCCGGGTCTCAGCACCAAAATGTCAGGTGTGGTTAGGGAGAGTTGTCCTGCTTTTTGGCTCCTTGCTTGGAAGAATTGCAAGCAGGGTAGGTGACATGGAGTGATGACAGACACAAAGCACTTCCACACGAGTACGTTTTATTGCAAAGTGAAAGTAACTTCCAGAGGAATAGGTGTGCCCCCATGAATGAAGATGGCCCTGAGTTTAAAGACAGAGTATAGAAAGTACATACACTCTCAAGGTCAGTAGAGAGCAAACTGTTGCAATAAGGAACAGCCTCATCCCAGGGTTAGAGTCTGAGCTTTATGCTAATCCCAATATGCTAAGCTGGGGGTGGAATACTCATGTCTTTTCAGGGAAGTGGGTGGAGATTCCCGGAATTATGTACCCTCCTATTTTCTGTCCTTATATGGCTGGCTCTGAAACTGTCATGGCACTAGGAGGTGTGAGTTTTACTATGTTAATGAGGGAAAGTTTACCTTTGGTCATAAGCTCCTAGCTTCTGTGCATGTTCCCGTCGGGAAAAGTCCCTAACCTCAAGTTCTTGTTACGGTGTTTTTCCTCTGTCTCTACTGGTCCCAACCCTCAGCCCTTGACCACCATCCCCTTATCACCTGCTCTGCCACCTATATACCTTCAGCCCTACCTAACAGCCTTTTTGACTGAATCCAAATTTTAATAAAGGGATTTGTTCTGTTAAGTGTGGATTTGGTTGAGGGGCCGCACTTGGGGATCTGGAGGGCCACATGTGGCCTTGGGGCTGCAGGTTCCCACCCTTGAAAGATACCCAGCTGTTTGCTAAATGGATGAATGGACAGCTGGATGAATGAGTGAATATGGTAAAATAGTTGATCAAATAAAAAAGTTAGAAAAGAGAATGTAAATTAGGATTACCATATGGATGTGTAAAGAAAGGGACTCAAAGAACTAAAGCTTGAATTTCTGTTGCTGTTGTTATTATGGAAAGACTGTGAATGGATTTTTAAATTTTAATTTTTCATTAAATTTGCTATGTTTACAGAGCAATAATACTTCTAAAAAATTTTGGTGTCACTTAAATCTAGAATGAAAATGAAAATATAGCAAATATACATTTATATATTTTATGGATATACAAATGGAATGCTAAAATAATTTTTTCAAGAGACACAAAATGATTAAATATTAAAGTCGACTTTCCCTCTGTACATAGCTATTAAAGAGTAAGTAAGACTTTCCACCGTGCTAAGAAACCACTCACCTAACAAAGTTGCCATAATCGTGTTAAGACAGAGAAGATGGAATCAAATGAGAAGCAATTGGGGCATGATCCCCACGTGGATTTATGGCCCTCATTTTTAACTGACAGCAGTTCTTCCCAAACTAGGGAAAACACGGCCACATGATTTATTCCCAATTTAAATTCAGAGACCACTAAACTAACAACAGGAGTGGAAAGACTCCTGGACAGATGTTGGAGACTTAGGTACTAGTCACAGATCAACCAGTAAGTAGCTGTGTGGCCCTGAGCAAGGTGTTCCACCTCTCTGGACTCCACTTTCCTCATGTGTAAAGTTAAAGGTTCTTTGCCGAACCACAAGTCCCTACAGTTCTGACATTGTATGCTCACCAGTGTTAGGACACCCGATGACAAAGGTAGAAAGTCAGTAAATCGGTATCATTCCTTGCATGTTCTCCCAGGCACTGCCAACTCAGCAGAGGTAGCATGATGGTGGGAGAAGACATGGACTAGGTAGGAACTTTCCCTGTGAAATATCTTCAAACAATTCCCCCTCTTATCCCCACCTCCCAACACCCAAAATGAAGAGAGTGAACTAAATGACTTCGAAAGGCTTTTTGACTCTGTGGTGTATTATCTACTTATGAGTTCTCTTCCCCCAGGCAAATTCAGTGGCAGGACTAAGTCATTTAAAAAGTGAACAAAGACAAACGCCTTTATAGACCTTTCTCCCCTTACAGAGAAAATTGGACAAGAAATAAAAAGCTTAACAATTTCTCTGGTATTGGTCTTTGCCCATAACCTTCTATAGAATAAAGACTTATTCAGCAGCATCTTCTGGTCTAGTTTGTCTTTTTCATAAAAAAAAAATCAACATTTTTTTATAGCTTTAAAAAGCATCCATTAAGCAAGTGAGGCTTTTGAATGTCTGCATTTCTAAGAACTACGTCTTGCAGACCTTACTGTGAAAACCCCAATTCTGCTCTTCAGTCCTATCGGTCTTGGCTATCAAGCTAATCATGTGGTGGGCACTCTGTGCAGAAGAGCAGGATCACTGTGGCAGCATAATTCTAAAGGAGCCCCTCCCTGCCAAAAAAAAAAAAAAAAAAGTAAGAGGTGCCCAAGAAGCAACATCAAACCCTTCTGCAGGCTTTCCTTATCTCTCCAAAATTCACATTGATTCTAAAATCCATGTAGCAGGGGCTGGTTAAGGCTCAAGGTTAAAAGTTCCAAAATAAACTCATCCCTGAGGGTGATGAGGGGCAGATCAAAATTCTCTCTGTCTCCAATGGTACTTAAGAGATAGGAGAGATTCCCAGAGACCACAGAGCACACGTGGCTCTCTTTAAGCCAATTCCACCAGCAATAGGGCTGGAAAGTACAAACAGCTTTGAAGTGAAGTGTGAAGGTCTCCAAGGGAGTTTGCGAAGATGAGGAGGGGCAGGGAGCACTGATGCTTCCAGCATTCACCTAGATGGACAACAAAGGCATTCACTGCTTCCTTAGTACGGCCATCTCCATATCCCTTTCTAGATGGTTAATGAAGTTATAACTTCTGCTGGAAATTAAAAAGGGATTGAAGAGGCTGTGCAAATAGAGGACCTCAGAAAAGACACCATTCATCAAGTGGCAAGTTGGAAGCAGGGAAGAGCAGCAACGAAATGGGTGTCAGTGGAGGCAAGAAAAATTAATAAATAAAATTCCTTCTTAACTTTTAGGCAGGAGCTTTCAACTGTTCTAGAGAAATTTCTCCCAAAGCAGATAAATCTTTAATTGATTAATGTCATAAACAATTAGAATGGATTTTTATTGCAGAGAGAATACTCATAGCAAGAAAGCCTGTCAAGCTTTCCTTAAAACCACAAAGCAGGCTGCTTCAGCATCTTGCCCAAGGCCACATTCTCCAAATGCCAAACCTCTGACAAGGGGTGGAGAAGGAGAGGATGAGCTCACTCTGGGAATAGGAATGAGTCAGGACACCCTGAGCTCCCCGGGAATCCACTGGTGCGAGGACTACACCAGAAAGGAAGACTGCCATAGAATTTCCCGCCAGTACCAATGGCTACTAAACCACTTTACAAACAAACAACAACAAAATCCACTGTTGCAGGCTGGGTTCTTCAGAAGCAGATGCTGAGATGGAGTATGGACTTTATGATGTTTATTAGGAGATCAACTCTTGTAAAGGGAGGAGGAGGAAGCAGCCCAACAAAGCCTCAGCGGGGTATCTGGAGTCTCTTCACACTCCAACCTTGCCTGTCACCAGATACCTCCAGACTGAGGTCCTCCAGGAAAAGCATGGCCTAGAGCGAGCAGCCTTCTGGGACAGACCCTCAGGCAGACCCTCACGGAGCTGACAGCTAGCAGGAGGCTGTCTGCAAAGCGCACTCCCTGCAGCTGTCTGTCAGCAGGCCCTCCCTCAAGGGAAGCCTGGGTGGCACATCTCTGCAGTTATCATATCCACCTGCTCCAAGATATAACCTGTCTTTACATTTATAGTTAAGTTTAGGATTAAAAGTTTGTTATGTTACTGGAAGTATACTAATGTGAATAAAATACAAACCAATAAAAATATTTCCATTTGTCCTTAAAATAATTTGGTAATTATCTCTAGGTATATGATTTCAGAAGGTTTTTGCTTTCTTCTTAATATCTTTCAGTATTAACTACATTTCTTGTATGAAGAATCTATCTTTGTAAACAGATACAAAAATGTAAATCCCAAATAAAAGCATCCTTTGTCCCCTCTGGAGGACTTCTGTATCCCCCTCATGAATCCAAGTGAGAAACACCATTACAGAGGAAGCAACCCAAAACTAGACAAAAGTCTTGGATCCAGCAGTGAGTCATCAAGAGAACAAAGACTAATCACTGGACATGCTGTGCCTCAGTTTTCCCATGTGTTGGCTGGATGAGGGGGAGCTAGAAGATCTCTATAGCTGCTTCCAGCTCGATGTTTTATGGCTCTAAAACAAATGTCAGCTACCTCCCCTTCCCATCATTTTTTGAGATGAGAAATTAAATATAACTAACAAACACACAAAATACCCTAAATAAATGTATAGATTTGCTGTAAGAAAGTTGTCCTGACAGCTGTAAAGTTTGAGCTGTCTGCCAGTTACCAAAACCCTTCTGGGGAAGAGGAGCCTCTCTGGCTGGTCTTTGTCACAGAGGCTGCTGAAGCTCATGTCACCCACTGGTCAAACCAGAAGTAAAGCACATCTGTACCTGGGGAGGCAAACAGAGGGAGGCCTCTGCAGGAACCTGGCAGCACTGGCCAATGGGGATCCACCGTGTCAGATGGGAAACACTTTCTGTGAAATTTTAGCACCAAAGAGCTATACCTGCCATGTGAATAAAATAAAGTGGCATCAGTGTTTGTTCTTTTCCCCATAAGTACTAGGCTCTGGTTGTCAGTCTCTGTGTTAATTACATTTTATCCTAGCCTTATAAGCATATAGAACCAAAGGCACTCTGAGACAAAAAGGATGATTCCTCTTGCTTCTCCCACAATAAAACACATTTCCTACAGAGAACTCTTGCCTACCTGCCTCCCTTTTAGGATGCTCAAATGCCTCTGAACTCCATGAGAGCAAGAAATATCTGTCTCATTCAGTTAGGTATCTCTAGTTGTCTGCCCTACTACTTAGCACAAAACTGAAATTCAGTAAGTATTAAACAGAATGAATAGATGAATGAACGCGTATGCTCCTTGGCTAAATAAAACGAAACTAAGGATATTAGAAAACATTATGCAACACTTAGAAATAAGGCAAAAGGAGAGTGGCGTGTCCTTTTAATGCCATACTGGAGTATTGTCTAATAGGTGCACCCAAGGATAAGGAGATGTACCTGTGTGTGACTTGCTATTTACCATTAATTAGTGGTTAGACTTTATGAAGTTACATGTTAACTTGGAGATCTGGTGATTTTTATCCATTATAGATGTATATGATTTCTCTGCCTAGTAGAAATAGAACTCCCAAGTGTTATTGTTTTCTTGCTCTATACGACATTAGCCAGTTTCACATCTAACCTAGCAATCTTATTCTAATGTTCTTCAGTGCCTATAACTACACAGTTCCTCAAATGCTCTTTAAACCAGCTTCATCTTCCCACTGGTTCCCTCATTAATGAGTTAAATATATCTTTGATATGTGTTCACTTTATATTTGTATGAGAGTCATGTTTATAACTTTTTAAAAATTACACATTGACAAGAGAAACACACGAAAAGATCTAGTTTGCAGCCTAGCATGAGACTAACACATACACATAAACATTTATATTTAGGTTACCAAAGGTAGTGTGGGAAATAGATATAAAGAGCTGCTAAAGAACAGAAAATTAAAAAAAACGGCTTTTAGCTTAGTTTATGACTAGGTTTAGGATTTATTATCTGGAATATAATTCTTTGACCATTCCCTAAAGGGAAAAGGAAAAGGAAGTGATCCATTAGAAAGTACCTGGAAACACTACACAGTAGTTCTATCTCTGCTATAGTTTAGTGGGGTAAGTAGATCAAAATTCCAATCCCCTTTGTAATACCAGGAGAGTCACTTCTTTCTGAATGCCAGTTTTCAGCTCCAAAGTTATATAATTATTAAACAGCTCCCTGACTTGAGAGAGTTAATTCACCTCCATTCCAGCTTCTTTCATTGCCCTGTCAAGGCACCTCACTGCCAGAAAGAGGAGCATCTTTTATTAAATTAAAAGAATCAGGTCTATTAATGGTCGTGCTGCTGCCTAAAGGCAACAGTCAAATCTGGATGAACTCTCACAACCCTCTCAGGCTTGGTCTGTTTCTATGGTTGTCTCTGGACATCTGAGACTCCTTGTCGCAGCAAAGGAGGTGGACATGAGTCAACACTACTTAGATTCACAAGGACATATGTTCACACACATGAAAGACCAGGTCCAAAGTCCTTGGCATGGGAATATATCAGAAAAGACATTCCCTTACCTTTCAAAGTTAGGGTCCAATGTCTATGCAGTGATGTTACTGCATTTCCTTTGTTGCTGTTGCTTATATTCTAAACTAATGATTCCTTAACTTCTCCCTATTCAAACATAGTGAATCACTTTTTGGTTTTGCACTAATCCTCTCTCCCTTTTAAATATATGCAATTGAAAGCTCAAGCAAACTACAACAGTGTTGGAGATAGAGGTAAGTAGGGGTACATGGGTTTGTTATTCCATCCTGATCAAAGTCAACATAATTCTGAGGTTGAAGTGAGACTCTCTCAGCACATGTTTGTATGTGTACATTTCCCCCATCCCATGACTGCCTTCCTCAGGGCTCCACCATGGCACCCTACACAGATGAGGAGCTCAATAAATATGTGATGAATATCTGAATGAGAGGACGAATCCAAGAATCACTCAGAGATAGAGAGGGACAAAGGATTATTCCTATTCTAAAGAGGTAAATTCTGATACAAAAAGATTTAGTATCATGCAAAAGCCAGGAAGCAATTCTTCTGCTACATCTGGCATGATTCAGACCCTTAAAAGATAATTATATATGTTTCTGGAAGATTAGAGATATTTGATAATTAAGATACGTACAATAAATATGATGAAGGGGACAAAAATTGGTTCTGTGGGGGAAATAAAATCATAGTAGCAAGGGTTAGATTAGACTAGAGGCAGACTTCGGGCTGTCTTCAGGTACTGAATGTGACTACAGTTGTAAGCTCAATTTAATTACTAACAATAAAACATCCACACTAAGGGATCTTGATATAGACAACCAACAGAAATCACACATTATTTAAACTCCTGGCAAGACATATTCTACCATTTTTGTCAGCGTTCCTTAATTAACAATATTTCTGCTCCCCACCCCCAGCACACGTACTTTGGTTTCAAAGCCCATATCTTCCCCATTGCCAGAAAGAACATCCACAGTGACTGGTTTCAGTTCTACACTCATGAATAAATATCAAATGTATGACCTTTATCTCACCCTCTAGGCAAGGATTATTATAATGAGAACACTGATCAGTTGCCTGCACGTACACAGCAGGAAAACCCTGAAGTGAGAAGGGCCATCCTAAAGGGAAAGTTAATTAAACATACAACAGTCCTCCGAGAAGCCCCAAGCACCTCTTTCTCAGTGATCTTTGAAACCACTGTCCATCTCAGACGGCTCAGAATTAGTGCTGCCGAGAGCTGAGACAGGAAGAAGGGTGTCTGAGTGTAACAGGCTCTCAAGACCACCAGGCCACTGCAAGCTGGGACTCTGCCACCTCAAATCTCCCTTGGAAGCAGCAGAGCTATAAATGCAAATTTTAAAAAAATGACCCTGGCCCCATCATTACAACTTTTTGGAGTTTCACCTGAGTCTACAGTGATGAACAGAAGACTAGCTCAAATTTTGGGCAATCCCAAATACTTTGCAAGTGGCTCCTTTTAATTATTTTTTAAGTCTCTATTCTCACCAGGAACTCCACCAGTTATTTTTATAATTTTTATATACAGTCTCAATTTTTTTGTTCTGAGGTAAAGGTATAAATCAAATCATACTTGCCAATATTTTTGAGGACTTGAGTTTATAAAATATGTTCCCATAAATTGATCAGTTTTTCAAAAGTATTTTTCTTATAGTATTTCCAAACATACACAACAGACATAATACCATAAGTATCAATTTACCTATCAACAAACTTCAGCAAGCTTTGATACTTTGCCACATTTCCTTCAAGTTTTTGAATAAAAAACCACAGATACAGTTATTCTATTCCACTCTCCTGTCATGGAGAGGTGATTACCACCCTGAAATGTGTGGGAGTCATTCTCAAGCACATTTTCATACTTTTACTACATGCGTGTATCCATAAATAATTCACAGTATTGTTTAACATTAAGTAAATGGTGTCATGTTGTACAAGTCTAAAACTTGCTTTTCTAAACTTCATGTTTTGAGTTTTACCATGTTGTAAATATAATTCTGGCTTATTAATTCTAATTGCTGTATGGTATTTCAATTTTCAAAGTAACCTTTTGCCTAAAATGATGAAAGGATATTTTGCCCAATTCTAAGAAGCCATGACTAACTCAGACTTCTTACTCAAAAGTCCATGCTATTCTACTGCAAAACTCTGTTTTTGGAAATTAGAAGAAGACTGGAAATTACAAAATCTTCACACAAAATCTTGTCAGGCTGCAAGTTAGGGAAAGGAGAAAAGCTCCTACTTTCACTAGAGACTTCTAGAATCTTCACTACACAAACAAAGCCACTAATTTATGTAGAGAAGATGCTATACTGAATTCCTTGGATTTTTTTAACCTAAACTCAAATCTGGGAAATTTGAACACCAACCAGATATTTGATGATATTAATGAATTAATGTTAACTTTTTCTGAGGAGTGATAATGGTACTGTGGTTATGTTAAAAGGGAAAAAGATATTGTTTGATATGACAGAGTTTCAGTTTTGCAAGACGGAGAGTTCTTGAGATTGATTGCATGAAAATGTGAATGTACTTAACACTATCAAACTGTACACTTAGAAATGGTTAAGACGGCACATTTTATATTATGTGTATTTAACTGCGATTATTTTAAAAAGGAAAAAGATACATTTAGGGATAAATTATATGTCTGGGATTTGATTTTAAATAATCCACAGTATGGGGGAGGTATATACAAAACAAAAATTAGCTTTGAGTTAATAACTGCTGAAGCTCAGTGATAGTACATAGCGGTTCGTTACAATAGTTACTCTACTTTTATATGTTTGAAGTTCTCCAAACAAAAAGTTTTAAATAATAGTTTAGTTCAACCAAAATATTCATTACATTCATGAGTCATTTTGCTTTTAAGTAGAACTAAAAAGCAGCATTTTTTTCAACTGCTAACAGTTCTGAGATATGTTTCATCTTTTGTAGTTATAGGATGGGTGCTTCCCAAACTTGAACGTGCATTTGAATCACCTTGGAACCTTGTTGAAAAGCAGTTTCTGTTCAGTAGGGCTCGGGCAGGACCTGAAATGGTGCATTTCTAATAAACTCCCAGGTGAGGTGCTGATCCATGGGTAGGGTATTGAGTAGCAAGGAAACTGGGAACTTAAAGGCAGTAAAGCAAGCGTTTGCAATGGGAAAATCCAGCAAAGCTTTATTTAGATCTCTTATCTGGGGACTAGAAGGGCACCCACAGTGCTGCTCTGTTCTGGATAAAAGTCTCCCCACCCCCCTACAGGGGTGAAGCCAGTACCAGGCATCACTATTCATTTCATGGTAACCACCAAAATGAGTGGGGGGGTGGCCTGCAGGCTACAAAACAGAAGAATCCTAGAAATCAGGTTTATTCCTTCAGGGCCAGCCTTCTAAATTTAAACTCATCAATTAACGATGACAATTTATTGCCCTGACGGACACAGCTCCTAAATCTATTAAGTAATGACTAAACCAAAGAAACAAGTCCAGGGGTCAAAGTTCTGAGGCTCCGGCAAGACTTGGGAATCATTAACAAACTGTAAGAAGGTTAAAAGAGCAAAATATCTTAGAAACTCTAGTACATTCCATCTGATAAAGAAATGAAATTCATTCCAGCATGCATGCTCCTAAACCACCATTATATCTCTAAAGAACCAAAAAAAGAATTTCTACCCACTAAAAAATCTTATCTACAAAATACAGTTATTTCTTCCAATGTTTTATGGTCTTCAGGTTGACTTAACCCGTCTTCTGTCCTCAGAGACTGCTCTATTCTCTGTTAGACTATGTGAGCCCAGAGGACAGGGATTACAACTGATGTTTCTTAAGCTGTTATCATATGATCATACAGTTCCCATTTATTGAGCTTGATAAATGCGAGGCAAGCACTAAGCAGTTTATGTAAATAATTTCACTTAAAATATTTTGCCTTTACTCACTAAATTCCTCTTCTCTTCACAAGATTTTTCCTAAAATGTTAGTTCTTGCTTCTTTTAGCAGGGAATGATGAAAGGGGAAGGTGCTACTCTCTCTTCCCTGTGAACTCCAGGTCCAAACTATCCCAAAGTCTAGGGGAGTGACTCAAGCCACGCCCCTCAGCATTCAGACAGCCATGACAGGGAGTAGCCACTGGTAAGGCTATGGAAGAAACCCACAAAAGTCCCTTCCTTCAGCGAGCATGCAGACCAGAGGAAAAGTCACCAGGCAGAAAAATTAAAATCTATTTATTATTTACTCAATAGACATACACACACAAATATATTTAGTTCAGGGCAGGCAGAGGGAATTCTTCTGATGAAAGGGTTAAGGAGTTCTCTATTAAGATGGTTTTGGGGCTGGGCGGTGAAGACAGGTACTTATGATACATGAGAAAGGGAAAACATAAATTAAAGCACTGAAGCATGTGAGAATTGAGACCGTAAGTAGCTTGGAATGGCTGGAATGCAGAGATCCAGACTGCTGGAGCTCCCAGGAGAAAAGAATTCAATAGATTGGTTAGAGACGTTCCTTCACCTGAATCTCTATTTTTGCAATTACTATATACTTTTTACTTAATAGGTATTATTCTTTTTAAAAAGTCTCATTGTGCTTAGACCCAGAGCATCTCCTTGAAACTGCAGCCTGTAGGGAAATTATAAGACACCTGCCCAGGCCAGGCCCTATCTGCGCTGGCCCTAGAGTTTATCACAGGATGATAAAGAAACACATACATATACAGAGGCTTGTTGTGGGGTGTTTCAAGCCCAAGCCAAACTGGTCACCCAAAATACCTAATGAAAAAGCAAACAACCATGCATCCAGAGTACAGAGACATGAAAAGTGTTTTATGAATTATTTGCTAAGTGTGCAACATAAACAGTAAAAAATTATGGTAAAAGTTTTCATTCACAGTTAGAAATAACTCCAATCATAGGATTAAACCTACTCCAAATATCTCCAATAGAAAAGAACTGCGGTCCTGAACACCCAAATCCACAGAGTCAACACTCAGTTTAACAAAATCAAATAATAAAATGTTACTTAGTAAAACAGCCTCCCAAAAATCCAAGGGTAGACTTTAGAAATGTCTTCTCTGTGAAAGACAGATTTCAAAAAATAAGAAATGTCTAATGCTATTTCTGAAACTACAGCTAGTCAGAAAAACAATTCTTTTTACTTTTATTTATTCCCCGAACATATAGAAACAAGAACCAAGAGCAATCTTTTCTTGACATCCTACTGGTATTTCTGGAAAAATACCTCCTTGGAATAAATAACTGAAGCATGTTCCTTCCTCCCTCACAGAATAGGTATGAGGATCATTTTTAGTATATAAAAGTAGTTTGTTAAAAGTAATGTGCAAACGAACAAAAATTCTCAGCACTGTGTAGATTATCTATTTTCATAGATCACAGATGCCAGGGGAAATTCTCAATATAAATAAAAGGACTAAGAAATTTTTTTCTGATATTTTCAACTCTGTATACTTAGGGAAATCATTATTTGAGTGAATCTGTAAATTCAAGACACCAGATAAACAAAGAGCTTGTACTTGTCCTTTAAAGAAAGCCTGGGTTTTACAGGGGAGTAGGCTTATCTTTTAATGCCTGATGGAGCATCATGACAAAAAGTAAACCTGAGCTCCCTGCATAATAATTTTCTAGATATTGAAAAAGTCTGATGCAATCTGTTCTGTAAGTGATTATTACAGAATAAAAAACCTACCTATAAAGTTAACAGTTGGCATACCATGCCTCTTCCTGACTGCACAGATACAATCTCATAAATTCTGAAAGCCGTGAAGCAAAGTGATTGTGCTATCTTATAAAAAAACCTTTGAAACAAGTGAATTTCAGCAAAAATGATACATGCTCTAGGACTATGGCATTAAGTCATAATGGCCATCCCCACATCCTCCATGGCAGGTGGTTATTGATATAAGATGTACACACCTCCCAGAAGTCAGTCCCTAAATATCAGGTCCAAGCAAAGCAATGGAAAGAGTGAGAATGATGGTTTTAAATATTAATAAAAGCTCAAAGATTGTCTTTGAGGGGGAAAAATGATGGTGACATCTGCTAACCAAGTCTAAAGTCATATTTTTAGAGGTCATTTTTATCACTTATTAAGAGTTTATCTCAAAGAAAAGGAATACCACTCATGGGAAGATGAAACCAAAGATTAATTTAAAATACAAAATACATATCATATTCTGACTTGTACAGAGTTTCTCTGGAAGCATTCTTGTCAAATTAATTGGGTGAGCAATTTTATCTCAAATAGGTAAATTCCTACCTCGATATTTCTAAGCTCGCTATCTTAGCACACTCCCCAAACGAGGCAACTTAATCTTGGACGTAGACAAACATACATCGCCCCACCTCTACCTCACCACATATCCATGTCCGGAGGCCCTGGTGTCAGGACCAGCTCTATCTATACCCATGGCTGGCAACTCTGACCAACCACTCCCATCTCTGGGCTTTCATTTTCTGTCAGTAACAATGCAGGCCGCCATTTTACTTATGTAACCACTACATGTCAGGCATTGTGCTAAGAATGTTTTATACTTAATTTAAGCCTCACAAACACCTAGCGAATTGCCTCATGTCAAGGAAGTTAAGACTTATGGCAACAGACAGATAGGAAAAGGCAGAGCAGGGGTTCAGACCAAACAATGTCCAACCCCAAAGACCTTGCTCTCTCTGCACTTTTGATCTCTCTGCACACCATTAGTAAAAAGGGCACTGACCCTGCTGATTACTAAGAGCCATTCTAGATCTAACACTGTTATTTCCAGATAGTTCTAATCTCCAGATTCCAGAATCCCCTAAGTCTGAACTCATCTTACTCTTGTCTAATCATTTGCCTATGGCGTGCCCTGACAGTAAAGGGCAGAGGTCAGACACGGAGGCATGAAAGCAGCACCTGGGCAGCTCTGGCACTGGTATGAGCAGCCCTTATCTCTGCTTTTATCTGCCCAGTGTTTCACACATAGCTGGAGCTCTCTGGCATCCTGCCATCTGCCTGCTGGCACACTTGCCAGCCCTCAGTTCCCTTTAACCAACAACAGAAATCATCCCCAGCCTGCATCCAGGAAAAAGTTTTAGAAAACAGCCTATGACTAAAAACTGCAAACTGTCTAACATGCTGATACTCTGCTTGATGTTATATGTACATTACCTCAATAAAGTCTCAAAACTCCCCATATTTATTCATTCGTTTATTCAACATACATTCTGTATCCAGGCACTGGGTGCTGGGACATAACATTAGCCCTATTTATATGTACATAGAAAAGCTCAGGGAGGTTCAGTGGCTTGTCGAGCCAGGTACAAAATGGCAGAGAGCAAAGATTCAAAAAATTTGTCATAAGCTTGAAATGATATAAGGTGATCATGCTGTTAAGACAGCTCCAATAATTTACTGGATCAATACTCAACAACATACAAAATGCTTTTACATACATTATCTCATTTAACTCATCAAATCTATCATTTGTCTTAAAGAAAAGATTATTTCTTATATTCCAAATTCTGGGTAGTACAATAAAAGTAATTTTGTCAAAAATAGGTCTATGTATGTCACTTTTAACTTTTGATGAGTCACACACCTTCAAGTTAGAGAGATAATAAAGTCCTTCATCACTTGCATAACAGATTAAACCTAATATGCCCATCTATGCAAAAAGTACCATGAGAGCAAGTCATCTCACAAATAGCAAATATTCTATTACCCAAGTAAGCCTATTTCTTAAGCTACCAACTTCAACTCAATTCAGCATACATTTACTGAATTTCTTCTCTGTGCCAAGGTTTAATTATTTTTCTATATTACATGAAGGATACACTCCTAAGACCTCAGTCTGGTAGTTAGGTGGGATATAGGGAGAAAAAGCAAAGATCATGTCCAGTCTAAAGGGAACAGTTTGGTGCTGGTAAGCAGATAAGTGAACCCCATATTGCCACAATTTTTCAAGAGAAATCATAAATCCACATTTTCATATGTTCACCTGAATTTTTAGACATTGCAATTTAATTCAATCATGTATTTGTTTGTAGTACAATGAGGGCCAAAAAAGATAGGACTGCAAGACAAATTCAGGCTGCAGGCAGCTGATTTATAACATCTGTATTAGAATAATTAATGTAATAGAAGGAGAACAAGAAAAGCATTATAAGAGACACTGATTTTTCTGTTTCTAAACTGGTAAGAGAACAACAGAGGGGATTTGCAAATCCACTACAGAGAGGAAAGATGGTAAGAGCCTCTCACCCGCAGGACATTTTCAAGGGCTTCCCTCACAGGGCTACTGTGACACCAAATGACATTGTTTAACATGGTGCCTGGCACCTAGAAAACAGTCAATCAATGTTAATGCTTTTACTGTTACTGCTTTTATCAGGACAAAAAGAGCTCAAACGGTTCTGCCACACTAGGTGTGTGACCTTCAGTAAACTACCTGACACCTTTACCTCAGTTTTCTCATCTGTAAAATGCACTGGCATAGACCAAGCTTCAGTAAATGTCAGCTGTTTTTATTGTTATAGAGGTGATGGGAAGTCCTTCCCAAAGTCAAATGAGGGGGAAAAAACTCTAAAAGCTGTGAATACAAGACAAAAGTTTTAACAAATTATGTTCAAATGGTTTAACTTGATTTTAGGCATATTATTTAATCCATCTGCACCTCAATTGGTTTGTAGAATGGGAAAAAACAAACCCATTTACTTTATACGGTTTAAGTGTAAAAGCATTTTGCACACTATCATGTTTCAAACAAATATAACAATCATAAGCCCAAATATTAAGTTATGAAATTTCTATTCGCTGAAACATACCCATGAAAACCACCTAGAAGCACATGTAGCAGTGGCATCTCCTTGTTGCCACTTTAAGAACTGTGCTAAGTAACAACCGCCTCTGCTCATATTTGTACAGCCCATCTTCCCCGCTCCCAAAGTGCTTTCACACCCAACAGGTTCACTGGTCCTCACACCCACCAGTGAATGTGAGTTCAGGTAATTTTGTCCTCGTTTCACAGAAGAGGATTTAGAAAGTGGGTCTTTGAACTCCTAACCCAAGGTTCATCCCCATGTATCACCCTGCCTGCCTGTAGTAGCACATAAATGTCAGGGAGAAAGGTCTGGGGAAAAAACTCACAATTTAGGAGCCTGCTAAACTGTTTTTAATTTTCAGTCATTGCTTATGAATATGGCCAGTACAGGCAAACTCAGGGCTAATATTATAGCAGTCGAAAAGCAGAACGTAGCTCTATAATTACGCTAATGTTGCTAATAGAAATACACAATGGGCATAGAATTATGTACAAAGGGGGGAAAATTGTATTAGACACCTCTGAACCTTTGAAATTGTATTACTTAGAACCTTGGCAAATGAGCAGTCAGTATTTAAAGAAGATTAAGATGAATTTCTCTTTTGGTATCCTACTTAATTTGCACAACAATATTTGGCTGTCACCTTCAATGTAAACTGCTCAGAACCTTCTTGTTCCCTTCCCAGGTGCAGTTACACTCTGCTGAACCAGGAGCCCAGAGCTTTCACATCACCAATATCAGCAGGGGCCAGGGTACTAACCTCCCAACAGGGGCCAAAGCTCCCCTAGAGTCTAATGAGTCACCGTTCCAAGAGCCACAGCAGGGGATCTGGGCTTCCCCATGTGACAAGGGACTTGATGTCATTACTTCTTCAAATGAGAACAGAAACTGCTCTCCAAACATTTCCTTGAAAAATAAACCACTGCCTCCGAACTAACCATGGTAGCATATCTGCACATTTAACCCAGTATTTCAAAACAAGTTTTGATTACCAGTAAGAGAGAGATGACTCTACTTACGAAGTCTTTAAAATCATAGTATCAAAAGGGAAGCCCAATTTCCTTATTTTATACATAGGGAAAGTAAGGGCTACAGAGGGGAAGTGACTTGCTGAAGATGACACAGTAAGTGACAGAAGAAAGTTGCAAATGCCCTGTGATTTTATGGGAAAACACTGCATTTCCTAAACCACCAGGGAAACATCCTTAACACTTAGCACTGCTGAGGTGGACTTCACTACCCATTTCTCAGGGCCCAGGCCAGGCATCCGCCCACACCCAAGCAACATTCTCCCTCCCCACCCCAGAGCTTGTTTTCCTCTTCTCTTCTTTTCATGCTATGCCCTATCCAGTGTCTTCTCTCTCCATCTGGCTTTGGAATAGAGCATGATCTTCCCCAGCTTTCTGCCTAATATTCACCCTGGCTTCCCCTGCAGATGAGCGCACAGGCTATTTGACCTTGGAGGTCCTTACCTCTCATCTCAACGGAGAGGCAGCAGATAATTGGTGCCACAAACCCGAGAATATTTAAAAGCTGTCAGAATCTTACAAACATTTTGCCCATGGTCCATAATGTACAGCCTAATCTTTTTCTGAGAAAGCAATTAGAGCTTCCACTACTATTCCTGAAACTGAGAATGAGGGTCCACCCCTCCACCCTCCTCCATTCTTTGAGAAGCCGTCTTCTCCTTCCCACCCAGCTCCCCATTTCTCCATCTCCCTCCTGAGCAACAGGAACAGGCACTCTAACCAGTGGTACACCCGTTTCACAGGGCAGCTGTCCTTCAGGGAAAGGCTTCATCACAACACAAAAAGGTAAGATCAATAAGAAAGATAGGCCGGGCGCACTGGCTCACGCCTATAATCCTAGCACTCTGGGAGGCCGAGGCGGGCGGATCGTTTGAGCTCAGGAGTTCGAGACCAGCCTGAGCAAGAGCGAGACCCCCGTCTCTACTAAAAATAGAAAGAAATTGATTAGCCAACTAAAAATATATAGAAAAAATTAGCCGGGCATGGTGGTGCATGCCTGTAGTAGCAGCTACTCGGGAGGCTGAGGCAGAAGGATTGCTTGAGCCCAGGAGTTTGAGGTTGCTGTGAGCTAGGCTGACGCCACGGCACTCACTCTAGCCTGGGCAACAAAGTGAGACTCTGTCTCAAAAAAAAAAAAAAAAGAAAGAAAGAAAGATAAACATTCCCAGGCTCTTCTCAGTCTCTCTAAAAAGATTCTTTTGGTATCCAACTTATCATCAACTTGTTCACCAACCCTGTCTGCACAACCAGTCAGTCACCAAGTCCTACAGAACAGGAAACAAAGGCGGGCTGGGGGGCAGGGAGAGGCTGCTAGGGAATCTCTTCACAGCTCCCTCTTCTCAAGGGTCCTAGAGGAGCGCAAGTCTTAATACCTTTACTTACACTCCAGTGCTCACCATCTTCATTTCAACAGCAGGTGCCCAGCCTCCATCACCACCTAAATCCTCAAGAGGATTAGTGTAATCTTAAATTCCACATACAGACTCTTCAGCAGGAGTTCCATGCTCTCCCATACCCAAACATACATCCCAACCACCCCCAAGACAGGTCTCCCCTGAATTATCTCCCTCTCTTCGATTATGAGGAAAAATTACTAGAATAAGCGTCAGATTTAAAACTTTGACTTTATTTCAATTATTATAATTCAGTTGAACAAGAGGTTTTCAATCCATGTGGCCAATCCCTGTGGAATGGCAGAGCCCCTGTTCCCCTCCGGAAGGCCCCTTGAGCTTGGGTTACAGAGCGAATGGAATAAGCATCGGGTTGGCCAATCCTACACACTTTTTGAAATGTCCAGGAAACCACTTTAAAGAAAAAAAGATTTCATTTAGTTTCTTGGAAAATTTAGCTTTTGTTTATTTACAAGACATTAAAAAAAATCACTAGGAACTTCATTCTACCCACTCATACTGTTGAGCCAAACTCGTTGCATAAACAATCATGGTGTAAATCATGCTAGATCTCTATTCAGACAACTTTATGCTACTGCTCTGTTCACAGGCTGACACACTAATCCTATTTGGGGAGGAGAGAAAAAATAGATTTTTAGCAAAAATATGGAAGGGAAGGGCAGTTTTATGGACTGTGTTGCTCGTTTAACATACTATACATGCACTAAGTTAATCCTACAAGCAATCCCATAAAGTTGGCATTTCCTTCAAAATCTTTAAAAACTAAAACAGGCTATAAAATTAAAAGATGACACACATCCTTTTAACACTGTTTTATTGAGAAGGAAACTAACACTCCAAAAGGACAGTTTGCCCAAGTTCACACAGCTATCCCGCAGGAGAGTCAGGTCTGCCTCACTCCAGAGTCCGTTCTTTCTTCCCACTACAACACCCAGCTTCCTTCGGGTTTATTATCCTTTTTTGTGGCATTGATGCCTACCCTCCCTTCCAGATCCAGAAGGACAAAAGCACTGGTATTGTTCATCTCAAACAACGAAAACTTAACACAGAGCCTCCAATTATAAGAATGTTGCCCCTGGAAATGAAATCTTCCATGCTAGCCCAGTATCCCATTAGCAGTTCACAGATATTAGCAACACTACAAAAACTACCATAAATGGTGAGTAACTGAATATCTCAACAAGCAATAATCCAGCTATAACTCTTTGACATCCGGAGAAAAGTCCCAGCTTTAGGGTGCCCTGTGTGTCGCTGCAGGAGCTTGCTTATGGCTGTGGGACCCTTAGCAGGAGCAGAAGACGGGGACGAAAGGCGTAGGGAGCTGCCTCCCGGCAGGACTGGAATAAGAAATGGTAGCACAGAGAAAGTGAGGGAAAACCAATAGCTCCCATCTCGTTATTTCTAAAATGAACCACCAAGATGCAACAACAATTAAATTCCTCCATGAGAGAAAGAGGAGAGAAAAGAAAAGAGAAGATAAGAAAATTAATAACAAACAAGTTCAGTTACAGTAAACAATTTTCCCTCAGTAAACCAAATGGCTCTGTGGGATCCAGGAGGTATTTATTTTAATGTGGTAACAGATGACAAAACTAGGCTCAGAGAGGTAGCATAGTTTGTTCAACCTAGTCAGTAACAGCGGGAAGGCAAGGTCCCAGGTTTCCTGACTCCTGGCCCACGGCTCCTTTTGCTCACAAGCCTCTGTGGAGATTGACAGGAGGCTTCACTAACATAGGGGTTAAACCATGAGGTTTTGAGTTCACATTCTACCAGTAACTTACTATACAGTAGACACCAGTGAGCACTATGACAACCTAAGTGGCACTTCTAAAGGACGCAGCTGCTGTTCAGTACCCAGTGATAATAGCTATACAGGAAATATGGCCTAGTTCTAATTTTTCAAGAAAAGTTGGAAATTTTATTTCGTGAAAAAAGTCTCCCAGCTTTTAAATGTTTGCTCCAAATTTTTCAAAATATCCTGCTAGTCAATCCAACACATACATAGGGGAAACTGAGCCCACAAGCAACCAGTTCTAAATCTGATGTATGTAAAATAAAAGGCCAGTAAGATCAGCTGGTTCCTGAGTGAGGGACCACAGTGGCATGGAGTTATTGTTGCTATAAATCCATATGCCCACCAAGCATTAGCTCTCATGCATATATACTATTATTTTTCATTGTATGTAGATGCTATCAAGATAAAATTCAAAGTAATTTACATAGTTAACTAAATTCATAGTAGCATTCTATAACTACCTATTTTTCCCCAATAAACTGATAGCAAAAATATAATCACTATCATTTAAACCCTCATAATTGTTTTAATTAGAAAAAAAGATTCTCATATTTAGAAAAAGTTGGGAATAACTGGAATAAGTAGTTTCTAAAGATTCCATTTTTATAATTTCATGATTATATGCTATGAAGAGGTAGGAGACTAGGGAAGGAAGATAAGTCCCCAAAACATGCCAAGGTATATACTTGAAACTCATCACACACGGACATCTCAGAGCCTCATTATGAAGCGTACCACCCAAGTACACAAGTTCGAGAATGAAGGCAAAATAGCCAACAAACCAGCAATATATATTGAACCACTCCCAAATATTTATTGAACTGTTTTTCAGACAAGTTAAAAAAGATAAACAATAACAAATGCACAAAAGGCCATTACTGAGGTTCTATGGCAGTGGGAAACATCCAATATTAATAACAAATAATTACAAATTCATAACTGATCAGTTCTACTCAGGAAACTTTGAAGCTAGAAGGCCCCTTGAGGAGAATTAGACCTGTTCTGGGGTAGCCTGAAAGGTATCCTCAAGAAGTGATGATCTGACTGAGCTGAGATCTCATGGATCAGTAAGAGTTAATGAGGTGTGTGTAGTATGGTGAGATGGGGCACTCCAGCAAAGGCCTTTGTGGACAGGTGGAGAGGGTGGGGTGGGAGATTACAGTATATTCAAAGAACTGAAAGGCCAGTGAAATGAGAGAGTTAAGAGCCTCTGAGATTTGAGGACAAGGCTGAAGAAGCCCTAGGGAACAGAGCATGGAGGCCTTCTAGTCATGTTCAGAATGTCTGTGTTTTTACCTTAACATACAGCACAATGTCAGTACCTCAGACAGTGCCTATCTCATAGCAGGTGTACAAGAAATATATGGTGAAACTACAGTGGTTGCAGGAGATGAAGCTAGTGACGTGGGCAGGAGCTGGGCCTCTGATGGCCTTGTAAAACAGACAAAGGAGTTTGAACTTTACATGAAGAACAGTGGGCTGCCCCCTGAAGGGTTTAGGCATACTTAAAAGATGACTTAGCATGGAGAACAGATGGAAAGGATGCAGGACTAGAAGCAGAAAACCCAGTGAGGAGATTATTGCAACAATCTATGAAACAGAGGGTGGTGGCCTGGCCTAGCATGGTGGAATGGAGAGAAGAAAACAGAGTCCAAAGAAGGAAGCAGAACTGAAAGGACTCAGTTCCTTTTCAGATTTAGCGCAGCAGAATGGCTGCCAAGTTCCTGTCTTTAGCGCCTTGGTGAATGGTAGGGTGCCTGACTGAGAAGGAGCAGGTTTAGAGCACAAAGTCACTTTGAACATTCAACTTACGTCACCTTTGGGTCATCCAAGTGCAATAGCCAAGGAGGCAGTCAAGAGGTTGGAGCTGAGACTGAGGCTTGGGAAACTGCAGCACAGAGACAGAAATGGCACTTTAAGATAGATCAGAGAAAGTGCTGAGTTTGGACAAAGGGATATAATCTATCCTTTACATGGAGAAGGAGAGAATGGAGAAAACCAAGAATATGTTGCCATGGAAGCCAAGGGGAGGGAAGACTTTAGAGGAGAGACTGGTCAGCAGTGTCAAGTTGGAGAAGGAATGCCAAGACATAGTTCCATGTTCTGGTTGGTTTGTTCGTTTGGCAGGTTGCTTTTCCTTCAGGGTATTGATCATAATCTGTAAAGCTTTTTTCCCCATTGTCCATCTCCTCCTAAGACTGTCTAAACAACATGAAGGTTTGTTCCCCCACCGTATTACTAAAGCCCAGTAGAAGACGTTTGACGCAAAGGTTCTCCAAGGTCTCTGTTGAAGAAATGTGTGAAGAATAAATACAGGAATGCTTTAGGAAGAAATCAGCATTGCAGGAGAAATTGTAGATGGAAAGAGCAGCAATAAAACCCATGAGAAAGGGCTGAGATGTCAGAGAGGATGGGGCAGGCTTGGTTGGTCTTGGATGACACAGAGATATTCAGTAGATCATTTCCCATTAATCCCCTTACCCAAGAACCAGAGATTAAAAATTGCTCTGCCATGAGTTTCTGCATTGCCCATATGGATTCACTACTCTAGGATGTTTCCATTCCTACTACAATTTTATTGCCAGAAAACCATGAGTAAATAGGTTGCGAATGAGAATCTCAATTCTAATCCTCTACATCATGAGCACCAGGATCTCAAGAAGCTATTTCATCCCAATGACTGACCTTGTAGCCTAACACCAATTGCTCCAGTGCTTAAGACAAATCAATGCACAGACATCTGCCCTTAGAAAGCAGGGAAACAATTGGACAGGGGGTTATTTACATTAATAAATAATTAGTCGGCCAGGCACCGTTGCTCACGCCTGTAATCCTAACACTCTGGGAGGCTGAGGCGGGTGGATCGCTCAAGGTCAGGAGTTCGAAACCAGCCTTAGCAAGACCAAGACCCCGTCTCTACTAAAAATAGAAAGAAATGAATTGGTCAACTAAAAATATATAGAAAAATTAGCCGGGCATGGTGGCGCATGCCTATAGTCCCAGGTACTTGGGAGGCTGAGGCAGGAGGATCCCTTGAGCCCAGGAGTTTGAGGTTGCTGTGAGCTAGTCTGACACCACAGCACTCTAGCCCAGGCAACAGAGTGAGACTCTGTCTCAAAAATAAATAAATAAATAAATAGTCACTCTAAATCACTGTAAGAGTGACTTCACAGCACTAAAGAAGCAGATGCCTTAGTTCACATAAAACCCAATTCGATTTATAAATTTTGATTTCAAAGTAAACCTCTTAAAAATACATTTGAAGATTTGCTCCCCATTATCCCCAAAATGATAGACTACATTAACTATGTCCTAATTAAATGTTCTAAATCTGGACTGAAACTCACTAGGGGGTGGGGGAAGCCTGCATCTTCATACGACTGCCCCAATTTACTGAGCATCAAGGGGCCCATTGACCTTTACACATTCTTAAATCAATCAATTAGCTGGGACATACCTTCTTACTTTCAAAATGAGGAGGCTGTGAATAGGATGAGATTTCATACAAAGGACTTTTCAATAAACAAAAACCACAAGCATCAAAAGAATGTTTGTCCTGAGGGCTGCCAAGGAAGGCCTCATGATAGAATGAAAGACAAGACCAGGAGGCAAAACCTATTAGCAACTGGCTCCCAGGACAGCAAAACCACTATCTTTCCCACTCTGCCCACTATCCCCTCACTTCCATTCTCTCCCTCAGTGTTTGGTATTACCTCACGTTTGTACGCCAGCAAACACACAGAACCTGGCATAGTCAGCTTTGGGAAGGTGCAAGGAGGGAAGGAGCCGGACGGCCTAGGTTTGAATCCAGCCTAACACTAGCTTGAGCAAGGGACTTCACAGCTTTAGTTCTGTATCTGTAAAGTGGGGATGGGAACAGTAGCCTCCTGATAGGACTGCTGTGAGGATTAAATGGGTTAATAATTATAAAGCACTTGGAACAATGCCTGGCAAACAGTAGAGAAGAGTTTCCCAATTTCGGCATTATTATTATTACCACCATCACTGTTTGACCTTGAGCCAGTCACTGTTCACTGTGGGGTTAAGTTTCCCCATCAGTAAAATGATGGGGTTGGGTGACCTTATCTCAGGAAGATCCTCACTGGCTTAACTCCTCCGTAATTCTTTGAATCCTATTTACAACTCTCTAATCCTCCTAAGGCTCTGAGCCCTAAGACCAGCAACAGGAAGTGAAGGTTACGCTGGTTCTCTTTCAGGTCCCTGAGGTGTACCAGCCCTGGAGCTTCAACTCCTCCCAGCCACAGGCTGGTCCCAGAGTCCAGAGTCCAGCCAACCAGCCTTCCTTATTATTATACATACTAACTGTTCAGAGATCAAAATATTCATCGTGCTACTCAAAGCTGTGCATAAAGCACAAGCATAAGAAAAGGACACACAGTTCAGAGGAAAGAAATCAGAGAAAGAGAGACAAGGTACAATCAAAAGACCAAAGCAAACATGACAGACCAAAAATACACTCTGCCCATGAGAGTATTTATTTAGCATCCTTCCTCTAATAGCAATTAAGAGTACTTCAAACTACAAGGTGGCTTTGTAGCAGGGAAAATTTTCCTTACCTTGAGGCACAGCCCTCTCAAAGTGACTTCCCCTCCTCTTCAAAGCCAGGCAGTCTTCCCTGGGGAGCAGATGCTATGGGAGTCCAGTGTCTCAGGGGCAAACACCTTTCTCTGAAAGCAGTTACTTACCCAACGTTTACTTAACCTCCATTCTGCCCAAAAGTAAAATGAGTGTTCAGGATGACCAGGCCCCCTTCCCTTCTGCCCTCAGTGTCCATGTCTGTAAAATGGAGGAGGCAGGAAGGCAAGCCACCTAATTTTCAAGTTTCCTAGCAGCACTGAAGTTGTAGGAGTCTGCTGTCTGTCACGATTTCCACTTTGCATGGGAAAGGGGTTTTTTAAATTTTTTTAAATGAGGTTTAAAAAAAATAGTCATCGTTATTTGTTATTTTCTGCCTAAAGGTAGACTTCTTGGGTTCAAATCCCAGTTGTACTAGTAGCTCTGACTTTGAGCAAATTACTTAACCTCTCTGTGCCTCAGATTTCCCACCAGTAAAATAAGGATAATAGTACCTTCCTCATAGATCAATTAGGATTGATCTAGTTAATATATATAAAGCATAAAATACTTAGAACTATGCCTGGAACACAGTAAACATTATTTTGATGTGGTTATCATTATTTACAAAGTTACATGGTTTTTCTGTTCAAAGAGAAAATGTATTTGGAAGACAGCATGCAAGGACATATGTATACACAAAGCAGGCAAGTAGAAAATCTGGGTTCTAGTCATGACTGCCTCAAACTAGCCATATGTTTATTGATGAAGTACTACCCCTCTCTGGGCCTCAGCCTCCAGAGCAGACAGAATAAGAATATCCCTGAAAGTATGCAGTTCAGAAGTAATATATTGACAGTCAGTGTTCTATTTGACCACAGTTTTAAACCCTATGATGAATTTTTTAAAAATTGATTTCATTCTCAATATTTAAAAATCTGGAGATTTTTCATAAAACTTCAAAATATCCAAAGTTCTATTCAGCCCTGGACCCTCAGCAGTGGTTCTTAAAGTGCAGTCCCTCAACCAGCAGCAGCTATATCACCTGGAAACTTATCAGATATGCAAATTCTCAAGCTCCATCCCAGACCTACAGAATCAGAGACTCTGGACATGAGAGCTGGCCATCTGTGTCTTAACAAGCAGGAGATTGATACACACTGAAGTTCAAGAACCACTGCAGCAGAGGAACAACTGGCAGGTGATGAAGAGCAACGGCCCCGTTAGACAAGAGGGGCGGGAGGTGATCTCTGTTCACCATTGTATGCTCTACTCCCTGTGGTCTCTGAGTCTGCCACTGAGGATTGGTCTGCATTTACCAGGCCACCCACAGCACTCAGCTTCCTTATCATCCAGTCCCTGAGAAGGCCTCGGGCTCACCAGCTGTGATCGAGATGGACCACCTCTTCTTACAACAGAGTAATGAGCCCCCAGGCGCCGTATGCCACTAGGATTGTGTTCTTCCAAATCAGAACTGTATGAAAAGCAGGCTGCGCACACCAAGGGCACAGTTGAGAGAACAAACTGTTGAGTTTCCTTTATTAATCACAACACAATCCGCACAAGCAGCTGCTATTAAGAACAGCTGCAGCTGCTAAAAGGGTGATCTTGAAGCAGCCTAGAAAAGTGCTTACAGTTGAATACCCATAACAGGCACAGGCACGTGCAGACTTGCAGTCTATTGGCTTGGTTCTTCCTCCTAATCCTTAGTGCTTCTCTCTGGACCAGAAATCAGCCTCTTTCCATTCCCTGGCATAGGGTGGGATGGGATAAGTGAGATGGTGGTTTTTGTTTGTTTGTTTGTTTAGAATTAGTATAATATAGAGAATTGGGGTGAGCTTCAAAGGACTTGAGTTTCATCCAACTTCAATCATTTAGTGGCCTTGAGTGAGTTACTTAATTTCTCTTGATTATGGTTTCTTCCTATGTTAAAATAGATACAATAGTAATACCTACTTCATAGGGTTGCGGTGAGGAATAAATCAAACGATCATGCATATTAAAGTATTTCGTAAACTATGGAGGACTAGATAACAATAAAGGCTTATTATCATCATCCTATGAAGGCTGCAGTTTGGCCCATAAATCATCAAATGTAGGACTCACTGTTTCTAGTTTACCACTATCAAAGGTGAAATCAGAGAATCACACAGCCACAAAGGGCCTTTTGAGGATCCCTAATCCAACTTTTCTCCCTTCCTCGCACCCACCCCCATCCCTGAAAGCTATTAGCAAGAGCTGAGCCAAAGGCTGGTCTCACCTGGAAAAGCACAAACAGGAAGCTCACTACATGCCAAGGCAGGCAGCCCATTCCATCATATGCCTAATCTGAACATAGACCATTCTTCCTTGTAGAAGCCAAATCAGACTTGCTGTGATTTAAGTAGCCTTAAAAGCTCCTTTCAAGTTTACCCTCCTGCCCCCATGGCCTTTACACCTACTGGTCTTTCTACTCGGAATATGCTTTTATCCAATCTTCAGATGGTTGGTTCCTTCTTCTCCTTCTATTAATATTTCAAATGTGTCTGCTTCAGGGAATCCTTCTCAACCATTCTTCACTCCATCCTACCCAGGTACACACCATCACAATACTCTATGCTTCTTGTGTTTTCATAGTGCACATCCCTGTTTATTTGTATGTTACCCTTGTTAAATCCTCCAGAGAAGACAAGCTCTGCGGAGGTAGCAACCTTGTTTCTCTTTTTCACCACTCTGTGTACTCACATGGTAATTGCACCACAGTAATTACACTGCCAGGAGGTAGGCATGCCAACATATGTTGATTGAATTTATGAATTAATGAATGAATGCTTAACACCATGCTGTGCACATGGTAGACATTTAAATACTATTAATAGTTGGAAAAAACAAAAACCTTAACCAGCCTTATATCAACTCCCACTACTGACTTGACTCAACTCACAAATATTAATAGTAATCAAGTCTTCTTGTGTTGTGGGAAAAAATAAAGAAACAAATTGAACAACAGGTCCCTATGCCAGCTTTATTCAGGGCTGCACTGTCCCTAGTTATCTCTTTATCTGGAACACAGGGAAATCATGAAAAAGCACTTAAGTGGATAAAAAACAGATAGCTGTTTCCTGGAGACAGGGCCTCACAAAATGGCATAATTATGATCTTAAAGGGATCCCTCAGCTGGCAAGTCCTTATCCAGGTCCATTGTAAACAATGGTCATAGGCCCTAAGAACCAGTTGGGCAAGGCCTTACAAATCAGACCTGGAAAATGCATGTCTATAGGGCTTGTACCTAACCTACCCATTCCACACTCAGTCAGACTCACCCACTGTATACCCTCAGCTCAGAGGGGAGCAGAGAGGCCCAGAGGGGAACGAACCTGCCACCCTTGCCTTGTCTAAGACTACAGAATCCATGAAATTCAGGGTAGAAAGGTTGATAAGCTCTTTGCAGGCAGTGCGATCAACAGCTGGGTTGAGTCTTGTTCTACAACTTAGGCTGTGACTTCAAATGAAGTCACATCACCTCCTAGAGTCTCAGTACCCACATCTAGAAATGGAGGTTAATAATTTCTACACAACCTTTCTCAAAGCCTCACCTAAGGATAATACTATGCCAGATGTGAATATGTATTGTAATCTATAAAGCACTGTGCAAAGGTAAATTATTATTATTGATGGCAAATAAGAGTAGTTTATAACAACAAAGAATTGCTGCAATTTGGATCCCAGAGTAAGTATCTGAACACTTGGAGGATGACTGATAAAGCATATCAAACACCTTAATGGGAAAGAAAAAAGACAACTTGTGCCTGTTCTACATTCTGTACAGCCCTGACTAGTGCCTGTTCTACATTCTGTACAGCCCTGACTATGGGCATGCCCAAGGACCAGGAGCACCCTAAGATGCCTGTGCAAGGAAAAGTCAAGGTCCACAGGAAAGGAAACATTCCCATGGAATCTGAGTCACCATTTGCTGCTCTCGGTCAACAAGCTACAGTAATCATGTTGGACATTTCTTAAATTGTCCTGGAATAAGTCTTAAGAAATATAGAAATGTAGAAAAAATTCCCCTACCCCCTTCTGCCCCAAAAGAAGATAAGATCAAGATTTTGACTCCAGAAAAGATGATATAGCATAGCTTAATAGAAGAGAAAAATCATAAACAGAAAATGTCAGAAAAAGTGCTCATTTCTTACATACAGCCTGCAATAAGAAGCTTCACAGGGAAAAGCTCTTTTTAAAGAGTGACTCAAGTCACTTCACACTTAGTGAGCACCTATTATATCCATGACCCTACTGGGTGCTGCAAAGATAAATAAGCCAGGGATTCTTTACAGCATGGGAAAGAACGTGCTAAGGGCCATAAAAGAGGACCAGATATTAGGAGAACACAGAGGAAAGGTAATTTTTTTTCTCCTTAGAGAGATATAGGAAGTCTTCATGCATCAAGAGGAATTTGAGCTGGGAGAGGAAAATAAAGCAGAGATAAGGTGTCAGAAGGCCATCTGTAAGCTGAAACCCTTAACTGTTTCTGTGACATGGAGCCTCTTGACAGGCTGGAGAAGCCTATGGACCCCTGCAAAAACTAGCATATTTAAATGAGTATGATAACATCACACAGGATTTCAAAGAAAATCAGTATTAAAATACAAAATGCATTTTAAAAGTAAATTTGTGATAGAGTACCATACATGGCTATTATTAATAATACATTAAATAAAAGCTAGCAACAAGTCTAATAGCCACAATTTGTTGCCATATGGGCAATAACCGCAATGTGAAATGAAAATACCTATGATTTCTATTGGCAACAAAAACATAAGTATTACTACTACTACTATGGTTTTCTACCTACATTTATAATGCAAGGAAATGATATATTTCAGTTAGGGTTCATAAAAATAAAGACGTCATTTTTTTCCCATTCAAGTTCAGACTCCACGCTAATTGTTTCCATGGACACAAGTTAGGAAATCCTGATAGAGAAAAAAGCCTAAGCAAAAGAAGAAAGTGAGAAATATGGGATGTGTTACGTGACCATGTAGACATGCAAAGAAACAACTAGGGGGTGACACCAAAAGGCAAGTAAAACCCTCAGAAGTCATCAATGTGAGGGTTCATCACCCCCAACTATTAAATCACAGAAAGTGCTCTAAGTTCCAGAATGGTAGTTTCTTTTGAAATAAAAGGAAATGAATGAAAGAAGCTAGAAGAATATCATTCCACAGGTTTCAAGTTATAGCTCCTCTTTTAAACTGTGGTAGATGACAGCATATTAATAAATTTACTAAAAGAACACATATCTATCCCATATGGTCCCTGTTATGTAACTGTATGTGTAAGTATAAGCGTGTGTATAAACATAGATGTCCAGAAAAAATACACATCAAAATATTAATAGTGATTAAAATTTGGGAGTGATTTTGCTCTTTGCTTTGCATTTTCCATCATTGAAAAATGGGCAAAAAGAGGCTCAAAATAGGTTAGCAGACTTAGGGTAACACGCGTACTACACAGTACAAAACAGTGCTGGTACTAGAACTCAGAAATTTCTTTCTTTTGTACAATACAAAAGCTTTCAGATTCAAAACTGAACACTCCTGAATACATAAAGTACATATAATTATTAACCCCAACTTACATATTCAGAAACTGAGGCTTAAAGTCTAAGTGACTTATCCAAAGTCACACAGCAAATAATTGGAGAAGTCAGAGGTAGAATCTGGGTCTCCTGGCCCTCATGAGCACAGAATGTTATCACTGTTAAAAGCAAGAGCTTTGCATCATCCGGTCCTTGGTTAAGTTTCAGCCATGCCACTTATGTGCTGGTAAACTTGGACAAATTCCCCAATTTTTCCATTCCTAGGGTTTTTTGCCTCAAAGTGTCATGTGTGATGATTAAATGATACAATGAGGTAAAGCCCTATTGCAACCTCTGACAGAGTAAACACCCTGATCTCAATCACGATGCCTGCCTGTCTCTGTCTCAGGTAGAAGGACTCCAGTATTACCTTCCAGAAGCCAGTGGACGTTTCTGCTCAGTAGGCTCAGCAGCTTGGGTCTAGTCTCAAACGTCAACCAGAATCACGCTCATTGGCTTAGGAGCAGCACTGCTGGACAGCAGGCCTCACACGGGCAGGATGTGGAGTGCTGAGCAGCCAGTTTGGGGATCTCTAGAGATTCCAATTCAATGGATCTCACATGGATGCAGAGACTCTGAATTGTTAAAAAGCTTCCCATAAGAGTCAAAAGGGCTAACATTCAATGACAGTTCTCAGTGTTTGACAAGAGGGAATTTAACATTTCTGTGAATACAAAAGAGGCTCACCAATTGTGAGCAATGCCTTATCCAATGGGTGGCACAATGAGGAATGCTGGGAAGATGTGGGATTGTCAACAGCTCTAGGGCTCTCCTGTCAAGAATGAAGGGCAGCAACTGCCCAGAACCATGGAGGGAAAACTGAAACCAATACAAACTAGCACAAAAAAATGTTTAGCGGGATCCCCCTGCCCTAGATACATAACATTTTCAGAGCTGGAACAAACTTCAGAGATTATCTTGTCTATTATACAAATACTGCACATTAGTAGCTACAACTCTAAGGAACTTACCAAGCACTTGGAGGCCCACAAAGCAAAAATTCACAATAAATTCCCACAATAAATATTGCTCAGTGAATTACTTAAAAGAAAAGTGGCAAACACTGCAAAGGCAGGACTTCATAACGGCCTACTCTGGAGATATAGAAAGCACCAAGGCCAGGTGCTGTGGCTCACACCTATAATCCCAGCACTTTGGAGGTCAAAGCAGGAGGATTGCTTGAGCCTAGGAGTCCGAGACTTGCCTGGACAACATAGCAAGACTCCATCTCTACAAAAAACCTAAAAAATTAGCCAGGTGTAGTGTGTGCCTATAGTCCCATCTACTTGAGAGGCTAAGGCAGGAGGATCATTTGAGCCCAGGAGTTCCAGGCTGCAGTAAGCTATAATCAGGCCACTGCACTCTAGCATGGGTGACAGAGTAAGACCCTGTCTCTAAAAAGAAAAAAGAAAAAAAAAATGAAAGTACCTAAAAATATGGTAGGTCCAGAAACACTCAGAAGTACCACACTACAAGTTTAAAACTTGGAAGCAGCCATGTGGGTATTTATTGGCCTGGAAGCAGATAACAGCCAGCAAACTATTTTCCTAGAGTTGATGGGCAAAGGAAAAGGGGGAGCGGTCCCCAAAGACCCTTATAAATGTCTCAAAATTTTTGCTCACGATTTTGTCCTCAGAACCCTGCACGCTGCTTGGCAAACACTATTACATTCATTTAAGTATTTGTTGAATGCCTGAAAGAAAGAGGGAAAGAAAGAGGAAGAGACAGAGACAGATAGGCAGATGAATTCCAAGGAAGTGGGGCCTTTTGGTTATCTGCCCCAAAAGTAATAGAAACTGAATGCTAGTACAGTGAAAGGAACATGAACTTTTTAGTCAGAGATACTTGGGTTCAAATTCAAGCTTGGCATAAGTATATGACCTTTTTGAGCCTCGGTGTTTCATATTTTAAAAAGGGTAACACCACCTACTTCACCTCCAAAATAGGCATGATGATACTTCTCCTAACAATATTGGTTGTGGGAAGATTTTATGAGCTATAGATTCATGCAAAGTAGGTAGCACCGCGGTCAGCACATAGTATGAGCTGAACAAATGGCAGTGCATGTTGGAATTAATCATGCCCCCTACAGACAGAGCCAATATCCTCCAAGGCTGCCCCAATTGTACTCCATAGTTCTTTCTGATGCCAAGCTGCAGAAATAATTTCAGTTTAAGTTCACTAGATTTTCTAATAAAGTACATTTCTTTAAATAAACAATAAAATCATGTATATACTCCTTTTCAGTTAGCAAAGTAATTTCGCATTCAGACATTAATTCTGAAATGATGCATTACTGTCATCTATGCTTAATAGAAGAAGCAACTAACACCACACAGCCAGCAAGAGGCAGACTGGGACTGGCACTACAGATTTTAACATTTCGTTACAATGACCATGAATTTACTCAATCAAAAATTCTAATTAGGTGATCCTATTATGGAACAAAATATTGAACTCAGAGTGTTGCAGAAATCAGATGCTACTTGTATTATGCTAATACTTAGCTGGAATCAAAAACAAAATCCTGAAAGAAGAAGTAATTTTTTAAAAACAAAGCCACTCCTCTGGATTTCATGTATCCATTCCTAATAGTCTCAAGTAGGAGATGAGGAACATGTTTTAGAGTAAGACTGACCTGAGTTTTAGTGACATCTCTAACATTTTTTAGCCATATCAAGTTTCTTAAGCCCAATAAATTTCGATATCCTCACATATATAATGGCAAAGCAATACCTACACAAAAGGCTATGTGAAGTTTTTGGCTCTGAGAAAGTGATTAGTAAATGATTAACTACTCTAATAATCATGCCATGGTACGGACCACTTGGTCTGTAGGTTAGGGGACTGCTTGTCTCCTCCTCCAGCATCTGCATACTCCCTGTTCTGCATCTGTTCAATGGGGACACAACCAGCCTTCATCCAACCCCACCAGGGAATGAAGATAACAAAAGAGCTGGCAGAGACATTATGCAAATACCAAATATTATTAAAACATTAATGAACTCTGGCAATTTCCCTGAATTTTGATAAATGGTGTTTATTATGCACTGCCAGCCTCTCACATAATTTGGGCTCTCAAATATTAACTAGGTAATAACAGCAATCATTCTCCTGAAAGACCAAGGTATAGAGAAATAAGGAGTGAATCTAGATGACTCCAGCTAACACCTGTCTCCAAAACATCAGAATTTCTGTGCAAAGAACAGCAGGACAGATCACAGTAACCACCAGCAGGCTCAGATCAACCCCACAGCCTGTGCAGAATTCTGCTTTGATAGGACAGTGAAGTGTCTTGGTGCTGACAGGTCATTGATTACGACACCTGTCTGCCACCCCTCTGCTCTTCTGTGTAAAATTGCCTACAAACAAGACAAAATGAAAAGGGTCTGGGAAGCTGGAGGGGCTTCAGTCCAGACTAATAATCTTACACAGGAGGACAGCGGCATGCCCCCGACCCTCCACCAACCAACTGCCTGAAACCAGAAGCAGCAGCATTACCTCAACTCCATTAAAGAGGCTTGTACCCAATTCCTTGGCTACTTCATTCCGTACGGCAGGATAATGTTTTTAAGCTGCCAACAATCCTCAGGTACAGTTCAGATGCAGAACAAAGCCAGGAGGACTCACTCCCTACAACTCGCAGAAATGAGGGCCTGGTGCCACCCAAGCGACACCCTAACAAGCTGGGGGTCATCTAGACATCTCATTCTCATATTCCTTAAAGAACCAAGTCTGTGGCAAGTGAAACTAAGTGTACAAAAAGAGATTTTGTTTTTTAAGCCAAGCACAAATCTGCTTTAGAAAAAGTAAAACCACACTGGGACCCTTGCTGTCGCCAAACCTTCACTCATCTAGAGCAGCCAGCACCTCATGAAAGGGAAGTGAGGAAGTCACAAATGAATGCAGCACCACGTAAGCTCATTTCACCATCTACCTTCTAGTGTCCAGAGGGGCAAAAGGCTTAAATGACACTCTCCTGAATTTTCTCTCCTGCAGGTGGAAATACCAAATTCTCAGGGGGCAAGAAAGCCTTCTCTTGCAAGGTCAACTGGATAAAAAGAAATAGAAGCAAATCCGGTTTACCTGTCAACACAATGCCATGCATGCCATTAAACACATGTGTAAATTAAGCACCCTAGAATAATTCGCTCTTTTATATTTGGATACAGGCTTTACTAATTCAGTGTATCACTGTGGGGTTAGCATAAAAGTTCCTAATGAGCCAAGCACCTAAACTTACCACTTCCCATACTCTCCCATTTTCTAACCCTGATTGGGGTGACCCAGTACCTTTCTCTGGTGAATGACCTAGGGCAAGAACCAACAGCACTGATGTGGGGGCTGTAATAACACAATGGCACACTTTCACTATTTATGCCAAAGAGAAAGGCTGTAATTAAGCAACATAAATAACTGCCCCCAGCTTTCTGTGTGTGGCTTTCTGACAATCACTGGGGTGGTTTTCAGATCTAGAAGCTTTGTAAACTTTGTAGATTTTAAGCTTCCCTCTGAAAGCTCCTACCAGGTTACATATTAAAAAAAACAAAACATTTAATTCATCTAAATAGCTGAATGATCGAATATCTCAACAAAGAGTTTTTCAACCCAATACACAATCTAGGATACATTTGGAGAGTGTGGAACAAAAGGTTAAAACCAGCCAAGGTTTTTAACATGCTTCATCCAACTTCCTAAAGCATTAATACTACTGGCGGACAGGCGTTCAATTTGTATCACCTCCTACTTGGTCGGGGTGGGGGTGGGGGAAGAAAACCTAGAGGGAAGAAGGTATCCCAGGACAGAACCAGCGGCAGATAGCCGGCTGAAATACAAGTAGACTGCAGGAAGAAGGCAAAACCCGTGTTTTCCTCTGGCCAAAAGACCTTTTCCAATCGAATTTTTCTATACCTAGAAAATTGGCTGAGGATGTATCTGTAGAGCGCACACAGAGACACGCGTTAGAGCAGCGCTACACCCGAGTACCAGTTCTGCGGAACGTTAACGACCGGCCACGTACTGCATGACAGCCAGGGCTCCACTGGCGGAGCCATAAGCTACATCCGATGCTCCCATCACCCGGCACTCATACTACACCTCAGTAGCAAAAATCCCGACGGCAAGACACCTGGGGAGTGGTGGGCTCTGTCTCTCGGGCCCAGCTCAAATTGCTTTCCTCTTTCAGGCAGGACTCATAGGTGAGAGGCTGGGATGTGGGAGTGGGCGGCATATTTCTAACCCGGACTTCTCCTGGCCACCTCTCTCGGCCAGCGCTAAGACTACACACAAAGAGGAGGGGGCAGACGCTCCTTAGCAGCCAGAGCTCGGTGCCCGGTCATTTCCGAGCTGGGAATTAGGAATTCCGAGCTCAGCAAGAACCCCAGAGAAGCTACGGAAATGCTTCCGATCGCTTCAAATGGAAGTCAGTTTGCAAACCAAAGTTGCAGGAACTCCGGGCGCCCAGACTACTTCAGCGGGTTACAACGGAACACCCAACAAGTTTGGCCACCCGGGGCTTGGCATGACAGCGCCGCGCCGCCAGACGAGAGAAGCAACTTGTCGCTCGGGCCCGGAGCCAGAGCCCCGAGCTCTCTCCGCATCCAAGACTCAGCTCTGGGAAAGCGCAGGTCTGAGCCTCCGGGAGCCGCGTCCTTTAATTGAAAGGCGCCTCCGGGTCTCACCTGGACAGCGCTGCTTCCAGGGGCTTCCCCCAACAGCGCAGCGATGCACCACGAACACCTCACCTGCCTGCCCGCCCCCGGCGGCTGAGAAATTAACAAAAGAACAAGCGAACTGGGGGAAAGGGAGACCCGGCGCAAAGTATAGTAAGGAGGGGAGGGCAGGCAGCCGGCTTGCGGCGGACAGAGAAGGGAAGAGGCGGCACAGAGATCGCTTATACTCCAAGCACCCGGCTCCGGGAAGGAAACCGAGAAGGAAAGAGCTCGAAAAGGGGGAATGGGTTCTCTACTCCGCTTCCCATCTCCCTCTCACACACACGCACACACACCTCCCCCTTCTCTCCTTCTTACCCAGCATGGAAAAGATGAAATCCTTGGCTGTGTGGATCTCCAGCGCTCTCTGGTCGTCGTATTCCCGCTGGTCGTGCTTCGTAAATTCTTGGATGAGTTTGTTCAATTCCTCCACCCGGGCTCCCGACCTGAAATCCAGCTCCGGGAACGCAGGCTTGTTGTTACAGCCCAGGGAGGCTGCCTTGCTGGCGGTGGGAGCCGCCATCTTCATGCAAAACGCGCCGAGCAGCAGCTCCGCGGCGGCCGCGGCACCCGCCCCCGCCCCCCACCCCGCCCCCCGGGCCTCCTCCCCTCGCCGGCTCCCGGGCTGCGGCCCCGGCCCGTGGGCGCGCTGGCGGGCGCTCCCCCGCTCCGTGCGCTCCGGGCGTCCGGGCTCCGGGAGGAGCTGGACTGCAGCGAGGGTGCGCGTGTGGCCCCGACACCCTTTTCTCTGGCCCCACGCCCGTCCCGATGCCGCGCGTCCCTTGCCTCCCCTGGCCCTCGCTGGCAGCGACGACAGCGGTCGTAGAGCCGACCGTAGCCTCCCCCAGGGCAAGGAAAGTGAAGTGGAAACAATGTGAAATTCACCAGCTCAGAAATCAACAAGCTGCCGGCTCCCGTGTTACGGAGCCAGCACCAGCGTCCCCATTTAAAGGGACAGCGCACCCAGTGGAAGGAAAAATAAATAAATGACAGAGGTCTGCGCGCCTATGCCACTTGCCAATGTGTACTCGGGAAGACGTGCGAGGTGTGGACAGATTTTTTTCTTCAGCGCCCACCCCCCACCCCTTTCGGAACAGGGCTTGCCAAGTGCATTCAAGGAGAAGGGAGTCTTCCTCTGTCTGATTTAAAGGGCGGTGTCCTGGGCGAGGACATACATCTCTATGCGCGCGTATCCTTCTCTATCCCAAGAACTCTAATACCTTTACATGGTGAAGGAAACTGCCTTGAGGAATATGAAACCTATCTTCTGCCCTTTTTTGGCATAGATTTCCAAGCATGATAAGATTAATCGTATCAAAAAAGAGGGTGCATAACTCGCCCAGTATAAATACTCCCATTAACCGCTAAAGTATCCCTATCTTTGCCCTAGGTAATTGATTTACCTGCTTATTCAACTTAACATATAATGAGTTAATGAGGTCTAATCTACTCTAATATAAGGATAAGGAAACTAAAGGGTGGGTGTGGGGGAGGGGAACAGAATGAATTGCCCCAGGTTCCAACGAATGTTGAATGAGGAGATGAAAATTCTCTCATTCAACAGTTACATTTTGAGTGCCCATTATTTGCCAGAGGTAGTGCCAGAATCTGAGTGGACCGTGAGAAGCCAAAGGACATGGTTCCTACAATGGAATTAGACTTACAAGACAAGGCAGATTCAATCTAAGTTATAGTCCTTCAGACAGAATAGAATCTCAGAGGTAATTTTAATGTTTATGAGGTATGTGACTCAAACACTTAGAAGGCCCATCGGCTCTTAGAAACAAAGGTTATCTTCCTCCCAAATTCTCCAAAATTCATCTCTTCTCTATCCCACTGTCCCTGATTTAGATCAGGCCTTTTCATTTTCTTACCTGGGTTCTCATGGCCAAGAATACAAATTGTTTTGTTAGACCTGGAAGGAAATCTAGGGAAAGAATGCCATGCTTTCCCCTGTAAAGTGGGAATAATAATAATTCCTGTCTCACAGGTTGTTTTAAGGATTATGTGAGATAAAGCAGGGCAAGCACTTAGTACAAAGACTAACATAATAAGTACTTAATAGAAGTTAGCTATTATCAGCTTCTACTATTGTTGTCGTTATGAACTTAATTCCTTCCCCTCTCTACAATCTATTCTCCACATTGTTGCCACGGTGATCTTTACAAAACACAGATCTGGCCACTGACATCCCCAGGGAATTTTTCTCCTCTTTCTTTCTTTCTCTACTTTATACCAAAGCTGATTCCATATCTGCCTTTACCTTAAAGCGTCTGTCTTCAGGACATTCTCCCCCAGGAACCTCCACTGTACCCTTTCAGAAGTGTTCATATGATGCTGATTAATTTTGACCTTGCTTTATCATTGTTAATGGAAGTTTCAGACTATGAGATTCTTGGAGACCAGTGCTACATGTTACTCATCTTTGTATTTCCCGCAGGATTTGGTCCTACACAAGGTCCTCTATGTTTATTGAACCAAGTAATGAGTGAAGAACTTTGTCATAACAAGTTAATTTTTCTTGCTTTTGGTGTCCTTCTCTTTTTCACCCACTCAGTATGAAAGAGGGAGGATACGTGCCTAGATAAATGCTAGTGAACTGATGAGAAAGCTACTTCTGGCTTTTGCAGCTCTGCTCTGCTACCCTGACTTCTCATCCTGAGAGGGTGTTACCATTACCTGGACCGTGGTATAAGCCACACAAGTGGTTGGCACTCCAGCACAAATTGATCCACTCCCATCTCTTAACAGTCTGTTGTGATCCAGACAGGTATCTGTGACACAGCTGGCTGAGGCACAGGTATCCCGTGGATCAGAATGGTTCTAGTTTACCTCCAACGTATGTAGTACAGTGAGAAATACTTTAGACTACAAAGTCAAGACACTTTTTTGTTGTTGTTAATTTCCAAAAGCATGAATGAGGCATCACTCCTCCTTTGTTTCTACGTTTTTTTGTGATACTTATATTCATAGAGAGACAACAGGTAGTTAGCAGAAGCTACTCTGATTGCACCTTAGTTTGGGGCCTTGGGGGTTTGAATGAGTAAATGAATGAAAGGTCTCTCTGATCTTCTTCATTGTCTGTTGTTGTTTCCATCAGCCAGATGAGAATTCTATGAATCCGTGACCCTCACTGAGCCTGTATGTTTACAGAATGTAGCCAAATGATAATCTAAATACTCTTCATTGGCTTTTATAAAATTCTGATAAGATTGTATAAATATCTCTTGTTGAATTAGAATAATAGGGGAAAAAGATCAGAAACCATAATTCCCTGAATTGGTCTCTTGGGAGACTTTTAAACCTCTGGGTCCTAGTACAACGAGCTACTCAAGGGCATGTGTTGTGTTTTTTCACCTTTGTAAACACTGCTTTAATATAGTTCCTAGCCCATCTAATGTCTAATGTTCAAATGAAACAATAAAAGAATGAATGAATGAATACCAACCCTCAAAGTTCAGGAAGTCAGTATTTAGGTGATTTTTGCTACTATTTACATATCTCAATGTAAGCTATCCATGGTTTCACAGTGTCATTTAAGTGTTGTTATAAATATAAATATTTCTGCTTGTGTCTAATTAAATGCTCCTATTTTCATGCCTTTTTTTCCTGTGTATGTTATATGATCTAAGAGAAGGAAAGGAGATAGAGAGGAAGATGAGGCAAAAGAGAGAGAAAATAATTATTAGAAGATGCTAAAGAGTGTGTAAGCTTTGTAATAAAAATGCACCTTTCTGGCCAGGCTCAGTAGCTTATGCCTATAATCCCAGCACTTTGGGAGGCCAAGGCGGGAGGATTGCTTGAGGCTAGGAGTTTTAGACCAGCCTGGGCAGCATAGCATGACCTCTTCTCTATAAATAAAAAAATTAGCCGGGCATTATGGTGTGTGCTTGTAGTCCTAGCTACTTGTGAGGTTGAAGAAGGAGGATTGCTTGAGCCCAGTAGTTCAAGGTTACAGTGAGCTATGATTGCACCACTGCACTCCAGCCTGGGTGACAGAGCAAGACCATTTCTAAAAAAAAAAAAAAGAAAAGAAAAGAACCCCACATCGTTAGAGCTTTGACAGATTACTCGAGAAAGGTCAATGGAGTCTACCATCTAAATAAGCACTAAGGTAGGCTTTCCTTAGCTTGCTCCTGTAGCATCAAGCAGAATAGAGGAACTTCCTACATTTCCAAACTGCAGTCCCACTTAGAGGTTGAACTTGCCCCTGGACTCCCTCACTTCCAAATTTTACTGGCATGTGAAAGAAGTCTTCATTCTCTGGAGCTGTTTGTTGTTAAATACAGCTCTGAAGTTCTGTGGCAAACTCTCAGCCATGAATAACTGGGCTGTGCAGAGCATGTATTAAAAATAGCTAGCTCCACATCCATATGATGGATTAACAAAATATAATTTTAAACAAAGATTCTTTGGTCTGACAGAGATTTAAATAGCCCAGGCTACAAGATCTGGCCTTCCTGGGCAGCTGGATTTTCAATAAAAGTCTAACAAATGGAAGTGGCCCGGGTTTCTTATGATTTGAAAATGTAGGCAGGAAAAAGAAGAGGCAAACATTGCAGACATGTGGAATGTTGACAGTAGAAGGAACTTGGAAAGTAAATCTCACCACCTTTATTTTGCAGACAGGAGAACTGGAACACCAAAGGGAAAAGGAGACTTGCCTAAATAGTAGAAACAGCTCTGTTTCTATTTTCATACTAACTTCAAATTTAGTAAATATTTATTGTTTCCAGACTGCCAGAAGGGGCATGGAAAATGCCATGAAATTTGGCTGAAATCATGATTTAAAAAAATGAGTAGTCCTCGGGCAAAATACACTCATGGCACTTGAAAGTTAAATCTCAATAAACCAGGAATTGCTGATATTTGGAATTACTTGACAACTGCTTTTTCCTGGCAACTGGTGAATAATCAGGATAGGAGCTTTGTGAATCTCTTCGGTATTCACAAACAAAGGTACAAACGTCCCTGCTTGGGCAAATCTAGCATTTTAACCTTTTATAAGATTAGGTCCTTGAAATATTAGTGAGGTCCCCAGAGCGGTATGGATAACCCTCTTCACTCAGACTATTCAGTTCTAATAAAGTGAGGCCCTTGTGAAGGCCAGACCCCTGATGTGTTCACATGGTTAAGAGGGCCGTGTCCCACTGGCTCCCCCAACCCTGTGTCCTAAGAATCCTGAGGGCCTGAATAGTCTAGCTGGAAGGAAAATAATAGCAATATAGATCTTTCCACCCCACTCTGTGGTTTTATCCTCTGCTCCTACTGTACTCAGGGGAGAGAAATCTGTACATGTGGAAAGAAGAAAATTAATTCTAAGAATGGAGATAACAATATCTGATAACAATTATTAACAATTTCTTACAACGATAGACTACTTTACAGTTCAACAAAGCACTCATCACAAAATTCATTTATCAGTTCCTTACAACCTCCTACTTAAAGCAGGTTAGTCAGGACTATTATTTCTATTCCCATTTTAGAGATAAGAAACCAAGGTTCAGAGAGAGAGAGATTTTTATGAGGTCACCAGGCAGTAATTGCCATCCTGCAGCTCTCTATCTAGATGTTATTTCCTCGCAAACAGCTTTTTCTGGACCTCTTCTGCCCCCAGACACCCAAGTTTAGGTCAGGTAAGCCCCTTGATAGGCTGTCCCTGTCTTGAGACTTCTGTCACTGCTCATTCCCATACTTCTTTGTAGCTGCCTGATAACTTATCTGTCTCCCTCACAAAAATGTACACAACTGGGTCTATCTTGATCACAGATGTATTGTCAGTACTATCACTAGATCTGGAACATAGTAGGTGTTCAACAAATGTTTGATAAATAAAATAAATGAATGAACCTGGTGTCAGGCTCAGCCCCCAAACTTGGGTCTTCTGATCAAACTTCACTGACTCTGTAGTTAGCAACCATTAATTATCCAGAAAAATACCAACAATCTCTTACATTTTAGAGATTGGGTACACTTTATCCAGCATTTCACATACACAATCTGATCCTAAAGCTTGATTCAAGTTCCATTATTGTAAACAAAGCCTTTTTTTCCTGTCTCTCTACCTTAAAATCTAAGCTCTGGCCATTTGCTCAATAAATTTATGACAAAATAACCTTTACAAAATCAGGTCTTTGTTTTCAATTCTTCCTTCTTTTGGGGAAAACCCATTCAACTTGACCTCTATACATCAGGTAAGTAAAGGCAAAGTAGTAATTGTATGTAATTAATACAAATAACTCTAGAAATCCTCTTTGTATATGAATGCCTTAACTCTATCAGCTGTTCTGGGGAAACTGTGACCAACCAATCCCTTGACACTGTTACAGTCTGCTCTAGCCCTCGAACTTGCCAAAATACCCAGTTTTAGACTCTCCAGGCCAATCCATATCCTGTCTTGTATGTACTTTGGGTACTGGATCATATGCTGCTATTAATACTTTGTCATGAGAAAAGTGGAGGCATCTGGCTTGTTTTGCTGTGGTCAATTAACTAAGGGGAAATTAATCTAATTTTTTTTTCTCTGTGTGGCTATAGAAGGTAGAACCAGGAGAGATGGGTGGCAGCTATAGAAATAAAGGCTTCAGCTCAGGATTTGGAAGCATTTTCGCACAATGAGCACTGCTCTGTACAGAATAGGCTACCTTATGAATTAGTAAAGTCCCCATCACAGGAAGTGTTCAGAACCGTGTTACCAATCTATCAGAGTTACACTAAAGGAGGTTCCTAAGTTGGTAAGGAGCTTAAGCTATGATCCCTGCGGTGCCTTTCAGCTTTGAGAAGCTCTGACTCTATGATCCATTTTCAGTTAACAGAAAACCCGAGAACTAGCTTCCTACAAGGACGCAGCCCACAACAGAGCTATGTTCTGCACTAAACACAAGGTGTTTTATATCCATTTCCACATAATGTTCAAGATCAAGGATTGTGACTTTTCTCTTTCTGGGCTTAAAATATATATTTCCTTGTTTCCAACTTTCTTGCTTTCCAATTGTAACAGGTTCTTGCATTCCACCCCCTTACAAAAACGTTCTGTGATACAAAAACATACCACTGACATCACACACAGATTATATACCTCATTTTTGTATTCAGGATAGTTCTCAGGAAAAGTAAAAGAAAGATTCTTCCTTTAACACACTAACTTACACACTCATTTTATAATGATAGAAGCTGGTCTCTGAGCAGATATATACAAGTGACAAGGGAATTATAGTAATGCCTGTTTTGTTTTCTAGACCTTGTTTAAAAAAAAATTCTGTAAACCCCTGCACTGTAACAAGATTATTGAAAAATGTGGCTTCCTTTTTCCCCAACCACACTCAGTGCAGCACATGAATAGAAGGAGTTGCTTCCCCTGGCATGAGACCTGGTATGTTGAGTTGTGGTCCAAAGCTCATTTTAAATTCCAAGTTACAAAACATGGACAGAGGGCATTTAAGGAAAATGCTGATGCTCCTTTAGCTCTGACAACATTATCACACAGAGCCATAAATATACTTCCTGGGCTAGGCTGTCTAATTCTGCTTTCTCTATTAGTATTTTCTAAGCAGAAAAATAAAAGCCCTACTCTCAAATCCCTTGCATTCCCCAGTGTTTCTGCATCATCTAATAGAAAAAAGAAGAAAAAAAAGGAAAGAAAGACAAAAGAAAGTAGGAAAAACAGAAAAGAAGAAAACACAGCTCCCTTACTCTATTTACTTTCTGATTATTCTTGTCTATTTAAACTACCCTTGGAATATGAATATTTGCATTTTATTGAGTTTTGCCTTAAATAATTTTTGGAGGGGGATGGGCAGGAGTACAGCAGATGTGCATTATAAATAAATAAATTTTAAAAAACGCAGTGGCCTGAAAGTCAGGAGACTTCTGTTCTTGTCCTGCTTTGGCCATTAGTTATTTCCATCATCAGAAGAAAAACTTCCCCTCTTCTCTAAATATCCTTTTCCTCATGTGCAAATGAGTGGAATAAGGTGTTGTCTACCCATGACATTCTGAGTCGTAAGCTCTAACACAAAAAGACAAATAAAGCAATCTTGTGCTCCATACAAATTCTTAACACATTTCGTTTGTTTATTTTTCCTCAGTCTATCCTTGAACAGCTTGATATTCCAAAGTTGAATGTTCTAAGAATTTATTTTTTGGATCTTTGCTCTAAAAGAATCAGCCTGAAATCAAAGAGGAAGAGAATCTGTAAATGCATTAAGACCCCCCTCCTTGGCACATCTTGGCTAATAGCCTCTCATTCTCTGCTAGTGCAGGATGAAGCAAAGCCTGCTGCTGAAATTCACTCAGCAGCTTGGCCCTGGGGCATGGCTATGTGGCCTCTGGGCTCTTAGGGCCCAGCCAGGGCCCAGCAGGTGTGTCAGACTCTAGAAATCTTTCTCCCCACAGGACGAGAGGGCACAAAACCTACCCAAAGAAAATACCCCAGGAAGTATTTACAAGAGGCTGCAAAACAGTTATAAACTATTTTCTGGCCCTAAAATTAGAAGCAAAGGTTGATGTTCTGAAGCCCAGGTGCAAGATGAATGCATATATGGGGCTCTATAGCCAGGCTTCTAGAACACTTGGGCATAAGAAGCTGTGGTTTTGGCAAAAAGCCTTAAGGAGTCTTTTTATTTCTTTATAACCAATACGTCGAAGTCTGGTCCTAGAAATCTGGGCTGCAGTTTTAAGTATTTTGAAGAAAAGTGATTTTATAAATCTCAGGTAGTAATTGGTGGTAGCATAATTAGTAATGAAAGAAATAGCACTAATCCTGCAATAAATAATATTCAAGTCTGTATGACAAAATTAGATGCAAAATTAAAAATATAGCCCTGCATAAAAAATCACAGATATTAAAGAAGGGTGAGAAAGTGTTTCAAATTCTATCACATCAAAATCTTATTCATTACAGATGAACAAGATGAGATGAAGAGAACAGAAATGACTTGCCTAGGGAACACAAAGAATGGCAGTACTGGAGTTTTTTTCTGCCATATCTATCAACACAAGCATCAAAGAAGGTGAGAGCCTATGCACCAAGCATCAATCAAATGCTACATGTGGCAGTCAATAGCTATATGTTGCAAACATTTAAATAGCCACATTTGGCAAAAACTTATTTATTAGCCTAAAAATGCCCAAAACCTAGTAAATATGGTATTTTTCATAAAGTTGTCTTTTTATTACTTCATTCATTCAACAAATATTTCCTGAATCCCTATTATGTGTCAGACACTATTCTAGACACTGAGGATATAGCAGTGAATAAAGCAAAAATTCTTATTCTCCTGAAATTCTAAAGATTTATTTTAAGGAATTAATTTATTCAGTTGTGAGGACTGACAAGTTCAAAATCTGTAGGGGGCAAGTCTGAAGTCTATAAGGCAGGCCAACAGGCTGGAAACTCAAGCAGGAGTTGATGCTGCAGAATTTCTTCTCCTATAAGTCTCAGGTTTTGCTTTTAAGGCCTTTCAACTGATTGGATAAGGACTATGTACATTATCTAGGGTCATCTCCTTTGCTTAAAGTAAACTGAATGTAGATGTTAACCACATCTACAAATCACTTACATAGCAACACCTACATTAGTGTTTGATTAAATAACTGGGCACTATAGCCTAGCCCAGTTGACACATAAAACTAACTGAGACACCATCTACCCAATAAACATTTATTAAGTGCTTATCACATGCCAAATTGTAAGAAAAACCCTGCACAATCCCTGACCTCCAAAGGAAAGGCATAATTCATTTAATTAAATATGTACATAAAAATGATTCTATAAATCCATAAGAGGTAGCAAACAATGCTATCTTTGCCGGTTTGGAAGAAGGAACAGTACTTCCAGGTAAAGAAACAAGAAAGCTGAAAACATAAAAGACAGTTGACCTTGTCCTTGGAGAATGGGTAAAATTAGAACAAGGGAAACAGGACGGTGGGTGGCATTCCTTGTGGGAGAAATGGCATAAGAAAAAGCGTGGAGTCAGGAAAATGTGTGATGTATATAGAAACATTGAGTGGTTCAGTTTGGCTGGGAATATAGAGCATTCATCAAAGCCTCTTTTATTTAGCCAGTGATTACTTCATGCTTGTTCAAGTACTTATTCCAAAGCTATTAGCCATTTGCAGATGAAACAGAGAGATCAAGAGATTCCTCCAAAGTCACACAGAAAACCTTCAGGGCACGACACATAACAAATCAATGCCATTTATGTTTAGAAGCTAGATACTGCTGACCTTTCAAAATGAGTTTTGCCATCCCTGAGAAAGGAGAATGCTTTATCTCTGTTGTTTCAGTTTAACTATCTTTGAAAAAGTCATGTTATTCTTCAATAAATGGAAGAAATGAAATTTATTAGGCCCTAACTTTTAATAAACATGTACATATAGATGCTCCAAACATATATGTTCAGGAATTTATTTATCACAAAATTAAAACCTTACTGCTTTTACCATTCAGTCAAGGGTATTTCTTGGTTTTTTGTTTTTTTATTTTTGTTTTTTAGGTGGTGGTGGGGGGTCTTGTGTGTTTTTCTTGTTGTTGCAATAATGAAATTGTTGTGGTCAATAAGCACAGAGAAAATATTTATAAGAGTCACAGGGTTCACAAGAAAGCAAAATTCATCTAAGACTCCTGTTATTCCAGTTTTGTGCCTTGTATATTCCTTTTATACAGGTCCTTTGAGCCATCTTGTTTCCATGCCCCAAGCTGAGCCTCATTTCAAAGAATTGCTGTTGGTTTAACAAATCATTATTAAATAGACATGGCCTGCACCTTACTTTCCACCATCAGCCTCTCACATCCCTGCATTAAACTCAATCATCCTTTTGCCTACATAGAAATTCATGTTTTCTACTCATGAACTAACTAGCCATGGGTTTGTTCTGAAAATTGATGGCTTTACAGCATTCAAAAGAATGTGCCTGGGTTTGAGGATAATTTAACATTTAAAAAAATTAAGATAATTATAGAAATTATACAATTCCAGATACTTTCCACACCAGTCTTTATTCAGCTTAATACTATTGTGAATTGAGCAAAAGCAAATTGCACCTCTTCTTCCCCTCAACCCCTCCCACTCTGTCAAAGGGAAGCTGAAGACCTGAACCAGGAAGTGACATCATCCAGGACCTGGTTTCATATCCCCATAAAGTGCATTACTTTAATTAAATCTATCAAGGAGGCTAGTAAAAGAGAGACTGGGGAGAAATGAGGTTATTGATCAGAGGTATTAAATAAATGGACATCACCGGGGAGTGGATGTTAACAGACGTGTGCAACACTCACAGGGGTTCAGAGTTCAGCTTCCTCAATAGATAGCTGAACATTTGTCTTGTGGTGATGTGCTTCTGTTGTTTTCCAAAGATGGGGAATGTGTCTAGAGGCTTAGAATCACACTATTACTTCATATTTACATAATGCTTTTGTTGTGTATTATCTCATTTTAATGCTGATCCCCTTAACACTCCCGTGGGATGGGCAAACCATAGATTCACAAACTGCTGAACCACATTTTGGAGGGCAGAGTTCAATTCTCCACAGCGCATCAGTCACAACTGGGTAGGAGTGTGTCCAGGAGGGTGTTTGCGTGTACCTCAAGAGGGCAGATGTGGAGAGATAGATGTGGAGCATCTTGGTGAAGATAAATGGTAATCACACCAACTAATTAATATCCTTCATAAAAGAAAATTTCCTCCTGAAAGTGTATGTTAATTTGTTATAGCAAGGTTTAGTTTGGTATGTTTCACTCTAGCCTCAGGACAAGGTCACATCCCTGTGGATAGTGAGCAGAGTCTCCCCTACGAAAAGTGGACATCCTCAGAGACAATCATCAGGGCAGAGGCAGGGCCTCAGAAAAGTACCTAAGGCAAGTTTGAGGCAGGTGGAAAAGAAGCTTCACCTGCTTAGGTTTGGATCTTGAAGAGTGTGGAAAGGCAAAAGTCACTTCTAGACTGGCAAGGCTCCATGGAGGCCAACTGTGGGATGGCTGGGTGTGGCCAGCAGAGTGAGGCGTCTCTTTCTTCCAGGGCTTGGCTGTACCACAAAGTGCAGGAGAAGCCACAGGTTTCTCCTGATTGTGAAAGGAGAACATGCTGTCATGAGGGAAGAATGCAACAAGTCCTTTAGCAAGAAATTTTTTTGAAAATAGGAAATCTCAAATGACATGGGATTAGTAGAGATCCAGCTCCCTACTCCAGCATTCTAATGCTGCAGTTGCCCTCCTTGGGAGAGCTTAGTCTGAGTTTACTTAGGCAGGTTGCCTCACATAGTCATCCAAGAATGATATTTCATCAGGGGACTCCTGTGGCGGTGGGGGCTGAATGCCAGCTCTCTCTTCTTGATAGGTACAAGGAGGGGGTGTTTCCCACCGTGGGTCTTTCACAGCGCACTGCATAGATGAGATCTATGTAATCTAAATGGAGATCTCCATTCCAGGTTTTAGACATGTGGAAACTACTCCTTGCAGCTGGATAGTTTTCCATTTCCCCAACAACTTTATCTTTAATAGTTAGCATTTGCTGAGCACTCTTCCCATCTCAGTCTCATTGGCATGCAGTCATCACAATTTCCTTAGGAAGTTGAACTATCATTCCCATTTTCAGAGTAGGAAGCTGAGGCTTTAACTGATCACATAACTTGTCTAAGGTCACATAGTAAATAGCAAACCTAAACTTTTACCTATGTCTGCTTGAATCCAAGTCCATGGTCTTCCTGTCGCCTTCCTGGTCACCTCCCAGAGCATGGGATATAGTGGGTGAGATACCGGGTGAAAAGTCATGTGGCTGTGTTAGAAGGCCTAACATCTTGGGTTTGTCATTTGCCAGCTGTATGACTTTTAGGTCTCCTGGTCTCCCTGAGCCTCAGTTTTACTTTTCTGCAAAATGGACATTATTCTTCCTTCTTACCTAAAAAGTTATTGTGGAGGGCATATGAAAAGATGAAATGTGAATAAAAACTAAAAAAATGCTACAAAGATATGAGAAATTTTTACACCTTAATTTTATGTCTTCCTAATATTGCTTAGGAATTGATGAGGCCCAGAGCTAGAAAAAAAAACAGGGAAAGGGGAAATCATTTTTTCTTTCGACAATTACTATACACCATCGTATGCCAGTAATAATGAAGAACAGGTATTGGATAGCTTCTGCATAGCTGAGCTGTGAAGAACTTGATTTCTTTTTCACATCTAAAAGAGATTACTACTTAGGTCAGTTATTGGGAAACCCTCTGAATTGCTACCTGAGCTATAACTGTGTGAAAATGAAATAAAGAAAAAGGTGACCTTAATTCTGGCCTCCAAGAAGGGTTTGGTCAATTCAGCACCTTTTGCAAGCTGTAAATTTACTCCACAAATTGTCTACTTAGATGTGTTTCCCCTCCCAGAAGGAAAAAAAATGTAGCCTGTTCAAAATTAAAAGTGTGCTTCTCAAAGAAATATCACTGTGTAAATGTAATTCAACAAGTATTTGCAGAGTGTTTTATCGGTTCTGTACCATGCTAAGTATTGAACTGTCACAAGGGGTAGAGGTGTGGATGGTAATGTTGAATACCGTTGTCTGAAAGACATGGTCCCTACCCTTAAAGCAGTAATAATTTCCATGGGAATTGTGCTAACATATGTGGAATTTTACAAGTTGAACAGAAATGGACTAAACCCAGATGTCAGTATAAGAAATAAGTGGGTGGACATTCTAAGTTTATGTTCTTGGTTTAAGAAAGGTGAACTCTTATTGAAGAAGGCTCTGAAAGTGAAGCAGAGGAGCTTTAATTTGGTTTTCTGGGCAACTAATGAGCCCATTAAAGGTTTTAGAGCAGAATAGTAACATGATGAAAAGATGAAAAATCCAAATCAAGTGTCATAGTTAGGACCCTTTAATTTTGAAGGCTTTATTATCAGAAACAAGTCAAATCAAATTAAGCAAAAAAAAAAAGTGTAAGTGAAGAAATGTATTGGTTCATATAACTAAGAAAGCTCAGGTAGTGGACGTGGGTCACAGCATTCAAATAACATCATCAGCTCTCTGGCTTCATTCTCGGGCTACCTCCACATGTAGCAAGATGGCTGCCAGCAGCTCCCGTTTACATGGGCTTTAGAGATTATGGGCCCAGAGAAAGAGCCTTCTGAAAAGGCCACATAGGGAGCTTTGATTGGCCCAGTTTTAGGGCTTGTGTGCTCATCCCTGAAAACCCACTGTGGCCAGTGGGGTGAAGCTATTTGATCAACCAGGACCAGGACATATGCAACTGCTGAGGTAGGGTGGTGACCCTGCTCAGTCCTTCCTCCACCCCCATTAACTACATGAAATGAGTAAGATATTTACAGAATGAGGACAGAGTAATTTCTCAAAAGAAGAGATACTGAGGCAACATACATGTGCATGCACACACACACACATGCATATGCAAATGCATTACCTCAGCTTGATGCTAGCACATTTACAACCTAAAATTGAATACCTCTCTTTTCCTCAAACTGTAGTTTATTCCTTTAAAAATTGCTTTTATTCATTCATTTTATAGGCACTGAATGTTGTGAGCCATAGATCCTAGCTTTGAGTATCTACTGGAGAAGTTTCTCTATTTCTTTACAAGTAAACAGGTTAGGTTCTGAAAAGTTAGTTATAAATCCTTCTGTCCATAACTGTAGTAAGAAGGTGTAGCAGACATAGATAGCTGACCACCAAAGATTCCTTCACAGTGTGGGGTTGTTGTTGCAATGAAGTGATGACCAGCCAGGGATTATATTTTCTGTTCCTGCTCCTTTGTGTCCGGGGGTGGGGGGAGCCATGTGGCTAATTCTTGTTAATGGATGTGAGAGGAAGTGACGTGAATCAGTCACTTCTGCTTCTGGGCAGAATAGTGAAGATGTGGATGTACCTTCCTCACAGCCCCTCTCTCTGTTAGGCAAATGGAGAGGACTCCTAGGACCTGCAGGAGGGCTGAGCCACATGACAGAGAGTCCTTGGCTCCCTGAATAACCACATGAAATGTCATCCCATAAGCATTATCCACATTGAATTTCTACAGGAGTGAGATGTAAACGTTGTGTTAAGCCAATGGGAAATAGTCTTACCTTAACAAATACAGACAAGTTTAATCGTATCACCCACACACTTATTTCTATCACATAAAATTGTGTCGGTTACCTTCAAATACTTAAAACCAAGTATTCAGTTCTCCTCCTTACAGCTATCCCTTTCCTCTGCCATCTTTCCCGAAAACAACCAATTTATTTTGCATGCTGGAAATCCGTTGAGGCACCTCTCTCCTTGATAATTCCCCTAAGTATTATGGAGAACATTCGTAATTACTGTGCCTGTACTCACTCTCTCTCCTCTGAGACTCTTAAACAGGTTTCATCAATAAGGTTACCATGATTCACTTTTTTAAAATAAACTTTATTGAAGTATAATTTACACCCAATAAAATTCATCAACTTTTTTTGAGGCAGGATGTCTCTCTGTCACCAGAGCTAGAGTGCAGTGGCATCATCATAACTCACTGCAACCTCAAGCTCCTGGGTTCAAGTGATCCTTCTGCCTCAGTCTCCCAAGCAGCTGGGACTATAGGTGTGTGACATTACACTGCTAATTTTTCTATTTTTTGTAGAGATGGGGTCTCACTCTTACTCAGGATGATCTCAAACTTCTGGCCTCAAGCAATCCTCCCACCTTGGCATCCCAAAGTACTAGGATTACAGGCATGAGCCGCCGTGCCTGGCTCATGCTTCACTTTTAATTGTTTAACAAACTCATAGCCTTCTCCTGAATGAAGATACTGCTGCTAATGCTACAGTCACACACTCAAATGGAATTCTGGTTCATCAATCACTTGTTTATTTTTGCTCTTAATGATTATTGCTGATTGCAAAGGTATAGACAGATACTTGCACCTGCTTCATGAATAGCTCTTTGTCTTCAGAAATTTTCCTGCAGTCTAGTGAATCATGCCACTTTAAAATTTTAAGTATACCCTATCCTGTTTACATCATTATCATATGCCTCTTTTTATTAGCACTTTCAATGCTTTCCTTGCTTTTGCATTTACTGGACATTGTGGATTAATAATCTTTGCAAATTAGCTTGAAACCTAGCACTCATAAAGCAAATATCCAGTAGAATATGAAAAAACAGTGTTGGCTCCACAACCAAAGAAGATGGCTGAGGGCCTCTGTTGATGAGGGGCCCAGTTGAAGTATTTTTACATTGTTCTTAGCTTTGCTAACATGAAGGATTGCTTGTAAGTTGTAGAATCTTAGAGTGCCAGAACTAAACTGTTATCTTATCCAGTTAAATATCTACACTTTACATATATGAGAAACGAGACTGATGGAGGGATGTAACAGGTTCCTTGATCACATGGCTAAAAATTTAATGCAAATGCAAATCAGACAGAATTTACTCATAAGTAAGAGTTTTCCAGATTTCCTTTACTCTGCCCTGTTGATTTTTAATAGACATTTTGTTTTTACCAGTGCAACTTCTCCCCTCAATCGTCTAAGAAAATACTGTCTTTGCCTCACTCACAGGCAAGAGTGGAGAAACCCACCTGGAGACGAATGGGGCAATGATGCGGCAGATTCTTGTATGTTGTTTCAACTCTTAGTCTCTGGATAATGGGGGAAATAAGCAGACAAGCTGAATAGATCCATATGACCAAGAGCAGTGAAAGAGAAAAGGGAAAAAGTTTGGTGTGGGTAGGAAATTGAAGGACTCTGAAGGAGCTGATGCTTTTGAGAGAATTTAAAAAAAGTGAAACCAATCACTTTCCCTTTTGCTCTCAGAATCCAGTGCTAATCATTTCAAAAGATAGTCATTTCTGAGTTGGAGCCAATTATCCCCAACATCAATGAATGTTCCAAATATCGTTGAATAAATTATATTGTGCAAAGTGCTGCTTTTCAAACTTTTATTTGAGATATCTCTAATGTCAATGGAAACACCAGCTCTAGGCTCTGGCTCTAGTTACTTTGTAAGACGCTAGAAACTTTCCATCTTTCCCATATAACTTATCTCAGCTAATAATGTCTCTTACTTATTCTGATTGGTAGAAAAAGTCTCAAAATTAGGTCCCTGGTGGCTTGTACAGGGATAGAGTGGGAAGTAGTGTTAACATTTAGAAGGGAAAAAGACAGTAGGTTAAATTCTTTGGGTATAAGGTAATGAAGATAAAAAGATCTCAGGTATGAGATATGGCCCCAGAACTTAATTTTAGAAAGGTACACACAGGGGGAGGAGGCTCTTGATGACTCCTGTAAGGGCATGAATAACTCTCCCCAGACACTCTGGATCACAAAAGCAAAAGTACACCCACAGGCATGTGAATGTTGCCGGCTGTGTGACAGAAGCCTTTAGCACTAATGAGTCGTACCTAGAAGGAGCCCTTTATGGACAACTGTGGAGTATCCTCCTACACTCCTATAACCACTGCATACCAGTGCCCAGAAAAGAACAGAGAAGGGCAGTCTCATGAAAGAAGAAAAAGATGGTTTTAAACCCCGCTGATAAGAAATCTGTCACTGGCTTTCTTTTAAAGATCCAATTTAATCCAGGAAGTGAATTTTTCTGTTTCTCAGAGTCATCTCTCAAATTGTTTTGTTTTGTTTTTTACCCAAATCTTGGAAAAGGGGGCTCACAGACAAGAAAATATTTGAACTACTCCAGAGCCATATCAATCACTATGTATTTAGGTACTTATTTTATTTCCAAATGCATTTTTTCTTGATTCTTGGATAAAATCAGTTGCTTTTCCTTTAATACATCTTGGTCACTACCAGGACTTTAGAAAGAACTCTCTTTAGATTTTTAAAAGATAATTAGCAAAGTGGATATCTATACAAAAGTAATTTTGTACTTCAGCAAAAGAGTGCATTCAGCAGATAATTCACTCTGTGGCTTTTCATTAGCTAACTCTCCCTCAGGGCAATTTAGAGGTTGAGGCCCCTACTCATCCACTTTCTCAGCTTCTATTAGAATTATCGCTGCAATTCACAAGACGAGTCAAAAAAATGGTACCTCTCACCAGAACCAACCCTTTTAATTGAGGTCGATGTTATTTATTAAGTGTCTCATATGATATTTATTTTAGGAATATTATTTAATCCTCTCAACAATCCTATGAGTTAGAGCTAAGCTCTATTTTAACAAGAAAAAAACCCCAATTTTGAGAAGTTCAGTAATTTATCCCAAATCACACAGTTAATACATGACAAAGGTGTCAGAGTCTTTGTACCTCCGAAGTCCATTACCTTTCTGCTCTGTTTCTTGGCCTCATAGCATCTCCTTCCTTTAATCTCACCCAAGAGTGAAAACTCCCAACCATCACTATATCTCCTGGGATTAGCAGAGTCTAAAAGGAAATGCAAATACTTCATCTGCCAGGGGCAATGTGTGACCTCATTGCTATGGTGGTTTTCATAATTTTTTCAAGGCAACAAAATTTTACCCAGAACCTACTTATAAGATAGAAATACATTTTTATTAATATACATTTGGTAAATCCAAATTATAACATTTGCTTATTGTAAAGATTTGAACTATTTTTGTAGATATGAAAATTTGAAATTAGGGGCAAAGATAACATTTTTATTTTTTATCAGCTTGACTATTGATGAAATACAAAATATATGCACACCCCTTGAAGCACCTTCTGAAAATAGCTCCTTCAGAATCAATCCTTCCTTCCTTCCTTCCTTCCTTCCTTCCTTCCTTCCTTCCTTCCTTCCTTCTTTCCCTCCTTCCTTTCTTTCTTCCTTCCTTCCTCCCTTTGAAATATGTATCAAACATCTTCTCCTAAGAACCAGAAACTAGGGGAATGAGAAAGGGACATTGCTTTTAATAGTTCATGTTTTAATCAAAAGAGACATTGCATGAGCACAAATATTAATAATTTCAGGAAGAAAAGTATAGAGTTTGGCACAAAATATTATGGGAGTTTGGCTGGGTGTCAGGTAGGGGATCTTGGTAGACTGTGGAAAAGACTTTGGAAAAGAGGTGGCTTTTCAAGAGAGGTGGGACTAATACATGCCGTGTCAGAGAATGGTTTTTCAGATACAGGGAAAAACGATGACAGAGGAGGAAAAGGGAAGGCCATGGAGTCAAAGGACAATCTGGTGTGTGTGTGGAGGGATTCATAACAGTAGGACCAGAAAAGTGTGTTGGAATCACATGGTAAAGTCTGTGAATGTTTTTCTGAGGAAGTGTGGCCCTTAGTCTCTAGGTAAATGGTGGTCATCACAATGTTTTTGAGCAGCAGACTGAAGACTTCCTTGATGAAGAAAATCTGCTGGATTGAAGGAGGAGAGCGGGCTGTCCAGGAGAACGATGAGGACAATCATTTTGGGTCCAAGGAAGGGGAGTCCTCCAAGGGGAAGGAAACTGAGACTTCATGATGAGGGCAAGAGACGAGGCCCAAAGCTATGGGATGGGAGGAGCGAGGATACAAAGATCTCCTGGTGTACGGGGTTGAATAGTGTCCACCCTAATTCATGTCCTCCTGGAATCTGTGAATGTGACCTGATTGGAAATAGAGTCTTTGCAAATATAATCAAGGTAAGATGAGGTCCTACTGGATTAGAGTGTATCCTAATCCAATAACTGGTGTTTATAAGGAGAGAGAGATTGGAGATGCAGAAAGACACACACAAAGGGAAGAGTGCCATGTTGTGATGGAGGCAGAGACTGGAGTAATGCAGCAGCAAGCCAAGGAACACCAAGGATTGCCAGCAACCATAAGAAGCTAGAAGGAAGCAAGGAATGGCTATTTCCTAGAACTTCCAGCGAGAGCATAACTCTTTGGACACCTTGATTTTGGACTTGTGGCCTCCAGAACTGTGAGAGAATAAAGTTTTGTTGCTTTAAGCCATTGAGTTTGTGATAATTTGTTACAGCAGCTCTAGTAAACTAATACACTTGAACAACCTTAGAAAGATGGGATGGTAGTGGTCACCCTCAGGGACAAGGAGAAATACATAAAATTTAGTATATGAAAGAGGAGAGAGTATTTTTATATGACAAATTCTATAGTGGGTCTTTGTGGAAAGCACAAAGATAAACAAGGCAGAGCTATTAATTCAAGATTCTAACAGACTAATCAGTGAAGACTATGAATAATCAGTGAAAGGGACTGCAATCACGAAAACAGATGAGGAAACAGACTCCACGTGAAATTACTTACTAAACTTCACACAGGCATACAGTAGCAGAACTGGGCTTGAACCTATCTAGCTCTCCTGCCTCCCAGTCCAGTTCTGAACACAGATTTTCACAGAAGGATAAAATGAAAGAGGAGGAGGAACACCACAGAATAAATAAAAAGTCTTAGAAAAAGGAGGCTGGCTCTCTCCAAGGATTGGTCCCTGCCTTTTTTTTAAAACTCTGTCCCAAAATGGAAACATGGTAATCTGCTTGCAAATTCCCAACTTCCCAGCCCCCTGACTCTGCCTTAGTGTTTGAGAGTGCTGTCCTATTTCTTTTAAATCTCCAAAGAATGACAATGATGACATCATCGCTTTGGAGTTTTTAAATCTTATCTGTTAAAAGATTGAAATTTAAGAATAAGTAGGTCACCATAAGTTCAGAACAAATGTGTCAAATGTTTCAGAAGCTCCAGCCTTAGATCAAAACTAGAAGTGTCAACCAAGATAAGCTCTACCCTGGGAGAGGCATTTGATACGTGTTTTTCATTGTACAGTAAAATTACAAACTGACTGAATTGGAGAAAAACATGTAAGTCATTTAAGTTCATTTCTCCTTTTAGGAAAAACTAAAATATGAACTATCTGGAAAGGAGAGAATCTGGCTGACCAGATTGGATTCTTAAACGTTTCTAGTCAAGGGACACGTTTGCTGGTTCGGGAATCACAGAAATGCTGAAGATGGAAAAGTCCTTACTTATCTGTTTACTGAACTGAAGTAGTACTGTATTAGGCACTACCTCTAGGTTGTCTTACTTAACCCTCAAAACAGACTTACAGGCCTCAGTCTATCTTTTCATTTGGGGATGACAAAGCTGATTCCCCAAAGAGGGGAAGTAACTTGCTAAAAGTAGATTCACACAAGAGAAAATCAAATAAAATACACTTGGAGAGATGTTTAGCTGGCTTGTTCACTAAAGAAATAGAAAACAAAGCAATTTTGAGATGCTACTTCATCCCTATCAAGTCATAAAAATTAATATATTAATATATATAATAAGTAATTTTATTTAATCCCAATGATGATCAAGCTACAAGGAAAGAGGCACACTCATACACTGGACATATATTATAAATGCACTAAATTGGTATGATTATTTTCAAAGGCAATCTGCTAATTTAAACCATGACTTATAAAAATGGTCCTAACCTATGACCCAGTGATCTAGTTTCTCAATTTATATCTTAAGTGTTTGTAAATTTAAAAAAAAAATTCAGATTTTTAGAATAGTATTATTCAAAATTTGAGACCTCTATGATCACGTAGTCTGGACTCTTCCAAAACCAGATGAACAAATTGAGACATGTGAAGAAATGGTTTTTCAAGGGTCTGAGCCAAGTCAGAATCAAAGATTCCTGTCCAGTGATCTTTCCCTCATACTCTGGAGCATTTTGGTGAAAAACTGAAAATAATTCAGGTCTCCCCAAATTAAAGAGGTAGTTTAGCATAACTGTGAAGAGGCTGCATTTCTGGGCTCAACTGTGGCCCCATCAGTTACTAGCTGAGTGGTTTGGGGCAGGCACTTAATCTCTTTGTGTCTCATCTGCAAAGCTAGTGAAGTAACAGAATCTCTTGTACATTCCAGCCATTGCTGCCACAACCAGGTTCATGTAGGCTCTGATCAACTTCGTGATTTGTGCAGGCCAACTACAGAGTATCTACCTACAAGAAGACCTCAAGCCTGACTTTGTTGCTCACCCTGAGTCCTCCCTGCCAATAATGAATTGTGACATGCACCAGCCCAGAAGAGTGTGTGTACACGCGTGTGTGTGTGTGTATCTCAAGGAAGTAGTAGGGTGGATAAAATGTCTCATGGGGCAGATGGGAACTGGTGGACAAAGTCTTCCTCCTTTCTCCCCCATATGATGTCTGAGATGCAGTTTATGCAGCTTTTTGGAGAATTGTCTTGTGGGACTACAGTGTCGTGAGACGGAGCAATGCATCATACTTGCTGGTAACCAGATAGATCACATACTCTCCAGTTGCCTCTTCCTCGTTCTCTGCCTCATTTCACTTTTTCCTCTCTTGCTTGCCTGTGATTGCACCCTGAATACAGCAGTTCATGAAACCCTTTGCTTCAGGCTTTGCTTTATTTTGAAGCCAGACTAAGAGAGATGGCACCTACCCTTGGAGAAGGGTTGTAGTGAGGAAACACTAAATAAGTAAAAATGGTAAAGTGCTTAGAACAGTGCCTGACAAATAGTAATTGCTATGTTAAGTATGAGCTATTCCTATTATACTGTATCACTGTGTAGCTCTGTAAAATGGCAAATATTTCGACTGTGTTGCTCCATGGAAAAATATATGTGAAGTGTTAAGGAAAATACAGAACACTAGGAAGCAAGCATCATAGGGATTATATCTCCATAAAAATTATATATACACAGTGATGATAGAAGAGATGACATAGAGTTGGAAAATGTGACTCTGTAATGGAGAAGAGGTGCTATGTTTACATTTCCACAGAGGTAGTTATTTATCCAAAGTGAGGTTTAAATAAACAGAATAAATACAGTCTCTTGGAAACTCTGTGCACACCTCTGTGCAGAAATACAGTCCAGTGCCTGTAATTCCTCCTAGTTGGAAAGTCCTTCCATGCATGGCTTTTATTTTTTTATACTGTCATTTTAAGCCAATGTTCTTTAATTTATTGTTTATGAAGATTGGGGACCATAGGGCAGTAGCTGTGATGAAATATCTCACTCTACCTCCAAACAGGGGTCTCTGCTTCTGCCTTTCATGGGCCTGTGAGGTGAGGGGCTCCTCCTTTAGGGGCTGCTTTGTCCCATGCTCAAGGCCCAACCTCCTCTGCAGTAGGTCCTCAGTACATGCCAACTCAGCAAGAGACTGAGAGCGACTTCTTTCTCTCTTCTCTCTCTTCTCCTTTTGTTAGATCCTTGAAGTCCATGCTAGGAAGAAATGATATGCAGGTTATAAGGACTAGAACCCTGAACTTGGCTTCTTTAGACTTTCATGCACATAGTTTTTGTGCAAAGAAAAGCTTAACGTGAGCAGGGAACATCTTTCAGTGGGGATGGGGACTGGGGAGATTCATTATACTCTCTATTCTCATTCGTTTATCTGGGAGCCTAGTTCTGTGTTTGGTCACATGACCCATCTTGGGTTAAACTCTCAAATGGCCTCCCTTAGCACTTAGAGTAAAACCCAATTTCTTGTCCAGGATACAAAGCCTTCCTCCACCTACTTCTCAGAACTTGTTCTACACCTCTTTCCTTGGCTCACTACTTCCTAGCTATACCAGTCATGTTTTTGTTTCTCAAACATGCCAAGCCTATTTTTACCTAAGTCTCTTGTGACTAACAGCCCAGAATACACCTTCTCTAGATGTTCACCTGTTTGGTTTCTTCATGTCATTCAGATTTTAGTGTAAGTCCCACCTCTTCAAGGAAGCATTCCCTGGCCATGAGATCCAAGATAACTGAGTCAATCTTTTACACTTTACCCAATTCTGTTTCTCTGAAGAACAGCCATCTGGTTTTGTGTTCTTTGTTTAGATATTATTTGTTTCCTGTTTGGCATAAGCTTCACAAGAGGAAAAACCTTGTGTGTCCTGTTCTCCTGTTCTTTTGCAAATTTTATAATGGCGCCCAACCCAGAGACACACTGAGTAAATATGTTGCACGAATATAGAAATGCACAGTGGACGTATTTAGTGGGGGCTTCCAGGTGGTTCAGGCAGAGGAAATGCTGCAAATGGCAGCCTTTCTTCTTCCTCTTGAACTAGAAAGTAGGCCATTATTTTCCACCCCTTTGTATACCAAAAAATATATTATTAACACCCTCCAAGTGGTAAAGGAAAAGAAGACACTGAGGCTGACTCATCCGTGCCATATAGTTTGTTGGTTCAGATTATTAACTGCTTGAAGAATCACACACATTGTCAGAGTTAAAGACTTACTGTAAAGCTACAGTAATCAAGACAGTGGTATTGGTGACAGGATAGACATATTGATCAATGGGACAGAATAGAGAGTCTAGAAATGCCGTATGAATATAGCCCATTGATTTTTTATGAAGTCCTAAAGGCAATTCTATGAAGAGAAGATTTGTCTTTTCAACAAACAATGGTGAAACAACTGGACATCCATATGCAAAAACGTGAGCCTTGACTCAAAAGTCAAACCTTATACAAAAAATAACTAAAAAATGACTCAAAAAATAGCTCAAAATGAATCACAGACTTACTACGTGTAAAATGTAAAACTATAAAACCTTTAGAAGACATTATAAGATAATTTTTTGACCCAGAGTTGAGCAGAGAGTTTTTTGTTTTTCTTTTTTACAGTGGTTTAAAACAACCCAACTTATTCTCTTATAGTTCTGGAGGTAAGAAGTTTTAAATGGGTTTCACTAGGCTAAAATCAAGATATCAATAGGGCTGCAATCCTTTTAGAAGTTCTAGGGGAGAAACTGTCTCCTGCCTTTTCCAGCTTCTGGAGGAGGCTTCCATGCCTTGGCTCCTGCACCTTTTGTCCATTGTCAAAGCCAGCACCATAGTGTCTTTCAATCTCACTCTCCCACCTGGGCCCTCCAATCAGAGAGTGCTTAAACAGGTCACCAAAGGCTGCTTCATTAAAAAATGTCGATAAATTGGACTGCATTAAAATGAAAAACTATGCTTTGTGAAAAACACTATTAAGATAATGAAAAGGCAAGTTATAGAGTGGATGATGAAAATATTTGTGAATCATATTTCTTACAAAGGACTCATATTTAGGATACATAAAGAATTTTTCTTAAAACTCAATAGTAAGAAAACAAACAGAATTTTTTTAAAAATGGGGGGAAAATCTAGAATAGATACTTTGCTAAAGAGGAAATATAAATGGCAAATAGGAACATAAAGAGATGGTCAACATCTCTTTAATAGGCACATAAAGAAATTCAATTTAAAAGTATGCAAATTAAACCACCATAAGATACTATTATATACTTATCAGAACAGCTAAAATTAAAGAAGTAATTGACAACACCAAAATCCTAACAAGGATGTGGAGCAACTAGAGCTCTCACATGTCGTTGGTGAGAAGGCAAAATGGTACAGCTATTCTGGAAGACAGTTCAGCAGTTTCTTATAAGGTTAAACAAATACCAGGTGACTCAACAACCCTATCCCCTCGGTATTTACCCTAAAGAAATGAAAACTTACATTTACACAAAAACTTGTACACAAATGTTTATAGCAGCTCTATTCCCAATCACCCCAAACTGAAAGCAACTCAAATTTCTTTCAACAGATAAATGGGTAAACAAATGTGATATATCTATACAATGGAAAACTACTCAGCAATAAAAAGGAGACTTGTTACATGCAACAACATGGATTAAGTTCAAAGGCATTATACTGAATGAAAGAAGCCAGTTTGAAAAGGCTTTATACAGTAGGATTCCATTTATATGACATTCAGAAAAGGACAAAGCTATAATGACAGAGACCAGTGAATGCCCAGGTCTTGGTGTGGGCGGAAGGTATGATTACAAAGGGATAACGTGATGGAACGTTCTGTATACTGATTGTGGTGATGGTTACACACATTTATACATGTGTTATGATTCTTAGAACTGTATACCAAGAAGGCCAATTTTATTATATGTAAATTTTTTAAAATGAAATTTAAAAAACATGAACTATTAATAATTACCAAGACCTTGAATCCAGATTCCATTACTTTCTAACTGTGCTATTCTGCATCAGGTAATGCTTTCTTTAAGTCTCAGTTTTTTCATTACCTAAAATGTTTATAAGAGTACTCAAATCTCCTAGGGATGTTTGGTGAATTAATTAAATGAGGCAATGCATGCATATAAAGTTGCATGTGCAGTGGCATATAGTGAGCACACAATAAATATTAGCTGTTAATATGGCATAAGTATTTTCAGAAGAAAAATCATTAGAGGAAGCTGCGTGGCATGGTAGAAAGGAACATAAGCTCTACAGACAGTCATACTTAGCTTTGAATTGCTTATCTTCTTAGACAAGTTAATCACCCTCTCTGAACCAAAAAAAAAAGATATAATAATATTTGCTTTATAGTATTGTGGTGAGTATAACCATTAATATCGTATAATGTCTGGTACTTAGTGGGTACTCAATAATTGATAGCTGTAATTATGATTTAGAGTGTTTCAAAAAGTAAAATACGATTTCTTCTGACACTGAAAAATTATGTTTACAAATGTATAATCCCAAATGATTAATTATGCAACCAAAGAAAGAGCTGATGCTATGCAAATGTTTTAGTTTGTACTGTACTGGCCATTCACACATATTTTCTATTCATAGCCAAAATAGTAATTGGTTGAAATGAGCACTGTTGCATTTTAATGAGCTCTTAAAAGGGCAAAAGGATTCCTCTAGTACAATGTAGAATAGATTTTCTATGATAGTGTGTATTTTTCCATTTTGTTATTTTAATTTGCAAATGGAGTCCACAGGTCTATAAAGTGGCCTTCTTCATTTTATAATGCTTTCCATCTCTCATTTCAAAAATGTGTTTCAACATAAATTAAAGTTGGATACAAAAGAACCTAGGACCAGCATGAAGGGCCTAGTGGTCTCTATTGGCTAGATGTGTAGAGACAGACTGAATTCTCCTTGAACTTGTTTTTCTAGTTTGCTATCTTCATTGCTGTCATATTCTTCATCATCATCATCTTCATCATCAACTAGGCTCTGGTTATCCAAGAAGGACTCTTTAGTTCTATAGCACCTCCAGTCTTCCTGAATATTATTTAAGCTATTTTTTGTTTTCTCTCTTTATTTATTGATCCACAAAAAAGCAAAACTGTTGCTAAAGGATGCACATTTTAAGAAAGAATGTCACTCTATCAGCCAGGTGTACAAAAACACACCTTCAGCAAAAGACATTTCTCATAAGTTAGATTATTTTTCAAGATGAATAAAAATGTTCTGAAATGGCTGATACGGTTTTATTGTTGCTTATGACATTATAGAGGTTATTGATAGGAAAAGAAGAACAGAATACTCAAAGCATAAAGCTGGAAAAGATCTTAGAAATTTGAGCCTAATATCATTGCCATATCAAAGAGGAAAATGGAAATCTAGAGAAGAAAGTACTGGACACGTGTTACCCAGTGGTCCCCAACCTTTTTGGCACCAGGGACCATTTTCATGGATGACAATTTTTCTGTGGACCAGGGAGGGGGTGATGGTTTCACGATGATTCAAGCACATTACATTTATTGTGCTTTATTTCTGCTATTATTACATTGTAATATATAATGAAATAGTTACACAGCTCATCATAGTTTGCGGACCCCTACCCAACAAGTGAGAGACAGAGTCAGGATGGGAACCTAGGTCTCCTGCCTACAGGACAGGCTAATTTTCTCTGTGTCACATCATCTCCCCAACACAGCCTGCTATTTTCTGTTCTTTCTATTTTTTAACCCCAGGTTTGCAAAGTTTATTTAATTACATTCACTGGTTCATAGAATATGTGGGGAACCTGTGGCCTCAAGGCCACATGTGGCCCTCCAGATTTCCCAAGTGTGGCCCCTCAACTGAATCCAAACTTCATAGTACAAATCCCTTTATTAAAAGGATTTGTTCTGTAAAATTTGGATTCAGTCAAAAGCCTCACTCAAGGATCCAGAAGGCCACACGTGGCCCTAAGGCTGCAGGTTCCCCACCCCTGTGTCCCCTTAGGTACTCACTGTACTGTATTTGGTATTTCCTTAACTACACAAATGCTATTTTATGTATGTATCTTAATTTACTTAAATGTATTGTGCTAGAAATCTTCATTCAATACTGTGCTTTTAGATCATCCATGTGGCTATATGTTTATTTAGTTAATAACTCTGACCATGGCCTAGTAGTCCAGAGTATTAAAGTATTAAATACTTATCTATTCCCCTCTGGCTAGGTAACTTCTATATTTGATATCACAAACAATGCCACAATTAACATGTTTGTATGTGTCTCTCAGTGAACTCATGGGAGAAATTTTCTGGGTCCATCTATGAGTGGGATTGTTGGGTCATAGGGTACACCCATTCTCAATGTCACTAAGTATCGCCACAGTTCTCTCCACAAAGGCTGGTTGTTTTCCATTAAAAACCAGCAGTACCTGATTGTTCCCATCTCCTTATATCCTTGTCAGTATTCAGCTCTATCTTCCTTTCTCAATTTGCCATTTTCTTGGGCATAAAGTGGTATCGTGTTGGCATAATTTCCATTCTTCTGGTTATTAGTGTCTTTTTGTATGTTTCTTCAACTAACTATTGAAGGTTTTTCCTTCTACAAGTTATCTATTCAAATCCTTTGAGCACTTTTGTATTTGGTTTCCTCTCTCTTTTTTGTTGATTTCCAGAAGTTCCTTATATATTTTAGATATTCATCCCTTGAGCATCATAGGTGTTGCAAATACATTCTTCCCTTCTTTTCTGTCCTCTGTTGACTCTTGGGTACTGAGTCTTTCACTGAGCAGAAATTTTTAATTGTTATGGAGTCAAATCCATAAACTTTTTACCTTGTAGGTTGCGTTTTGGGATGTTCCTTTAGAGGAATTTCCCTATCTTTCACAAAGATATCAAATATTTTCTTCTGACAGCTTTATAGTTTTATCTTTCACATTTAGGTCCTTAACCCACTTGGAGCCTATGTTTGGATAGGGCATAAGTTAAGGCAACAGCTTTATATTTCTTCATATAATATAAATATTCCAGTTTTCTCAATGCCATCTAACTAGGTACTTTGCTTTTGTACTTCTATTGCACTCCAGTCCGTTTAAAATGCTTCAGGATCTAAACATTTTCCATTAAGTCCTGGAAAATGTCCTGAGCCATAAATGCATGCTCTAAATCCTGAGAGGGACAGTGGTTGTCCTAATTAGATATTTTGCTGGCCACTGGGGCCAAGAACCAGGAGTCAGGATTTCAGGGTTTAAAGTCTGCAGACTCTATTCATGGCACTGTAAGACTCAGCTCATTACAATAAGAAAACCTGCAATTCAACAGCAGAGCACAACTTTTCATGGGCATGGATAAAAGGTTCTAGACCTCACTGCACTCCATGAACTGGTTTGAAGTACCGGCCAGTCTTGACTCCTCTCTCAATTTCAGCTACCTCAATTAGAATGTGACCTTCATTTGGCATAGCAGGCTCCCAATTAAAATTTTATGTGAAGAGTTCGAGGAAAATTTTAGAAAACCACTGGTATAGATAGTCTCATGACTTTTTCTGAATTTTCCTGTTAGGGTACAACCTCTCCCTTGAATAGTAGTTTTAATTCATTATTAATATGAATTCATTTTTAGTTCTGTCTTCAAGTTGGCTAGTTAGAATAATGGGTAAGAAGCACTACAGTGTACTGTGCTCTGCACGTTGAGGGTCAATAAATATTTAATGAGCAAAAGAAGGTCGATGATACCAGGTGAAAGGAATGGGTCATTTTCATTTTTTACTGTCAGTAAACTATAGAGGAGTACGGAAAAATTTTTTTAAAAAGTGACTTGGTAATTTTCCTTTTTCTTCACAAATTAAATAATACTGACATACTTTCTGAGAATGTTGCATTAAACCGACTCCATTTTATCAACATTGATGATAGAAATGTTTTATATAGCTGCCCAAAGAATGCAAACACTACTAAATTATGCAGGTTTCTTCACTTTATGTACAAGTATATTAAAATCACTTGAGCGGGCCCTGGATTTAGCTGCTTTTTGAACAGATGAGTATGTGTGTGTGTGTGTGTGTGTGTGTGTTGTTTGGAGCGAGTTCTATGTAACAGTCATGTGGTCATAGGAAGTTGGAAAAAAAATGAAACCTTAATCTGAACAGCAGCAGCAAGATTTCCCACATGGAAGTGAAAGAAAATGTATTTTGAGTCCACAGAAAACCTGTTGTAAGAGCTCTGATTCCTGACTACAAACTAAGCTGTAATCTTCTGGAAAATACCCTGGAATCTTTAATCCTTACTAAATTCTTAATTAGATCTTTAGCCAACAGTTTAGCTCAGTAGAAGAATACAATTTTCCCTTAGACATGTGTGGACAGAACACACCAAAGGCAGGAAATCAGCTCAACTCTTGGGATAAATATGCTGTAAAAGCAAGACCTGTGCATAAAGGGCTTCTGTTGAGAGACTTTCACGAGCTCCATTCTTGGACATAATATTTCTCTAGCCACTGAGGACTGTTTCCCTTGGGAGAATTTTGCAGATCTTCAGGGCCTCAAACTTTACTGTGGCAGGTAAAGTTTGGGGACATTGACCCACACCAGGGGGGGAATGAATGGTCCAAGGGGCTGTCCAGAGTCTAAAGTGCAAGCTCCTTGTAGAAGTCTGAAACCAGCGTGGGGAAAGGCAGGTTAAATAATTCCTGTTGAGCATTTGTTTGAGATGTTTTGATGAGAGGTAAGGAGAGGAGGACTCCAGTTTCATCATCTCAGAGCCGAGGGCTCTGGAAGAGGTGAAGCAGCTTCTGATGGGATCTGGACCAGATAGAGGAGCCAATGCAGACATGATTCCTCTGCTTTTCATCTCTTCATTTAAATGCAACAGAATATTTTCTACCCAAATCCCTATCTTCAATATGGGTATTCATTCATCGATTTCCTCAGTGTATGTTGAACGCACACACACTCTGTGCCAGGCACTGTGACAGGAGGTGGGGAAGCAGTGAGGATTTGGGTCACACCCTCAAGAGGCCCACAGTTTGGTTGCGGAGGCAGATAAGAAAACTTGCCCTTACAGGATCACAACAGGGGAGCAAGTGACACGAAAGCAATCAGGGAGGCATCTCGGGTACTGTTCACTCTGCCAGCCGACAGCTTCAGTTTTCACGCCAGCTCTGTCATTTAGGAGCTATATGATTTGGAGCCAGTTACTTCAGCTCTCTGTGTTGCAGTCTCCTCACCTATGAAATGAGAGTTGTAACGTCAACCTTCTAGATTTGTTGTATGGGTTAAATGAGTTAACATGGGAATTGTTTAGTATGGTACCCTGCATGTAGTATGTGCTCAATTAAGGCTGGTAATTTTTGTGACTTAGTTATTAAGGGAGCACAGAAGAGGACTATTTACTCATCTTGGAAGCAGGAGATAATCTACATTTTATTAACAACTCCAGGATGTGTAGTAATGCCATGTCTTGTGGAGGACATCTTTCTTGCAGAAAGCCTGAAGCCCGTTACTGGGTCACGGTATGTTCGTCCATGAGGATGAGCAGAAGCTACCCCCAGAGAACTGCAAGGCCAGGGACTCTTTTTCAGCTGCACCTTTGGCCATCACTTTCTGTCTTCAGTCCTCAGCTGAGTACAGTAGTTTCTGGGCAAGATGAGGAAGAAAGAGTTACCGTCATTTCCCCACCAAACCAAAGGGAAATGAGTGACTCACTCCAGCATCACGGAATGTCTGAAAGGGGATTTCTCTTTTTATCAAAAGGAAATTTTGGCAGGAAAGGTAGGCTAAAACTGTTCCATAACCTAGACGGCTCTTGTAAAATGTTTTATTAAGTGAATATTTCTGGCCAGGCATGGTGGCTCATGACTGTAATCCTAGCACTTTGAGAGGCCAAGGCAGGAGGATCACTTGAGGCCAGGAGTTTGGGCAGTATAGTGAGACCCTGTCTCTATTTAAAAAAAAAAAAAAATAGCCGGGTGTGGTGGCACACGCCTGTTGTCCTAGCTTCTCAGGAGGGTGAGCCAAGGAGGTTCACTTTAGCCCAGGAGTTGGAGGTTGCAGTGAGCTATGATTGCACCACTGCACTCTAGCGTGGGCAACAGAGCAAGACCCTCTCTCAAAAAAGTGTTTAATATTTCTTTGAACTTTTATTAAATACTTACTGTATGCTAGGAACTTCAGGCTACTAGATAAGAACCTGCATGTATTGATCCCCTCATAAGTGCTAAGCATGGTAGAAAGTACTATCTAATAATCTAATAACATCTCTAATCTAATGTTCACAACACATCCTCATGAAGTAAGTGCACTATCATTCACAGGAAGAAATTAAAACATAGAGAAGTTAAGAAACAACTTGCCCTAGGATAAGATAGGAAATGGCGGAGCAAGGATTTGAACTTCAGCGTAATGAGCAAAGAACCCAGATGCCTAACCACTATGTTTTCTTGTCTCAATAAGATATAATTACTTTCTGTAAGGAGGTCTCACTCTAGTGAAGGAGCCAGAAAAGAAAAGATAATTAATATACAGTGTAATCCATGCTTGATAAAGGTGTGAACAGAGTTCTGTGGAAGCACAGAGGAGGGAGTGAATTACTTTGGCTGAGAGAATCAGTTTTAGCTGTAATCAGCAAAGTACTTAAGATTGTACAAAATTTCCAAAATATGTACAAACCCAGAATGATGAAAATCTGTCACAGTGAAAGAAAAGCTTAAATTCTAAGATGACTAAAGACTATAAACAGACTAGGTAATCAGCCTCTAAATGAGCAAGAGTCAAAGTTAAATTTTTAAGAGTCTGTTATGTGAGGTATTATATGCATACTACAGCTTGTATGAGACAGAGCCACACTTCACATTGCTGACTGTTAAAATCACATACTTCAAGTCCCAGCTCAAATTTTATCTCTTGGAAGGTAGTGACCACAACTTATTTATCTTTAGTCATTTTGGCATCCCCTGTCTCACTTACATCATGTGCCTAGCTCACTACTGCCTGGCTCAAGGTAGGAGCTCAAAAGTGTTCATTCTGAGTCTTTTAGAAGGTGATTATTCTGGTTTTGGCTTGTTCAGAACCTTATTTTTTCCTCTCACATTTCCCTGTTTTCATTTCACACCTCATTTGTACTTCTCACAGATGTTGCAAGGAGTCAAACTCTAAAATTTACCCATTTCGACATTTGCATCAAAATGACCCCGACATGAATTCTGGTGGTCACTTTTGGGTTTTCTTCATCAGTGTCCCTCTTCATCCATCATAGATAGGCAAACATTTACTTAAACTTAATGAAAAAAATTGGTTTCATATTCTGTAAGATGTATCCTGACCACCCACCTACTCAGGTGTAATTTTGTGAGTAGTGAGTAATAACCAGTACACATCTTTCTCCAAACCTTGGCATCAAAACTATTTGTTGGACAAGAGGGAAGAGAAGAAAGAGAAAGGGGAAAATGAAAGTGGGAAGAGATGAGGATAGAGAAAAAGATTCTGTCAGTCTCAGCTCAAAAATAAATGGAGGAAGCAAGGATGTCCTGCAAAATGCTGTGGATAATGTTATAATAAATCACCACTTGTGAGGCTAACTGAATTGCCCCCACTGAGAGTCAGTAAGGATTTGAGGAAAAAATATCAATCTTCAGTAAGCTTCATCCTTTTGAGCTCAGATCAGTGGGCATCATTATGTCAGATGAATCACTAGTCCAGGTGTAGCTGAGAACTAGCTGTTGCCTACAATACTGCAGACATCTGATTGTTCCGTTACCCTACTCTGATGTCCAGCCACCACAGAACTGCTCCCAGGAGTAAAGACCTTGACTTTGATGTCCTTCAATACACTACCAGGACATCCAAGACCCCTCCATTGATTCAGATCTCTCATTGTGTTTATATTAATAACAGACTTCTGCTATTCTAACATGGTCATGCACCATCTGTTGTCATAGATTTTTCTTATTCATAATTTTCTAGTAATTTATGTCAAAATGATAAGATAGGGTTTCAGTATATTTCAGTATCTTGTAAGAAGATGCAAGTTTATCTTAAAATATTTTTAATAGCATTTACTAAGAAGAAAGAAATAAATTATATCTTTGTTTAGAATAGCCAAGCACTAGCTAACAAGCAATTTTGTTAAAATGATGTATTTTTTTGGTTTTGATTTGTTGTATATTTTAACAATCAATGATTAATTAGGGACTCTTAAAACGTAGTTGAGATTTGTAGAGTGAGGGCTTAAGCTATTTTTTATTAAGATGAAATTTGTATAACTTAAAATTAATCATTTAAAAGTGGACAATGACAGTACCTTCACACTGTTCTACAACCACCACCAAAACATTTCATCACCCCAAAAGGAAGCCCTGGACCCATTAAGCTGTTACTTTCCATTCTCCTGCCCACCCAACACCTGGCAACTACCAATCTATTTTCTGACTCTATGGATTTACCTACTCTGAATGTTTCAAATAAATGGAATCATGCAATATACAACCTTTAGTGTCTTGTTTCTTTCATTTACCATGATGTTTTTGAGGTTCATTTATGTTGCAGAATGTATCAGTGAGCTCCATTCCTTTTAATGGCTGAATAATATTCTATTGTATGTATATTCCATAATTTGTTCATACCTTTATCTGTTGATGAATATTTGAGTTGTTTCCACTTTTTGGCTATTGTATATAGTGTTCCTACGAACATGCATGCATGTGTATTTGTTTGAGCTCCTGTTTTTAGTTCTTTTGGATATATACCTAGGAATGGAATTGCTGGGTCTTAAGGTAATTCTATGTTTAACTTTTTCAGGAATCATCAAACTGTTTTCCACAGCACCTGCATCATTTTACATTCCCACCGGCAGTGAATGAGGATAAAATTTTTTACAACATCACCAACATTTATAATTCTGGTTTTTTTGAAATTATAATCCTCCTAGTGAGTGTGAAGCGGTATCATATTGTTGTTTTGATTTGAAATTTCCTAATGAATAATGATGTTGAACACCTTTTCAAGGGCTTGTTGGCTATTTGTACATCTTATTTTGAGAAATTTCAATTCAAGTGTTTTGCCCATTTTTTGTTGGGTTTTTGTCTTTGTTGTTAAATTATGAGTTCTTTATATATTCTGAATACTCGGCCCTTATCAAATATATGATTTGCAAATATATTCTCTCATTATGTAAGTGCCTGTTCACTTTCTTAGTAATGTCCTTTGATGCAAGAAACAAGTTTTTAATCTTGAAGTCCAATTTATCTATCTGTTCTTTTGTTTCTAATGCTTTTGGTGTCATATCTTGCCAAACCCAAGGTCATGAAGATTTACCCCTATGTTTTCTTCTAAGAATTTTATGTTTTAGCTCTTAAATTTAGGTTATTGATTCTTGTCAAGTTAATTTTTGAATATGACATGAGGTATGAGTCTAACTTTATTCTTCTGTGTGTGGATCTCTAGTTGTCCCAGCACAAGGCTTCAGTTTTGTGTATACGTATGCCCTACGGAGAACAAAGGTGAACACAGACTGAGCAGGCTAATCATCTAAAAGTCTAATCATCACCAGTGAGTAACAGATCTTCCCTTGTACCCTCTGTCCTCTCCCACTGGCTCCTGACAGAACACCTGAGAGGGAACAAGCCTGCCTGGAAAGAAGAAAAGACATACATTAGCTTGATAGGATAAAAATGGTTAAAAGTCAGAAAGACAGGTCACTGAGATTATCTTTCAAACTATAGGCATGTATGTCTGAACTTAGGTAATTACTAAACAAAACAATAAATCTAAACACCAAAGACACCTTTGTTTGGCGGCCTGTGATTAGAGTGTTAGATGAAAAGGATGAAGGTGAAGGAGATGTGTGTCCTGTTTGTTACCCACCGTAACCCGCTTGGTCATCGCCTTCCTCCACCAGATGCAAAGGACTCAGTGGAGACCTGGAGGAGCCACTGTGCAGCTATGATGGTGGCTGTGAGAATGCAATGGCAGAGTAGCTGTGGCACATCCAGGTTGCCTGAGAAGAAGTACACCAGGATCTGAAGCTGTAGCCGGGACAGAAGGTGAGATGGAACACATTCTACCAAGTGGGTGAAAAGACTGACGCGGGCTCTTTCTTACACATGTGAGTCATACCATGGGAACCAGAATGAAAGACTTAGAGCCTGCCTCCCAGAGAGACAGGGAGTTTGTGACCTTAAAAAATTCTAGTTGTATAAAGGTAAGTTTCAAAAGTGGTATTTTCTATGATATAACTGTGGCAGAGCTGACCAATTGTCCATCAAAAACGTATATTCTCCTCCATGGTATACAATTGTCACTGAGAGGCAGCTGTTCAGTAGAAAGCTACATTTCCCAGTCTCCTTCCATCCAAATGGGGCCCTATTACTGGCTGTGGCTAGTGAGATGTGAGTGGAAGTGTTACCTGTCACCTCTAGGCAATGGTGCATGAGAAGCTGCTGTGCCATCTCCATGCACTCTACTTTCCTGCCTCCACTAGATATCAAAATCCAGGGCAACCTTGGAAGTCACATGTTGAAGTTGGCAGAGCCTCTGTTAGCCCAAGTCCCTGAATAGCTTTGTGGAGCAGCCATGTTGGACTGTCACATGAGTGAGAAATAAAGTTTTAGAGGGATTAAGCCACTTGATATTTGAGTTTGTAGGTTATTAACACTAGTAATGTCCCCTAGAGCAACGGTTCTCAAATTTTGGTGTACGTCAGAATCACCAGAGAATTTGCTATAGCACAGATTGCTGGGCCCTAGCCCCAGAGTTTCTGATCCAGAAGGTCTGCACTGGGGCTCAAGAATGTTCATTTCTATCAAGTTCCCAGGTGATGCTGACACTGCTGGTCCAGGGATCACACTTTGACAACCACTGTTTGAGATAATGCAATAACACATAAAGAAGTCAAGTGAGGAATGCTTACCAGTCTGCTCACAGGAGTAAGAAAAATTAAAATAAGCATTAATTTAGAAAAATATTTGTTCAACTGACTTTGTGCCAGACAATATGCTAAGTCCTGAAGATGGCGTAATCTGACCCTTGGAGAATTGACCACCTAATGGAAGAGAGAGAAATTGATCAGTGTGTGTGTGTGTGTGTGTGTGTATAAAGACTGGATTATAAAGTACAATAAAGGGAAAAGGTAGAGGAATATGAGACCAAATAGCAGGCACTTCATTTAGTATGGGAGGAGGATTGCAATGCTCAAGAATGGCTTCTCTTGGAAAGTGTCATTTAAGGTAAGATATGAATGTCTGTAAAAGATAAGGGTTTTATTTTATTTTTACTTTTTAGGGGGAGGGGTGTATTCTGAAGGGAGGAAATGCATGAGAAAATCAAGGAACTGGAAGAAGGCCAGTTTATGTGGAACAGGGAAGTGAGGAGAAGAATGGCAAGAATGAAACTGGAGAGGTGGAGGGGAGCCAGATCACACACAGGGTGGTGAGCCACATAAGGATTCTGATTTTGATTCCAAGAATGGTGTGAAATTATTTGAGTGTAAAATGAGGAGAAACAGAGTTTGTACTTAGAAATATTTTTATTTCCCCCCCCATTTTTCGATTTAGTCTTTCTTATTAATATATAAAAAAAAGATTTCATGAATTAATAAAGCTCGACTTTTATATTTTATATATTTTGGCAATATTTTCCCCTTGTCATTTGTTTTTGACTTTGTTTCTGTTATTTTTCCACACCCAGAAATTTCGATTTTTGTATACTCAAATTTGTTACTCTTTTATGATTCTGGGTTTTGTGTCATGCTTAAGAAAGTCTTCTCCAACTCGAAATTTTGTTTTATATGAAGTTGACCATGTTTTTCCTAGTAGTTTTCAAAAGAACAAGCAGTTTGAACATACAATGAACCATAACTTTTAAACTATGAAAAAGGCAAAGATCAAAAGTTTGATAATACACTGTGTTAGCTGGGGTGGACAGGAGATTTTTTGGTGGGTGCATAAACAGAAGCATTGGGATCTGGTAAACTGACTGTGGAGTGAGGGCAGTGCACAAGGCACTGTGGAGTGAGGGCAGTGCACAAGGCAGCTTTACTACGTCCTGATAGCCTCGCGTTGGCCTGCATCCGACCCTCAGCCGCACCCATGGGTAATTTCTTTTTCAGTCCATTTACACAAGGGTGATTTGGCTCAGGGGGTTGACTTATGTTGCTCAAGCACATGAGAAACCCCATGTAGATCCTTCTATTGTTAATGATTCCACATGATATTTTAATTTATTATTAATGAAGTCATAGGCTCTATCCATAATTTTGGATGCCCATAGTGCAGTGGCAAGGTGCTGAAAGGAAGAAAGGCTCTTATTCCTGACCTCATTTCTTCCTAAATGAGGAGTGGGGCCCTCTTGACTGAGCCCAGGGCATCTCCGAACTTGTTGCCCTGCACCTTGCATCTCAAGCTTAGCACGGTATTCTTCCTGAAAGGTTGCTGGCCTTGGTTAGCTCTTCCTGGAGAAATTGAGGGCCTGAGATGGTGGGTATATCGGGCACTATAGAAGATGTTTCCATGTATTTTCCCAGGACTAACACCTCCCCCTTTTGGTTTGCTTCCTCCAAGCCAGAAGGTGATTGTGATTCACCATCCTTCCTCAGTACTGGTTTAGGGGAATGGGACAGAGTGAGGAGTTGTCCCATCCTTGCTTTTCTGTCCCAGAACCTTGCTTCCGTCCTTGGTTGTCATTTCCTGAGTTTATTACATGGAGTTAGTTTCCCTCTCCTGTTTCATGGTTGATAGTGAACATTTTTCTGATTTAAAAATCCACTTAAAAAGGGGTTGGGTAAGAGAGCATCTGTTAGCTGACTGCATTCAACCACCTTTATAGGCAACTCAGTTCCTCATTTGTAAAATAAAGACGATACATACATACATATATCAGTCTTTCATCAGAGACCAAATAAATATTGTTTTTCCCCTCCTTTTCTTTTCTTTCTTCCTTCCTATATTTCAAATATGAGATATACTTTGCAATAAATTTAGGTACTTTGTACATTAGAAACACAACATATATCTTTATGTAAAATATTATATATATTTTATATAGTAATCTGTTTTGTATATGGAGCATGACTATTATACATATATAAAGTTTTACTTTCAAGAGTTCACTTAATAAATTGATTTTTATTAGATTGGGAGACATAGTTCATCGAGTTTTTAAAACGAAGTTTCAATGGAATGTTTGAAAAATATACATTGACTACATGTGGGGTTTTATAACTCAAGAGAGCAGAGAATCCAAAAAACAGAATAAAAATAAATGCCATCTGATAATAATGGAAACTTGAAATGAAATAAGATTGAAAAGAAAAATAAACAGAAAAGACGGAGGAGTCCCCATTACAGCATTAAGTTCTTCCCGATTTCCACCCTGACCCGGAGGCAGGACAGGCTCTGCGAGGACTGGAGACCTCTCTGGGGAGCTGGGCTGTCCAGACGCTCCACTCCAAAGCAGTTAACTCCACTTCCTTCACACCCTGCGGAGATACATGTTTAAAGGCCTTCAAATGTATGTGGGAGCAAAAGTCCTACAAGCACGTTAAAATCTTGATACTGCCTGTACCGATTCCACAGGTTTCTCTGTTGGTCTCGCTTGCTTCCTCCAGAGGCTGTGAGTTCCTATTCCCATCCTTTCTCTGCTTTTTTCTATACAGAACCTGCCTCTGGTCCATCCCTTGAACACTGGAGGAGGGAATGAGATGGAGGGTAACTCTCCTAGAGCTGAGTGACAATCACATTGCCCATTACAGACATTCCAATAATAACTTTTTGTACTTCATTCCTCATATGGGTGATGTGATATAGGGCAAAAGCATCAGATTGTAGCTATGAAACTTAGAAGTCTTATCCAGTCCTAAGAGTCAATTTATTCAAAAAATATTCTCTTCTGGAACTAAGTATTTTATGAGGATTTGTATCAGTTTGAAATAAAAGAAATGTGCTTTCTCAATTTCAATTTTGTTAGCATTTTTTTCAGGCCATATGGTATGAAAGTCACAAAATAGGAATAGAAGAGGATGCAGACCTTGGTGGGGAACTTCTAGTTCAATGGAAGAGGCAGAGGCCTGTCTAAACAATTTTATCTAAAGCAGACAGGTGAGAAATATGATAGAGTGCATCATGAAGGAACTCTATAAATATTAGAGAAAATATAGCACTTCAATTTTCTTTATTGCTTACATCAGAATCTTTAATCAATAAAATGTATAATTTATTGAGGGAATTGAATAAAGAGTTGATAACAAGATTTAAGAAAGACAGGTCCAGAAAGGCAACTCTTGTGAGCTCAGTGGCCTTAGGTCATGGAGAGTGTCTTGAGGATCCTGCAATTGGAATCACTCAAGACCCAAGAGCTCACAACAGAATGGCTCTCTGTCCTGTGACTCAACTCCACATTGTCTCTCAGTAGAGAGCCTTTTTTCATGGCTTGCATCATACACCCAACTTTTATGTTTGTGTATGTGGTGGTAGTGGGGAATGTAGGAGGTAGATAGGAGCAAAACTGTGCACCACATGACAGTCCCACTAGGACCATTTGGAAAAGGTTCATTGTATACCACAAGAAAGAAAGGATACTGGAGAGGCAAAAACTACAGATGTCCTCTTTGGACATTTGCTAAAGGAACCTGGGGATGCTTTTGGAAGGGAGAGGACTCAAGTTAGGTCTTGACAAATGGTATAGGACTTTAAATCTATTAGGGGACTAGGAGAAAGAAGATATTTCTAATCAGAGAGAAAAACATGAACAAAGATATGGAAGAAGGACTGTAGAACTTAATGATATGGGAGTGTGGAGAAGTCTAATATGATTATAATGTGAGAATGCAGAATAAGTAAAATGGGAAGGAAGACTGAAAAGACACAGAATCAGAGTTCTAATTCATTGCACAGGGTTACAAAACTGATTCAATGAGATAATGGATATAAAAATGTTTTGTAAACTATAAAATGCTTTGAAAACCATAAGGATTTTCACATCAATGAATTGTTTTAATGTTTTTACAAAACAGTGTTCCTCAGTAAATTGAGATTTTCACATTATCATTCCCTGCAATGTTTTATCATGTGTAAAATGAGAAACATAAGTAGAAAATCTGGCCAACAAATTCTGTAATTTCTAAATATGCAAGCCTTGATATATTTCAACATACCATCATGGAGAGATTCAGATTTGTCGATTTACAACTCATCTTTCTGAAAGACAACTTTCCAATAAATCAATCCATTTTCCAGGGATAACAGCTGCCTTTATTCACTCATTTATTTATTATTGAGCACCTACTATTGTGGAGGTACTTTATAAACATTCTGTCCTCAGCAGCCCTCACTGACTCTGTGAAGCAAGCACTATTACCCCCATTCTTCACAGGGAGATATGAGGGCTCAGGAAAGTGAGCTCCCTTTGCAAAGTCACATAGCCTCCTGGGTCCACACTACCTCCACTGCCTCTAAGTCCTCTCATTGCACCCTAAAGCTCCAGGAAGAATGCCAAGGCATCGAGCGGGAAGATGTACAGTATCTACTGTGGATCGAATTGGTGAAGAAGTGAGATGGCTGAGAGATGGGTGTTCACAATTTCCAACATTTAATGGAAGAAAGTCAGTAGTTACTGAGTGCCAACTTGAGGCCCAGTACCATGCAAAATATTTTCTCATTTCACATCACTCGATCCTCATAACACCTCTTTTAGGTGGGATTATTCTGCCCATTCTGCAGATAAGAAACCATAGCCTAAAATTGTGCTATTTGTTCAAAGCAGATAGTAGATCCATTATTCAGGCACGTACTCATTTAAAATACTTTTTGAGAAGCCTAGGTCCTTGGCTTACCTATGTGAACCAAGCAGACAAATATCCACGGTAGAGCTTGCATTCTAGTGTGGAGAGTCAGGTAATATCCACAAAGCTTAATTAGGAATCACATGTTAGGTTAGAAAGTCATAAGTGTTATAGGGGAAAATTAAAGTAGGATAAAAGGAGGAGAGGGAGCAAGAAGGGATAGGTTGAAAATTAAATTTTTAATATTGTGGCTTTATCACAATATCCAGAAGTCTAGAAGTTGATTGGTCAAGGAATAATCTAGCTTTTGCTTACAGGGTCATCAAATTTAAGATCTTACTCACTTTTTAGTTGCATCTAGTAAACTGGAGAATTGGAGAGTCCTTTACACAACCAGTACCCCACATGCATGGGACTTGCAAGGAACTAAAGACCCCAGCCCTACCTCACCTTCAGCATTGCTCTCTACTATGTTGATCAGAAAGATTGCCTGGAATTCTTTCATCAATTCAACAACCAATATTATTATAAGCCATTTGATGAATTGGAAAAAGCACTTACCTGGGGGGTTGTAGAACCTGAGGTATAATCCCAGGTCTGTCTTTAATTAAAATTGGATCTTGACATTTTTCCTTCTCTACTATGGGCTTATTTCCCCAACTTACAAATCAAAATGTTGGCATCTAAGGATAATTTCAGCTCCAACACTTTGTGGCTACAAAATCTGCTGGAGATTTTCTAGGATGTCCCAGTTAAAATTATTTTGGCAGACAGACTGGGGCCCAATGGGAGAAATTTATCTTTTCACATTTCTGACAGTATTTCAGCATCAAACCTCTTTTTAAAAATCACTTAGAATTTTCAGCTGGCCCAAATCACTGTCTCGCATTCTTTTGGGTGGCTGTTAGAAGCAGGTGCTTGGTCACGGACTGAGCAGACTAACAGGACTGCCTATTCATTTCCAAGGGTAGCTCAAGGTGTTGGAATGACTCTGCAAAGCCCCATATGGCTTGGGACCTGGTTACCTTAGCAATCAGTTCCCTCCCCATGCAGTGTCAATTAACAGGCAATTAAAACTCTCTATTGCTCCAGCTAATAGTCCCCAGATTGCAGTACCAGAAAACGAGAGGCAGAAAGTTATCATTCTTTTTATTCTTTATTTTAAAATTTTATTTTATTTTTAAAACTTAAAATGTGCCCTTGGATCTGGACCCTGCCATATTTAAGACTTCCAGGATAGATATATGTATCTTATCTTTTTAAATATCATTTGGGATGTACATTTATTATATTACATATCTGCTCAAAAATCCTTTAATGCTTCCAATTATTTATGGAAACAAATCTGAAATTTTCTGCTTAGCTCTCTCTCAGCCCTACATAAAACAGTCCCACTCTTACTATCCAATCGTATTTCCACACACCCTTTCAAACACTCACTATTTGCTTATTTTCTATCCAAGTCTTTTCCTTTGTCCACCAATCAAAATTGGCCCATTCTATAAAGTCTAACTTAAGCTAGTATTGTGACCATACTAAATCCTCAATTACTTAATTTTTTTTGTGAATTTCAGGTGTAACTACAACTAGAATGATTTCATTTCCCACTCATTCATGCCAATTATCCTTATCAATTTTTCCCTCCACAAATAGATTAGGATTCCTGGAGGGTAGGGACTATGTTTTATGTTAATATTTTTCTTTATGTCCTCAGACCCTACTTAGCACCGTGTTACTCATCACTGAGGGCCACTTCATGGGGAGTTTAGAAATTGTTGCAGTTATATGGAATTTGACAAAATTGGACATTGGACATTTTGGACAATAAGCTTAGAACCATACAATCTTAGAACTCTAAAGCATTAGGGATCTTAAAGATTATATACCAAATTCTTCATTTTGTAGACACACACACACACACACACACACACCCCAACACACAAACCCAAGAGTTAAATGGAAGCAGTAAAATGGCCAAAGTTAAACTGTAAGTAAATGAAAAACTTGGATCTAATCTCAAGTCTTTTGACTCAAAGTCTGTGCTCTTTTCCCTTCCCCAGTAGTCTGAAACCTTTTCCCCTTTACAACACATTTGATAGATGATGTTAACCTGAATGAGACTCTCCCACGGGCGTAGCTGGGAGCTGTGTGCAGTTGCTGGAGAGAGCAGTAAAGCATCATCTCTCTGTGCCACTCAAGAATGATGTCATGATGCATGTGAGAGTCACATAATTGTAGGTATCACCTCACCTCTTCTCTAATTTTTAAAAATTGCAAATGTCAGTATTTTAAATATTACTAGTATCACTATAATCCAGCTGGATATATACCCCCCAAATGAAATCAGTATATTGAAGAGATATTTGCCCTCCCATGTTCATTGCAGGATTATCTACAATAGCCAAGATATGTAATCAACTTAAGTGTCCACCAACAAAGGAATGATTAAAGAAAAGGTGGTATATATACACAATGGCATAGTATTCAGCCTTAAAAAAAGAAGGAAATTCTGTCATTTGTAACAGTGTGGATGAACCTGGAGGGCATTATGCTAAGTTAAATAAGCCAGATACAGGAAGACAAATACTAAATACTACATGATCTTACTTAGATCTACTTATGTAGAATCTAAAAATGTTGAACTCGTGGAAGTAGAGAGTAGAATGGTGGTTACCAGGAGCTGGGGGTGGGCTGGGGTGGGTTTGGGGAGTGTTGGTCAAAGGGTACAAAATTTCCGTTAGCTAGGAGGAATAAATTCAAGGGATCTACTGTACAACATGGTGAATACAGTTAATAACAATATTGTATTCTTGAAAATTGCTAAGAGAGTAGACTTTTAAGTGTTCTCACCACAAAAAAATGGTAAGTATGTGAGGTAATGCATATATGGTAGTCAGCTCAATTTCACCAATTCACAATGTATAAAAATTTCAAAACATAATGTTGTAGGTGATATATAATTTTTAATTGTCAATTAAAAAATAAAGAATAAAATAAAATGCTAAAAATGTATTGTTAGTATCAAGTGACTTGTAAAAAACTGTTGTTGTGCTCATGCTGCTATGTCTAAAACTGGCATCTTTTGACCACCATTTGATAATACATTTATTATATTACTTATCTGCCAGTGAATACGCACTGTTAAAATTTCACTTTGTGTTGTCAGATAGGTGGAGGGTAAGGTGAGAAGGTAAGGTTAGTTCAAGCTTAGTAGAGGATGTGGACATTTCTAAGCACAGGGCAACACAACACAGAAAGATGAAATTTCAGGGGCATGGAAGGCGGAGGGGAGGGGGTGTGGTGTATCAGGAAAGGGAAGTCCTAGGATTGGACTGCAGGGCTGTGGCGGGGATCTGGCTGTAGGAGGATGATCACAGCAGTCAGTAGACTGGACTCTGAAGTCAGTAACTGGACTCTGAAGTAGATGTGGGGGCAAGTTGAGGAAAATTTAGCACCATGTTGCAGAGATACGTAGACAGTTTAGGGATAAGAATTAGTAATCACATTTGGGTAGGAACTGGTTAGGAAGTCAGAAAAGAGCATCACTATGCAAGTGGTAGAACTGTAAAGCTGAACGTGAAGGAGGAAGGAAAGATGGAGGGAGGAAGGAGGAGGAGAGAAAGAGAAGGAGCAAAGGTGATTTTTTTAGAGTGTAAAATGAGCCAGTTTCTGTGTCAGGCAGTTTCACATACCTTCTTCCATTAAAGACAGGGAAAGAGATAGTGAAGATATTGAGGGGCAGAAAGGACAGGGAGGGGCTCTGCAGGGATTCCCCTTGGATGCCCAAGTGTGGATGTTGTGGCTGTGGTGTGTTTGTTTCTGACTGTAGGGCAGACTCCTTGCTGCTCCATTGTCTCTGGTAGACAACTGCAGTTTTTTCCCAGCTTTTTGTTTTACCCAAATAAGCAGATTCTCCAAAACTGATAATGTGACTGTACCTATAATGAAATTTCAAAGGCTGCTTATAAATTACTCAACAAAAGCAAAAGTAAACAAACTATACGTATTTCAAGTAAAATATATCATAAATGTTTCAAATGAATCTGTGCCTCAATTTTATCATCTGTAAAGAGAATAATGACTATTATAATATGAATATATTATTAGGGAAAACAATAGTACTTACATAGTAGGATTGTTACAGGTGCAAGTAGGTTAATATTTGTAAAGTGTCTAGAATGGTGCTTGGCACATAGTGCTGTATAGATGTTTGTTGAATAAATAAAAAGAAAATAGCAGTAGACTCATGGGTTGTCAGCATTGAAAGAGATTGTAGGGCCCATGAGCCAAACCATTTCTTTTAAGAGATGCAAATGGGTTCTAAAGAAAGGAAATTATTCACAGTTGATTAAGTTGGTGGCAGAGGGAGTAGAAAAATTCTCCTGATTTCTAGTCAAGTGTTCTTTTTAACTGAGAAACACATGATTGTCAGCAATATACTACAGATTTGACAAATTCTAACTTTAATATTTAATTGCATTATTAGCTCCTAAAGGGATATATCTCATCCGTCTCTTTATTCACAGTGATAATCTGAATGCCCTGTATACAGTGGTGTTCCATAAATGTTCATTTAGTAATTTGATAAATTAATTCACATTCAAAGAACTAAAATCCAATCAAGCCTTAGAATTGATAAAGTAGGAATATTTTGCGTGTAGGAGGAACTTCTTAGATATGGCAATTTTTTTTCAAGTACCTTTTCAAATCTTGCATGTAAAGTCTATAGCTCAGTGCCTAATACATAGTAACTCTCAATGAATACGAGCTTTTATTTTTAGGCAGTTGCCTATTAGGCCATTATACGGTGGTGTAACTTGGCCACTAGTACAGACGCATTGCCAGGTCTGATTCCCCTTCCTTTATCCTGTGTTGGCAGATAGCAGTTTAGGGATGTGTCTGATACGCAGAAATATCTGATTAGTATGTTGTTAAGTTGTTGCCTAAATGTTGGTCACTGTTCTATTTAATAGTAATTGCTTATTTTAATATTACTTAAAAGCCATCAATTCTGCAGGATTTCCTCAATCCGTATAGTGCCCTGCCCCCCCTTAAAGTTTTAAGATGTTTGTTTCCTCTGAGCACTATTTTTATTTAATCGGATCCTGTTGGGGATTTTCATGTACTTTTCCTGTTTATTTTTCTTCCTGTTTCTCAAAATAGGAATTAAACTATAAAGATGAACAATTGTAAGCACTTTGCAATGACCTTTTTGAAATTATTATTAAATCTTTAAAGGCTTCCTTCCTCGCTAATCCCTTACCACACAACATTTAGGGGGCAAATAAGAAGTAACTGAAAGCAGCTCTGAAGCTTGGGGACTGCCACAAAAACTTGCTCTTTCTTGGTCTGGATCCCTTGCCCCTGTTATTTCCTTCACAGGAAGCACTTTTATCTTGATTCTGCCATTTGACCCTTTGCCACGTATCTCCTCCTGCCTCCTGGGTAGCAAACAATTCCACTTTTTAGCTGTGTGATCTTGGGCAAAGTTTCTTACCCTCTCTGAGTCTCAGCTGCCTGTTGTGTAATCAGAAAGTGTTCTGTGGTGAGGAAATTAGGAGACATGGGGACTTGAAGGAACAATGAAAGCCAGACGGCAGAGAAGTTGTCAGCACTGGAGGTTACACCAGGAGAATACTGATGATGGCTGATCGCGTAGACCTGGAACGGAAACTGGCTCTTCTACTCACTGCATCTCAGGTGAATGACTAACTTATGGCTATTCTTAGCCATAAGTCTTGATTTCAGTATCTCATATGTAATTCCTCCCACATTCTGACCTCTGAGTTTCTTAATCTCTATTATTCTAATGTTTGTCCCCCACCTACTCCCACTGCCACCTGAATCACTCCGTCATCATATTTTGGTCATTACCAATAGCTGTAATCTCTCTGTCATCTCCAGTTCAAGTATTTCACTCCCTAATTCAATCTTGTAGATTTGCAGACCACTCCTCATTACACCTCATCTCTAACAATTTCTCAACCCTACTGAGATCCACAATCGTGGGGCCTTCCACATTTTTGTTCTTTTTTTGTACCCCTTCATGTCTTCTTCTCCCACCTCAGTCAGCTCAGTTTCTATAATAGTCCATTATTATAATCACCCCTTTGCCAGTACTAATTCTATTCCTTTCTCTTCCTTGATCAAATTTTCTGTCAAGATCCCACATCTGGTTAAATCTAATACTCCACCAACTCCGTGACAGCACACATGCAACTAAATGGACCTGGAAATGACTAATCATGCTGCCCGGTCTCACTTTAGATTCATGATCACAAACTTCAACAGGGCCTATAGTGCAGCCTGGAAATACTACTACATTTCCCCAGTTGATCTAATCTCCCATTTGCTTAGGTTTCATACTCTCTCCTATTTCCTCAAACCTCTCTCTTCTTCCATTCTTACTCTCAGTTGATGACCTTACTTTTACTTCACTTGGAAAAGAGAAATGAACTTGGGGAAAGAAAGGAACCTGTATGTATTTCTACTACCACGTCTGGCACTCCACCTGCTTTTGCTTAAATGCTCCTCTTTCCTCTGGTTACTACAGCTGAGCCTTCTCTTTTCTTGTCTAACACCAATCTTCAGCCTAGTCCCTAAATCCCATCATTTCTTACCTGTCCAGGGACATCTCTCCAGTATTTCTCCCCCCTCTGTCCTGTACCATCAGTTTTTCTCTCTCTGCTGGATCATTCACATAAGCATACACACATGCTTCAATATTCTCATCTTAAAACCAAATATCTCCTGACCTCCACCCACTATCCCATTGCTCTGTTACAGCAAAATTTTCCAAAGAGTTTACTATACTAGATGTCTCTGTTTTCTCTCTCCCCATTTTCTCCTTTGCACTTACTGTGCTTGGGTTTTGTTCCCACCACCTCACTGAAAACAAAACCAAACCCCTAACCCCCCAAAATTACAAAGGTACCAGTGACTTACATGTTGTTAAATCCAGTAGTCTCATCTGGATTGAAGTATCAGGGACTATTGACCCACTTAATGATTCCCTCTCTCTTAAATATCTCTTTCACTTGGCTGCTGGAATACTACTCTCTCCTGCTTCTCTTCCCACCTCCCTGGACATTGCTGTTTAATACCTTTTGCAGCTCCTCCTCATCTCCCCAATCTCTAGAAAATGGACTTCCCTAGGTGTTACACCTTTGCCCTCTTTTTCTATTGATACTCACTTCCAAGGTGATCTCATTCAGTTTCAAGGCTTTAATTATCATCTATGTACTAACAGTTCCAAAATACACATGTCCGGCTTGGTTTCTCACCTGAACTCAATCTTCATATAGCCAACTACCCGTTCAATCTCCATTTAGATTTCTAAAAAGCATCTCAAGCTTAACATGCCCCGAATTGGACTCTTAGCTCCCTTCATTGTACTGGCCTGCTTCTCCTACAGTCTTCCCCATAATAGTACATGGCAACTCTATCTTTCTAGTTGCTCAGGCCGAAATTCATTATTGACTTTCTTCTTTCTCTCATTTTTCATATCCAATCAATTAACATAATTGTGTCAATTCTACCTTCAAAATAAATCCCAAGTTTGACCACTTTCTCACTACCACTCTGTTTTAAACTACCATGATGTCTTGTTTAAATGATCATAATAGCCTCCTAACTGGTCTCCCATCTTCAACCTTTACACACCTATAGCCTTGCTCTGAACACAATGCACATATGTGCACAATTATGTTACTTCTATTCTTAAAACCTTTGGAGCAAACTCTTGGAGCTAACACCAAAGTCCTTACAGTGGTTTACATAGCCCAGGCCCTACAAGATCTGGCTCTTCTCACCTCTCAGACATCGTCTCCTGAATTCTTCTTCTCTCCACTGAAGCCATTTCAACCTCTTTGCTATACCTTGAACACACAAAGCACATTCCAGCCTACGGGCCTTTGCGCTTGCTATTTTTCTTCTTCGAATGCTTTTACCCCACAGCCTCATGGCTCACTCCCTCACTGCCTTTAGATTTCAACTCAAATATCCTCTTCTCGATGAGGCCTCCTCTGTCCACGCTACATAGAATGGTGTATGTGTTCACATGGACCCACTCCCCACCCTCACTCTTAACCCTACTTTATTTTTTCCCCTGGCACTTAACACTATCAGACACACAAAATATTTCCTTATTTTTCTTTTTAAAATATCTTCTGTGTTTCTTTTGCTATATCTCTATTATCTAAAACAGGGCCTAAAATGCAGCAAAATGAAATAAATATCTGATGCATAAATGAATAAAGGAGACTAATGTATTAAGTTAATTCATATGTGAGTAATGGAATCAATGTTTTGTCTGAGCATTTCCAAGCTTTTCAGAAAACAGCCCTCCTCAGCCATAGTTGCTCTAGGAGTTGTTCTGGAAGCAGCCATGCACTATGTAATTCTGACTCCTGGCTATAGTCAATGGGCCAGGCATAGGCACACTCGGCCAATCGTTTCTTTCTAGGGATTTTGTTACTGGGACTAGAGCCATTTATTGACACTCTAACATATCTTTCTACAGCTGCTGCAGTAGAAACTATTCCACAGGTGTCATGTTTCCAGCCAGGAGGACCAGATGCAGAGGTATCTATCAAAAAAGGAGGATAAAATGATGATCAGAGAAAAGCTGAGGTGACAGATGGCATGAGAAGCTCCACAGCACTCTAGTCCCCATTACCAGTTGTTTCTCAGATCCAAATAGATCCCCATACCTCCCGCTGCATTAAGGAGATACCAGCGTGATGTCTGCCATTAGAGTAGGTGGTTAATGCAATACTAATTGAATTGGAATCTGGAAGGGATCAGATCTAATCTGTTTAATCTCAAAACTTTCACAATAAATCAAACTCAGTTAAGTTGCAAAAATAAATGTTTTATGAACATTTGGCATTTCATCTCATTTGACAAAGAAGGGATTCTGTTCTTTGTCTTGGAAGGCAGCGTGATGTAGTGGAAAGACAATTGGCCAAGACAGGAAACCCAAGTTCTGGTCCAGCTATTGAGCTGGTTGTCATCCCTCTTGAAACCCCAGTTTTCCCATTTGTGAAATGAAAGGACTGGGTTAGGTGGCCTGCAGCCTATTTTCCAGGTCCCGATTTTAGAAGCTGAAGTCTTTTAAGGTATAGGGTACTATAGGGAGGCATGTTCTTTTCCTACTGCTGTCATCCAGGTCTTTAAAACATTTGTCTTTTCTGTGGCTGTTACATAACTGAACCTGTTCACCTGTGAAAGGATTTTCCACCTCATAAGTCTTGGTCGGAGATACGACTTATCTTCCACTATATACATTGAAAAACCCAAATATTCACTTTCACATTTCTCTGGTGCCCTGAACTAGGCTATATGACAGGACCTAGTGCCATCAGATCCAGTCACCAAGACTGGATTGGGAACTTGTGACTCAAAAAGCAGGAGAAGCCACAAACCCATTCCAGTGGCAGGTGTTGGTGGCAGCTCCTTAAGCCTGTAGTGTTACCAGTTGTGACCTCCTGTATCAAGTGGGGACCTCCTGGTGCCAGCTTGACGTCCAGTGTTCGTGGAGAGAGCATGGAGTCCTCAAGGCACCAGAGAACCTGATGGCTGTGACCCTGGCTGGCCCCAGCCCTCCACTTTCCTTCCTGCTCCTTCAGTCTCCTTGCAATTCTGTGAGCCACTCATTATCCTTTCAGCGAGCTCCTTTTTCATTTAAATCTGTCAGTTTCTACAAACAAGAACCCATATTGAAAACCTAGATTAGAGGAGTACAGGAGAATCCTAAAACCAGTCCCTCACTGGAGTCAATGTGGAGATTAAACAAATATGGTCAAAGGCTTCCGAACATAACTCTATCACTTTTACAGGAAGAATTATGGGAGTTTCACAGGAACAACGGAACCCGAGAGGGCCTCAGAGGGCATTTAACACAAGTCTCTCATTTTTGCAGAGGGAACATCCATTATAAGGGGGAAATAACTTGTGGAGCATCACACAGTCAGGTCCAGAGGTGGGAATGGCACTCATGTCTCCCTGACACCATTTTCAGGATTTCCCTTACTGTCCAAACTGCCTCTAGTTGGTTTGCACATTAGTTTGTGCATATTTTATTTTTCAGTTTGCACTTAATAAATCCAGGCTTCTTACTTACCTCTTACCCCAATGCCAATGTTCCTATCCCTAAATGTGGCATCGGCCCAGGTGAGGCATTTAGCCTTCAAGTTTCAAAAGAAAGGCAGTTTCCTCTGGCAGGCATCAAAGATTCAAGAAGGGTAGGTGAGGTCCCATATTCTCAGCAACGCTGAGGGTTTCTTCTTCCCCAGGATTCTGTGAGCTTCACCCCAGAACTCTCATTTTTTAAATGGCAGAAGAGAAGATCTGCAAACTGTGAACCCTCCGAGGAAAAACACAAAACCACTGGAATTCTTTAAATATGCCTAGAGTCATGCTCATTGGCTTCTCCCTCCGAAATGCCAACCTTGCCTATGCTTTGGCTTTTGAGGGAAAGGGAGAGAACACCCCTTAATAAAAGGCAGCAAATGAAAGGATTGTCTGTGAAGCCAATGGGGGAGAGACATCAGTGCGAGACCTAGGCATCTTAGGCAGGCAAGGTATGGTTTTAGGCTCTGCTCCTTCTCTAGGGAAGCCTTTTCTGATCCTTCCAGCCCCATTTAAACTGCGTTCATTACCCAATCAGCATTTAACTCTGAACTACATCACATCGTTTTTAATAATACGAATATCAATACTTTTATATTTTGGAACACATAGTGTTTCAGAGACATTTTTCTCTGTCTTAAAAGAGTCCTGTGAAGCAGGCAGAGTAGGAATTATCCTCCATTCTATTTATTACTTCAACAAACAGATTTTGAGTGCTTACTGCTACATACTCTTAAAAAACTGATAAGGTTCTTGCCCTCAAAAAATTTACATGCTGTTAAAGTGGTAAGTTCTATGTTTTGTGTCGTTTACCACAATTAGAAAATGTTTGCTTCAATATTCATATACCCTAAAAATTTATATGCAAAACAAATAGTAAGCAAGTAAACAAATAAAAAATGATAATAATTACAGATTGTGATGGTCATGAAAGAAAGAATCAGGATACATGATAGACAGTGACTGGGGGTAGGGTGAAGTGGGGAATAACTTTACCTACAAGGGTTCAAGAAGGCCTCTTTGAGGAGGTGACCTGAAAGGGAAGAGGTATCAGTTATGTGAAGGATCAAGTGCTCCAGGCAGAGAAAGCTGAATGTTCAAGGGCACAGAGGTAAGAAAGAACTTGGCACATTGGAGGAACAAGGGGCTAGTTGGCTGGAGCACAGCGAGTGAGGAAACTGAGGCACCAAGAAGTCAGAGGACAAGCCCAGGTTCACACGCCTTAGGACATGGTTTTTCCAATTAGTCCATTGTTTGCAGGGTAATGTTGGCCTTATTGTCTGGCTGGATGTGAAATTCCTTGAAGTTGGTATCCCGTGGCTTACTTTCCCTTTCTTTCCCTACAGTAGTGACTAGTGTAGTCTCTGGCTAACACAGCCCAGTGGTTTGTTTGATTAATTGGGGATATGAATTCAGAATTCATTGAACTTAAGGTGACTTCAGGGAAGTTAAATGATTTCTATGGATCTCTTTGTTCCTAGTCCTCAAAATCAGCTAAAAAATTTAGTATCCATTTACTTTCCAGGATCACAAATTAACCAGGCAACTTCTTAATCTTGTGCAGGCTTTTTGGCTGCCCTGGGTGGGACTGGCATGAGTTCCTCAGCTTGAGGAGCTACCAAACTTCTTACAAAGTTGTTATGCCATTATACAGTTTTTTTAGCAGTATATGAAGGTTCAAGTTACTTCATATTCTTGTCAGTATTTGGTATGTTCAGTCACTGTAATATTAGCCATTTCAATAGCTGCATAGTGATGTTATTGTGGCTTTAATTTGATTTGCATTTACCTAATGACTGACTAATGATTTTGAACATTTTTTGTGTGCTTATTAGCCATCAGATATCTTCTTCGTAAAATGCCCATTTAAATAATTTGCGCATTTAGAAAATTGAATTATTTGCTTTATTATTTTTAAGTTGTGAGAGTTCTTTATGTATATTGGATAGAAGTCTGCTATCAGATATGTGATTTGCAAATATTTTTATCCTGGTCTGTTGTTTATCTCTTTATTCTCTTAATAGTATGTTTCAAAGAGTACAACTTAATTTTGATGAAGTCTACTTTATAAATTTTTTTTTCATGGATCCTGCTTCTAGTGTCATACCAAGAAATCTTTGTGTAATCCTAGCACTCTGGGAGTTTGAGGCGGGAGGATTGCTTGAGGTCAGGAGTTCGAGATCACCCTGAGCAGGAGGAGTGAGACCCCGTCTCTACTAAAAATAGAAAAATTAGCTGGGCATGGTGGTACATGCCTGTAGTCCTAGCTACTCGGCAGGCTGAGGTAGGAATTTGAGGTTGCTGTGATCTAGGCTGAAGCCACAGCACTCTAGCCCCGGCAAAAGAGTGAGACTGTCTCAAAAAAAAGAAAGAAATCTTTGCTTAATTCAAGGTCATAAAGATTTTCTCCTATGTTTTCTTCTGGAACTTTTATGGTTTTAGGTTTTACAGTTAGAGCTATGATCCATTTTGAGTTAATTTTCTATAAAGTTAAACTATTTTTTTTTTTGCCTAAGGATATCCAATTTTCCTGTATCATTGTTTGAAGAGACTATCCTTTCTCTTCTGAATTATCTTTTCTCCTATGTCAAAAAATCAATTGATCATATGTGGGTCAGTCTATTTCTGGACTCTCTATTCTGCTGTGTTGTTCTGTTTATCTATCTTTATGCTACAACCACACTGTCTTAATTACAGTAACTATAATAAATTTTGAAATCAGGTAATATAGCCCTCCAATTTTGTTTCTCAAAGTTGTTTTGGCTATTCAGGTCCTTTGCATTCCCATATGAGTCAACTTGTTTATTTCTAAAAAAAATTTTTTAAAAATCTGCTTGGGATATTGATTGAGATTACGTGTAATTCATAAATCAATTTGAGGAGAATTAACATACTAACAATATTAAAACTTACAATCCATGAACATAGTATAAGACTGAATTTATTTATGTCTTTTATTTCTCTCAACAATATTTTATATTTTTCAGGGTATAAATCATGGACATTTTTTATTCGGTTTATCCCTAAGTATTTAATACATTTTGATGTTATTGCACATGATATTGCTTTTTAGATTTCCATGTCCTACTGTTCATATCTATTAATATATCAAAATTCAATTTATTTTTATATTATGATCATGTAGACTGAAACCTTATAAAGCCATGCATTTGTTTTTAATAGATACTTTTCATCAGGTTGAGAAAGAGCCTTTCTATGTCTGTTCAGATTTTTTATCAAGAATGGATGTTGGATCTTATCAAATGTGTTTTGGTGATTTACTCAGATGATCATATGCTTTTTGAAAACTCTTAATATAGTGATGTACATTGATTTGATATTAAAATGTCACACTGCCTTTCATTCCTGGAATAACCTTAACTTGATCATGATATATTATCCTCATTATCCTTGATCATGATATATTATACATTGTCAGTTTCAATTTGCTGAAATTATATTTAGAATTTTTGCATCTATGTTAGTGAAGGATATTGGTTTGTATTCATATTTTTTTTTTACTTAAAATGCCTTCCCTTAGTTTTGGTATCAGAGTACCAAATGCTGGCTGTACAGAATGTTTTGGAAAATATTCCTTTCCATTCAGTGTTCTGGAATAATTTGTATAAAACTGGTATCATTTCTTTCTTAAATATTTGAGAGAATTGACCAGTGGAAGCCAGGCTTGGTGGTGTATGCCTGTGTTCCAGCTACTGGAGAGGCTGAAGCAGGAGGGTCACTTGAGATCAGTAGTTCAAGGCCGCAGTGCGCTATGACTGCTCCTGTGAATAGCCCCTACACACCAGCCCAGGCAACATAGTGAAACGCGGTCTCTAAAAAAAAAAAAAAAAAAAATTCAACAGTGAAGCCAGCTAGGCCTAGAGTTTTCTGAGGGTATAGTTTTCAACTATAGATTCGATTTTTAAAGTGGATATAGGGCTATTCAGGTTTTTGTTGCAGTCGTTGTTAATTTTATCTTAGTTGTTGAATTTCTTAGCATAAAATTGTATATATATAACATTAACTTATCATCATTTAATATCTCTAGAATCTGTAATTAATGTCACCTCTCTCATCCCCATATTTGTAGTTTGTATGTTCTTTCTTTTTTTCCTAATTATACTTGCTAGAGGTTTAGCAGTGAATCTTTTAAATAAAGAAACAGCTTTTAGTTTACTTGAATTTCTTTGTTGTTGTTTTTTTAATCGATTTCTGCTCTGTTCTTTATTTTCTTTATTCTGCTTTCTTTGTGTTTCTTTTGCTCTCATTTTTCTAATTTCTTATGATGTGAGCTGAGGTCATTGGCTTTTTTTTTCTGTTATAGATATTCAGTGCTATAAATTTTCCTTTAGTTGTTGCTTTACCTATATCTCACACATTTTGATATGTTTTCCTTTTCTTAGTTCAAAACATTTTTAAATCTCCAGTTTGCTTTCTTCTTTGACTCATGGGCTATTTGGAAATGTGTTACTTAGTTCCCAAATATTTGGAGATTTTCCAGAGTTTTCTGTTATTAATTTCTAATTTAACTGCAGTGCAGTCAGAGAACACACTTACTATGATTTGAGTCCTTTTAAATTTATTGACACTTTATTCATGGTCAAGAATATGATCTATTATGGTAAATATTCCATTTGTACTTAAAAAGAACGTGTATTCTGCTGCTGTTCAGTAGAGTGTTCTAAAAATGTCAATTAAGTCCAGGTGGTCAATTGTATTGTTCAAGTCTTCCATATCATCATTGATTTTCTGTCTGCTTGTTCTAGTAATTACTGAGAGAAGGATGTTGAAATCTTAAACCATAATTGTGGATTTGTCTCTTTCTTCTTGCAGTTCTATCAGTTTTTTGCTCTGCTGCTAGGTACATAAACATTTAGAATTGTTATCTTAACTTGATGAATTGGCCCATTTATCATTGTGAAATGATGCTGCTTATCTTTGGTAATTTTCTTTGGTCTGAAATTTTCCTGGTCTGCTATTAATCAAGCTACTCTGTTAGCATGAAATACTTTTACTTTTAATCTGTATATATTTTTATATTTAAACCAATTTTTAAAGCAGTATATGGGTCTTGTTTTTAATATGATCTGACAATATCTGCCTTTTAATTGGGGTGTTTAGATTATTTACATTTAATGTGATTATTGGTATGATTGAGTTTCAATCTACTATTTTGCTATTAATATTTCATTTCTATTTATCCCATCTGTTCTTGTCCCCCCTTTTCTTTTCTGTCTTCTTTTGGATTACATGAACATATATTTTTAAACATTTTATTTTATTATATTGTTGTTGAAAAATTAGCTATAATTCATTATTGTTTTATTTTAATGGCTGCTTTAAGGTTTATTGCATTCATCTTAAACTTATTCTGGTCTTTTGTCAAATGATATTGTATCACTTTATATCAAGTATTTGAACCTTGCAAGAGTATACTTCCATTTCTTCCCTCCTGGCCTTTGTGCTATTTTTGTACATTTACCTTTTACATATTTTATAAACCCCACAATACATTGTAATTATTTTTGTTTAAAAATCAATTATCTTTACAGAGACTTAAACAATGATAAAAACGTTTTTATATTCACACCTGTTGTTATCATTTCCCCTGTCCAGAACCCTCCTGCCCAATACCTCCTTCAAATCAATCTTAGAATGAGTAAAATTTATTTATTTATTTTTGAAAATACATATTTTTTAATTTCAATAGATTCAGGGGGTAGAAGTGGTTTTTTGTTACATGGCTCAATTATATAGTGTTGAAATTTGGACTTTTAGTGTATCTGTCACCTGAATGAATAGTGTACTCCAGTAGGTAACTTTACATCCCTCATTCGCCTCCCACCCTTCCTCTTCTGAGTCGCCAATATCCATTACGTCACTCTGTATGACCGTGCATACTCGTAGCTTAGCTCCTGCTTATAAGTGAGAACATGCAGTATTTGATTAACTGTTCCTGAGTTACTTCACTTAGGATAGTGGCCTCCAGTTCCATCCAAGTTGTTGCAAAAGACATTATTTCATTCTTTTTTATGGTTGAGTAGTACTCCATGGTGTGTATATATATATTTATACACACACACACACCAGATTTCCTTTATCCACTCATCATTTGATAGGCACGTAGGTTGATTCCATATCTTTGCAATTGTGATTTGTGCTGTGACAAACATACAAGTGCAGGTTTCTTTTTGATATAAAGACTTCTTTTCCTTTGGGTAGATACCCAGTAGTGGGATTGCTGGATAGAATGGTAGATCTACTTTTAGTTCTTTGAGAAGTTTCCATACTGTTTTCCACAGAGGTTGTAATAATTTACATTTTCACCAAAAACATGTAAGCATTCCCTTTTCACACATTTGGGCCAACATCTCTTGTTTTTTGACTTTTTAATAATGGCCATTCTGACATGGGTAAGAAGATATCTCCTTGTGGCTTTAATTTGCATTTAGAAGGGGAAAAATTTAAAAACTAAACTATGGCTAGAACTTTCTCTTCTTGCTGTAGCAAAAGTTGGTTTATCTTGACTTGTCAGTGAAACTGGGAATCAGCTGGCTATTAAAAGCACATTGAGGGTCATGGATTACTCAGTATATGGAGGCAATAAAAGGACATCATCACTTCACAAAATCATTGAGCTCCTCACAATTTGTTGAATCATTCTGGATCTCCTCTATTTGCTGAAATACATGATGTTTGTAAAGCGCAATGCACCTGGAATAACTTTCATTTTTCCTTCAGCATTTGGGTGTTGGAACTTCCAAGAAGAGGTAACAAGACAATTTGGACATTTATCACTCCCTCAGCTCTTGGCATTGGCATTATACTCTGAGAGTGCCAAGATCTTGGCAACTTCTGGATTTAGTTGTTTGAACTGCAGGTGCTGTGGACAGACAGCCCAACAGATGACCATTATGAACTTGGCACCTACAGACCAGCTTTTGGAGAGGAGAGAAGATATAGTCATTTCCTACTTCCAACATACGCCTTGATGCAAAATGTGAAGCTGGCCCAGAAAGCTAATCTAAGTGGGCCAGGTGCCTGGTAACATCCTTTTCACATTTGCCAGCTGTTTTTTCTTGGCTGGCATCACCAGAAAAGCTTGTCCTGATCCCATCAGACACACAGTGGTGTGCAGACATAATGAGGCTCTGGCACAAGTGACTTACCTAGGCTAGCATAGGAGCATAGGAATAGGTCAGGGTGCCCTTTTCCAGTTCTGCCTGCACAGTGGAAGCTGAATGTTTGCCATAGGGGGCTGCCAGGCTTTCCGGCTGACAATTCTAATTCCATAGTTTCCAAAGAGGACACATACAACCATACAGACATTGACTAACAAGGAGTATACTTTAGGCTAAAGCTCCAGAAGAAGCTACACCAAGCCCAATTAACATTTACCAATTGGTACAAGGCATTATGCTAGGGGCTAAGTCTAGTTGAAAGAAGTATGATCTACATCCTGGTCTTCCACATATGCAAATCTGGCTGGGGAGAAAGGACATAATGGTCAAGAGATAAATGATAATAATGAAAGAGATGATTTAATGAAGCAACACATTCATTGCCAAATGAAGATTGTAGATGGTGAATTCATGGAGATCAGAGCAAATACAGACTAGCTACACTCTGATGGGTTTTAGAAGGCAAGGATGGCCTGATTTTTAAATGAGATAAGGCCTACAGAGTGATCAGTTAGTATAGAAAGTGAACCAATTTGAAGAAGATAAAACCATGTATTTAGGATCGGAAATCAAGTGTTTGGGGCAGAGAAAGGCCAAGAAGGAAGCTCAGCATCACTATATTGGTTTTGGTAACTGAGATATTATTGGGGTAACACAGAGGTGAAAAACATGTGTCCTGAAACTCTATTATTTCCTGGCTGGTAAAACCTTGAACAAGTTATTTCACTTTCTAAATCTCAGTTTCTTCATCTGTAAAACAGGAAAAATAATATTACTAGATCCCTTAGAAGGGTTGTTAAAGATTAAATGAATTAATACACAGAAATTAAGCACATAACAGTGTCTGACACAAAGTAAATATTTTATAAATATTAGCTAATAATAGTGGTTGTATCAGTGGCATAAAAAGTTTGTTGGGACCATACCTTAAAACAAAATCTGTGACTTACAAGAACTTAACAGTATCCCCTTTTCACATGAGGGACCCGAAGCTGAGAGATTATACACTCACCAGTGGCAGGGCCTATGTTCTGACTTCCTGTCTCACATCCTTCCTACTGCACTGCCTCACGGCCTGTACTTAAAAAGCCAGGAATGAGTGGCTGAGACCAGTTAGGGGTTGAATGTGGCAGATTTGAACTAATTTTTATCTTAATTTGTTATCATCCTTCTGATTCTGGATAAACTGTGCTATTTTGTTCAGGGCTGTCTATGTGGTTGCCTGCCTGCATCTGAGAGCCAGCTGGAGGGGCAGTGGCAGCAGTCTGGCATTTAACAGTGAAACTGCCTCGTAGATCCCACAAGGGCCTGGCAGGCAGCCCGCACCTGGCCTGGGAAGGCACTCCCTGGCCAGGTTTCAGTTCAGCAAAAAGTGATTCATTTTTGTCATGCATTTGAAGAAAGCAGGAGAATCACAGGGCTTTAATGAGCATATTTAATTGGAGCTTTTTCTCAGGAGAAGAGAATATGTCCTCTTGATGTCTGTCATATGAGGAGAAGAGATGAGAAGCCTAATGACCTGAGCCCAGCAGGACTCTATTTCAACCACTGAAGAGTTAGCTGCAGGGAAGCTCCAGGACGTCAGGAAGAGACACTTCCAGTAGGGGGGCTGCCTGAGAAAGAGGGGCTCTGTCTTCCCAGGGAGCTGGGAGGGAAGTAGAGTTAGGATATTTTTTCTTGGAGCCAGGATGCATTACTTGTGTGTGAGGTTATTCTAAGTGACTAAAACCATTACAGAGGCCCCCTTATTATTTATTATTTAGTAGTTGTATGCTATAGCTGCCTCAGCTTGGTTCATTAGGCCTGGATCCAGAGAAACTGTGGATCTAATACAATCCAAATCCACAAATATGCTTGGGTGTTCCCTACACACAAAGCAAGAAAATATATCTGAAAATACTGTATAAAGATGAAGTTGACATGGTCCCTGCCTTCTGGAAATGCACAATCTACTTGGAGAGACATGTAGTGAAATGTAGCATACACTTTTTAGGGCAGCTGCTCTGCTCACAGTGATTCCCTGTTCTCTAGATATAGCTCCTGATGCACAAGGAAGGGAGTAATCTTCCAACACTCACAGCAGCCAATTGGTCCAAGGGTAGACACTGGACCCAAGCTGGGCTGGGCTGACTTTCTCTCTCTCTCTCTCTCATATAAAACTAAGAACAAAAGAGACAGAGACTGGGTGTCATAGGTAATGGCAGTACCCTGGGCAGAAGATCTATGAACCTCAAAACCTTCTTTCAATTCCAAAGTCAACATTTCCTTTAGTACTGGAAGACATGTAGCAATCTTTCCCAATAATTGCCCTTTGCCTAAATTAGTTTGAGTTGGCTTTTTGTCAGCCACATCCAAATAAGCCCGATTCATGTAAGTGATATGATTTAAGAAGGTAATCAGTTGAAAATCTATGGAAATAGCCAGAGGAAGGGGAGAAGTGTGGGGAGGATATCTCTAAATGCTTCTAACAAATATAAAGGGAGGCTGTACATCTAGTTATCCTCACAGAACAGAGCTCATGCCCCAATGCCATACACTGATAAATCTCTTGGTATCTACTAATACTATGGTAGAATAAAAGTAATTCTATCTTGGGAGTCAGAAGTAATTTTCTGGTCTAGCTCTACTCTTAAAAACCTCGGTGACCTTGGACATGTTGCCTCTCCTCTCTCTCTAGGTCTCAGTTTCTGTCACAGGCCTTTTCCAACTGCATGACCATCGGTTGATAGAAATGATAGACTGTGATATCCATCTACATAAGCAATAGTAAGAATAGGTCCAAGATCCTGAAAAATGTAGAAAAATGAAGAAAGGGTAAAAATGGATTTATGCAAAAGGATTTAACTGTCAATTGATTCATTTACCATAGATAGTCTCCAAGTAAAGCTTAATAGAAGAATGCTAATGTCTTGAAAACATATTTTGATTTACATTTGATATATCCTTATTAGGGGAAAGTTTAGTTCAGTTCAACTTAAATATTTATGTAGCATACACTAAGTACTGTGTTATACACAGGACACTGAGGTATGGACAAAGACAGAGTTCCTGCCATTGACCAGAGGTTTTCTGTTATTAACTCTTTCAACACCTTATTTCATCTATCTCCTTTCAGCATATGTGTCTGACAGTTGTTCAATTGAAGAGAGCATTGTAAAAAATAATTTTCGGTGGTAATATTAATGATAGCTAAATATTTTGAGTCTTTGCTGTCAGTTACTGTACTAAGTGTGTGGCTTGCATTATCTTATTTAAGTCTCTCAACACTGTAAAGTTGGAACTATTATTATCCATATTTTATGAATGATAAAATTGAGGCTTAGATAATACTTTTCCTAAAATTATACTTCACCTTAGGAAAGCCTGGCTTTAGCATCCGTGTTCTTAATATGCTACAGGGAATTATTTCAGTATAATACCTGTGACATACTTAATATTTATCAAGTACTTACTATGTGTGAAGAGCTGGGCTAAGAGTTTATAAGTTAAGGTAACATTTTAGAACCTGGGTAGAAAGACATTTTGGACTCATGATTCTTTATAACTTTTTAATCATTGAAGCTATCCAAAAATGGAAAAGATTAACTCAAAAGGTCATGGATTCCTTGCCACTTAGATGTGTTCTCCTAAGTTAGATGATACTTAGATGAGAAGTTTTAAGAAAGTGTGAATCCTTGTACCAGGGCAAGAGAGTTAACATAAAAAAAAAAACCTCCTGAGATCTCTTGCATTCCTGAGCCCCAATGAAAATGCTGAAGTTGACTGTTTATAATGTGGCCTAGGGGAAAAAAAGTAATTCTTAGAACTGTCAGAAAACCTGCCAAGGAGCATGGAGTGTTACCAGAGTTAGCCATGAAAACACATGACTTTTATCTTGTACTAACTGTAAATCAATAAAATTAATGCAATGAATTTGAGCCTCACTTCTCACTGAGAGAAGGGGTACAATTTATCACATGTGTGGACTATGCAATGGATAAGCCTCCAGTAGCTCAAGTCAACAAATGATTTTTGCTACTTTGCAACACAAACCCTAGTCCTATTACTCCTTTTGCAATATGACTTTCCCTGAGTGTCAGAAAAAAAACAATGCTTCAGTTCTCAGCCAAGGAAAAGATCATGTCTTAAGACAGAAATAGTTCCTTGGCTACTGAATGTCCACGATAGGTTTGGATGTTCTACCAGAAAAAATAAATGTTGCTCCTACTTAGTTCATTGTCAGCCCCTGGCTTTGTCATTGGGCAGCAGGTGAGCATGCAGCAAACCATTTTTTGATCTTAAAAGGATATGAACAGAACTTCTGACATTAGCATTCCTGGGATTTTGTAAGCTTAAATGGGCTCAAGTTTTGAATGCATGAATGAGAATTGGATTATATGGGAACTGTTTGGATGATCAAATAAGACTAAACCAGGGCCAACGCATTAATATTTAGTATTTCTCTTACATAAGCTTTCATTTATCCTTAGCATGTTAAAGTGATCACCAGGTCCAACCACCTTATGTATAAATGGGAAAATTGAGGAACAAGTAGAGAAAGTTGCTTTTCCAAAGTCAAGTGGATAAAGCAGCAGTGCTGGGACTGGAATGAGGTACCATGAAGTTCACATTCACCACGGGGCAGTTTTCCACACCCTAATGCTTATTCATCAAATCCCACCCCACTGCCGCTGGGTCTCAGCCGTGGAGCTGGGGAGTGACTTGCCCACATTAGTGCCGAGATGAGACAGGAAGTGGCAAGTGTCTCAGCCCCAGGCTCAGAGTTGGACTAAGTGAGTGGTTAATTACAATGACTTTCTCAGGGGCCTCTGAGGCTACAAGCTGCTTCTTTAGCCAATCACTGTAGGATAAGGCCTGCAGTAATGAATCCCTGAGCAAGAATTCTTAAATACTTTGGGGACGCTGTTGAGGTGTGAGTGGGATCTCCAAGTATATATTTTCATGAGAGACTTTTTTCTTCTGAAAGAGAATGAGGAAGAGGTTTGCACACGTATCTAGCAATAGAAGGGATAAAGAGAAAGGATGGGACTCCAAGACAGAAGGTGAAGGAACTATTTTCCTAAAGTTCTCTAGAAGACAACGAACATAAGCATCCCTTCTTTGAACTCAAGCAGTGTGGTGCAATTTCCTCGATCTCTGTGAGGGTCTCATTATCTCCTTACCATGTGGCAGCTTGAGAATGCAACTTTGGGAGCCTTGAGAGAACGGGACTGGAAGTACAGGTCAAGGATCAAGGCAGCTGTGGCAGAGTGAGGGACCTCAAGGGACTTTGTGGGCAGGAGACTACATAGGTAGGAATGCATAAGTTCACCTAAGATAGCCATTTGGGGATGGTGATGAATGGGGAGGATTTTATGTGGAGAGTAGGGGGGTTCCTTCATTATGCTAATGGCATGTAAAAGCCTGAGAAATATGGGCTATTAAGGTTAAGAGATAATGAAAAACACGAGATAATTCTAATAATGAAAAACACAGGATAAGAGACACTACCTCCCTCTTTTTACCTTTCTCAACTTCCCAAGGCTACTCTTTAGGAACTTTTCCTTTTCAAGACTGTCCTTGATGTCCATTGATTTTTAAATATGTAATTAAATGGCTATGCAGAGGAAAGGTACATGATATGATTTGCCATCAACTCTAAGCCTTTTCGTTTAGGATTTGCTTCCTTTAAACATTTTAAAATTGCATTTCCTTGCTATCTACAAATTGCAAGTCTCTATAATAGATACTGCAAAGCACACAGCCATGAATAAGATAAGGTCCCTTGGTTGCAGGCACTAACAACACTAGAAATGGGAAAGAAGACATATTCACAGCTGCTGCCATAGAAAGCTGTTTGTGGTAAGTAGCTTGAGTGATACGAAAGAAGCATTTTAGGAATTGAGGCAGAAGGAAGCATATCTTGCAGGTGTAGCAAGGCTGGCTTGATTGGAGAGCTGACATTATTCTTAGACTTACAGCCATCCAAGTAGGATAATTTATTTTCATTGCAATAAAAATATTTTAATTACATTAAGTGCACATAAATCTCTAATAATAGCAGAATGTTTATTTCTATAATGACATTTGTTAAATGCAAAAAAATATGCTGATTGTCTTCTGACTTGAACAATTCTTGGTAGACTGGTGTCAAACAGTATGCCCCTACAAGGTCCCAAGTCATTAACACAAAATCTGATTTGACCAGAGGACTGTTTCCTTGCCATCCCACATACAGTTGCTGAAGTTTAGGAGGTCCAACAAAAAGCACTCCTCTTGTCCACTTGGGTTCTGGACCAAGGGAAAAATAAGGCTTATGAGTAATGTAGGCTAGAGGTCAAAATATTTTTATTACTAATGAGGCTGATGTCAGAGAGCATAGTTTCTATTTACGGGCTAGCACGCTTACTAATACTGAATCCCTGAAGTAGACAGACTAAGCACACCCTCCCTGCTCTGTTGAGAATGCCTGCCTTTATAAAACTCAGGGCGTGGAGAAATGGAGCAGAATGCATGCTTCCTGCAGAAAGATCAGATGTCAATGTGGAAAGGGGGAGACGAAGGGCCAGGATTATGCAGATTCACTTCTTAGTCCCAACCAATCAGGCATCACATGCCTTCTCCTCCATGGGGAGAAGTAAAGAGCAGAGAGAGGACAGGACGGGTATGGTTCTGAAGATTCATCCTCATGGAAGGGATAGGGTAAAGGAAGCTTTTCCCACTCCCAGTTCCCACAATAATAGCCCTGAGAAACAATTTGGAGTCAACGTAGCAGATATAAAATTTATCTTATTCCCACTTGAAAGAACCAGCTACCAGCTGCGGCCTGGATGAAATGTAATGGAAACAAAATAAAACATCAACAACAGAAATCCCCAACCACAGAGACACACTCCTTTGTTTTCCCCTCTGCTTCCTGGAAGACCCTCCATTTCCATATTCATCAAATCTTGGCCACAGAAAATCCTGCATCCATTTACTTTCCACTTCATTATGCCTTAAACTCATCATTTAATGAGTTGTGCCTGCAGAGGCATTTTCTCTCAGAATGTGATGGTGAGGGAGATTGGTCTTTGAAGTCAGTTATTTTCTTAGGACATGTGCTCAGTCCATCATATTACCCCACATTGTTAGGTCTTCCTTCTACCTGAAGAGAGAGAGAGAGAGAGAGAGAGAGAGAGAGAGAGAGAGATCCCAGGTTCCCATCAGTCTTTCCTGTACTTGATGAGTTCCTACTTATTCAAGAATGCTCTGGCTGACTCTAAATTCCCTGGATCCAACCCTTTTTACTCCTACAACTAGAGAAAAATATACCTCTATTCTAAATATAGAGAATAGCTTCCTCCTTTTTTTTTTTTAACTTCAGCATATTACGGGGGTACAAATGTTTAGGTTACATAACAAATGTTTAGGTTGCCTTTGCCCCACCTGAGTCAGAGCTTCAAGCATGTCCATCCCCCAGATGGTGTGCACCGACCCATTAGGTGTGTATATACCCATCCCCTCCTCCCTCCTCCCACCTGCCCGACATCCCATGCATGTTACTACTATATGTGCACTTAAGTGTTGATCAGTTAATACCAATTTGATGGTGAGTACATGTGGTGCTTGTTTTTCCATTCTTGTGATACTTCACTTAGTAGAATGGGCTCCAGCTCTATCCAGGATAATAAAAGAGGTGCTAGATCACCATTGTTTTTTGTGGCTGAGTAGAACTCCATGTATTAATCCACTCATGTATTGATGGGCACTTGTGTTGTTTCCCCATCTTTGCAATTGTGTCAAAATCCACATATTACAGCTAGATATGTACTTATGAAACAAAACAATTAAATATGTAATGAAAGGTACAAAGATGTCAACATATCTAAGAGCCAGGTAGCTTAGCCTATCAGGAAACATGAGTTCAGTCTCAACCAGCCATGCAATTTTGATAAGGTTCTTCAAATTATCTGGTCCTTGCTTTTTTATTCTGCAATAAAGGACCAGGGATTCATTTTTTAAAATTTTATTTTTAATTATTATGGGCACATAATAGTTGTATGTATTTGAAGGGTACATGTGATGTTTCAATACAGGCATACAATATGTATTAATCAAATCAGAACAATTGGGGTATCCATCACCTCAGTCATCCATCACTTCTTTGTGTTAGGAACATTCCAATTTCACTATTTTAGTTATTTTAAAGTACATTTTAACTTATTGTTGATTATCGTCACTTTGTTGTGCTATTAAATATTGTTCATTCTATCTAACTATCTAACTATATTTTTTAATCCATTAACTATCCCCACTTTATTGCCACTTCCTGGCTACCCTTCCCAGCCTCTGCTAACCATATTTTACCCTGTCTCCATGAGATAAATTTTTGAAATATATAGTTCCCACATATGAGTGAGAACATGCGAGATTTGTCTTTCTGTGCTTGGCTTATTTCACTTAATATAAAGATCTCCAATTCTATTCATGTTGTCGCAAATGACAGTATTTCATTCTTTTTTGTGGCTATATAATAATGCATTGTGTATATGTACCACAATTTCTTTATCCATTCACCCATTGGTGGATACTTAGGTTGATTCCAAATCTTAGCCATTGTGTATAGTGTGGCAATAAACATGAGAGTGCAGATGTATTTTAGATATACTGATTTCCCCTCCTTTGGATATATACCCAGCAGTGGGATTGCTGGGTCATATAATAGTTCTATTTTTAGTTTTTCAAGGAACCTCCATACTGTTCTCCATAGTGGTTGCACTAATTTACATTCCCACCAATAGTGTACAAGGATTCCCCTTTCTCCACATTCTCACTAACATTCATTATTGCTTGTCTTTTGATAAAAGCCATTTTAACTGGGGTGAGATGATATCTCGTTATAGTATTGATTTGCATTTCTCTGATGAATAATGATGTTGAGCATTTTTTCATAGATCTGTTGGCCATTTGTATGTCTTCTTTTGAGAAATGTCTATTCAGATCTTTGGACCATTTTTAAATCTGATTATTTGATTTTTTCCCATAGTGTTGGAGCTCCTTTTTAAAAAAAATTTTATTTATTTATTTATTTCAGCATATTAAGGGGGTACAAATGTTAAGGTTATGTATATTGCCCTTGCCTCCCCGCCCCCCTCGAGTCAGAGCTTCAATAGTGTCCATCCCCCAGTTGGTGTGCATCACACTCATTATGTTTGTATATACCCATCCCCTCCTCCCCCACCTGCCTGACACCTGATAAATGTTATTCCTATATGTTCACTTAGGTGTAGATCAGTTAATACCAATTTGCTGGTGAGTACATGTGGTGCTTATTTTTCCAT
>VBSM01000272.1:44987940-45011243 GCA_008086735.1 Cheirogaleus medius
AAACGTTGGAAATACTCTTCTAGACATTGGCCTAGGCAAAGAATTTATGAAGGAACTCCTTATATATTCTAATTATTAATCTCTTGTCAGATGGGTAGTTTGCAAATATTTTCTTCCATTCTGTGGGTTGTCTCTTCACTTTGTTGATTGTTACCTTTGCTGTGCAGAAGCTTTTTAGCTTGATATGATCCCATTTGTTCAATGTTGCTTTGGTTGTCCATGCTTTGGGGGTACTAATCATGAAGTCCTTGCTCAGACCAATGTTCTAAAGTGTTTCCCCAATGTTTTCTTTTAGTAGTTTCATAGTTTCAGGTCTTAGATTTAAGTCTTTAATCCATTTTTATTTGATTTTTGTATATGATTAGAGATGAGGGCCTAGTTTCTTTCTTCTGAATATGGATATCCAGTTTTCCCAGCACCATTTATTGAAGAAACTGTCCTTCCCCCACTTTATGCTCTTGGCATCTTTGTTGAAGATAAGTTCACTATAGACATGTAGATTTACTTCTGGATTCTCTATTCTATTCCATTAGTCTATGAGTCTGTTTTTCTGCAAGTCCCATGCTGTTTTGGTTACTACAGCTCTGTAGTATAATTTAAAGTAAAGCAATGTGATTCCTCCAGTTTTATACTTTTTGCTCATGATGGCTTTGGCTATTCTGGGTCTTTTGTAGTTCTATATAAATTTTAGGATTATTTTTTCTATTTCTTTGAAGAGTGTCATTAGGATTGTATTGAATCTATAGATTCAATTGCTTTGGGTAGTATAAATATTTTAACAATATTTATTCTTCCAATCCATAAGCATGGAATATTTTTCCACTTTTGCGAGTCCTCTGCATCTTCTTTCATCAATATGTTATAGTTTTTATTATAGAGATCTTCCACATCTTTAAGTTTATTCCCAGGTATTTTATTTGTAGCTATTATAAATGGGATTACTTCTTGGTTTGTTGTTCAGATTGTTTGTTGTTGGCATATAAAAATGTTACTGATTTTTGTATGTTGATATTGTATCCTGCAACTTTATTGAATTTGTTTATCAGTTCAAACAGTTTATTTGTGGAGTATTTAGGTTTATCTAGATACAAGATCATATCATCTGCAAATAAGGATAATTTGACTTCTTCCTTTCCAATTTGGATACCATTTCTTTCTTTCTCTTGTCTGATTACTCTAGCTAGAACTTGTACTACTAGGTTGAATAACAGTGGGTGGAAGTGGGCATCCTCATCCTTGTCTTAGAGCAGATCTTAAAGGAAAGGCTTTCAATTTTTCCCCATTTAGTATGGTACTAGCTGTGGGTCTGTCATATATGACTTTTATTGTATTGACTTATGTTCCTTCTATATCAAGTTTTGTTTGTGGCCTAACATATGGTCTATCCTTGAGAATGATCCCTGAGCAGAGAAGGAGATTGTGTATTCTGCAGCTGTTGGATGAAACATTCTGTAAATATCTATTAGGTCCATTTAGTCTATAATGCAGATTAAGTCCAATGTTTCTTTGTTGGTTTTCTGTCTGGATGATCTGTCCAATGCCTAAAGTGGAGTGTTGCAGTCTCCAGTGATTATTGTATTACAGTCTATCTCTCTCTTTAACTCTGATATTTGCTTTATGTATCTGGGTGCTCCAGCGTTGGGTGCATAAACATTTAGAATTGCTATACCTTCTTGCTGAATTAACACCTTTATCATTATATAATGACATTCTTTGTCTCTTGTTACAATTTTTGTCTTGAAATCTGTTTTATCTGATAAAAGTAAAACTACTCCTGCTCCTTTTTGGTTTCCATTTTCATGGAATATCTGTTTCCATCCTTTTATTTTCAGTCTATATGTGCATTTAGAGGTGAAGTGGGTTTCCTGTAGACAACATATAGCTGGGGCTTGTTTTTTTAATCCATTCTGCCACTCTATGTCTTTGGATTAGCGTGTTTAGTCCATTTACATTGAGTGTTATTATTGATAAGTAAGAACTTACTACTGCCATGTTGTTATTTGATTTCTGTTAGTTTTTGGTCCCCTTTTTCTTTCTTATTTCCTTCCTGGCTTCCTTTCTTAAAAGTTATTTTCCCTGGTCGTGTATTCTAATTTCTTGCTTTTTATTTTTTCTGTATCTGTTGTAGGTTTTTGATTTGATGTTGCCATGAAGCTTGCAAAAAACATTTTATAAACAATTATTTTAAACATATGACCACTTAATTCTACTAACAATCAAAACAACAACAACAAAAATAAATAAATAAAAGAAATTCTGCACTTTAACTCTGTCCTCCTGCTTTTGAACTTTTTGTTGTTTCCATTTATATCTTTTTATACTATCTCCCTAAAGGTGGTGTAGTTTTTAGTCTTGATAGGTTTGCCTTTTTGTCTTCATATTCAAGATATAGATGGTTTATACACCAGATTTACAGAAACAGAGTATTCTGTGTTTATGTACTCACTGTTACCAGTGATTTGTATACCTTCAGATGATTTCTTGTTGTTAATTAATGTTCTTTTCTTTCATATTGAAGAACTCCTTTTAACATTTCTTGTAGGACAGGTCTGGTGTTGATGAAATCCCTCAGCTTTTGTTTGTTTGAGAAAGTCTTTATTTCTCTTTCCTGTTTGAAGGATATTTTTGCAGGATATAATATTCTAGGGTTAAGGTTTTTATCCTTCAGCATTTTGAATGTCATGCCACTCTCTCCTGGTCCGTAATGTTTCCACTGAGAAGTCTGCTGCCAGATGTATTGAAGCTCCTATATATGTTATTTTTTTTCTTTTTCCTTGCTTCCCTTAGGACCTTTGGGAGCTTGATTATTAAATGCCTTGACATGGCCTTATTTGGGCTAAATATGCTTGGTGTTCTATGACTGACTTGTATCTGAACATTGATATCTTTCTCTAGGTTTGGAAAGTTCTCTATTATTATTTCTTTGAATAAATTTTCTACCCCATTCTCTTTCTATCTCCTCTTTAAGACGAATAATTCTTAGAGTTGCCCTTTTGAGGCTATTTTCTAGATCTTGTAGGCAGGCTTCATTTTTTAAAATTATTTTTTCTCTTTTCTCTTCTGACTGTGTATTTTCAAATAGCTTGTCTTAAAGCACACTAATTCTTTCTTCTGTTCAATCTGCTTGATCAATTCTGCTGTTGAGATTCTGATGCATTTCTCAGTTTTTCAATTGAATTCTTCATCTCCAGAATCTCTTTTTATTTTTTTTTATTATTTCAATCTTTTTGTTAAATTTCTCTGATAGGCTTCTGAATTCCTTCTCTATGTTGTCTTGAAGTTCATTGAGCTTCTTCAGGATAGCTATTTTAAATTCTTTGTCTGAAAGTTCACATATCTCCTTCACTCCAGGATTGGTCACTGGCACCTTCTTTAGCTCATTTGGTAAGGGCATGTTTTCCTGAAGTTCTTGTTACTTGTGGATGTTTGTTGATGTTTGCACATTGAAGAGCTAGGTATTTATTTTATTCTTCACAGTTAAGGCTCTTTTGAACTCATCCTTCTTGAGAAGGTTTCCCAGATATGCAAAGGGAATTGAGTGTTTTGATCTAAGTCTTTGTTCATGGCAGCCATACCAGCACTGTGGGTGCCCCAAGCCCAGTAATGACTCTTGTAGAGTCCTGGTGGTAGCACCATGGTGGACTTTGGTATGATCATGAGAGAATTTCCTGGATTGCCATGCAGAGTCTCTCACTTTCTTCCCTCACTCTCTTGTTGGGCTGCTGGTGTTGGGGAAGGAGTGACATGGGTACTCCCTCATGGCCACCATAGCTGGGACTGCACTAGGTCATACCTGAAACCAGCCCAGTCTCACCCAAATCCCATGGTGGCTGATGCTTTCTATCTCTGATGTTTATTTAAATCTCAAGGGCTCTCTAGTCAGCAGGTGGTGAATCCTGCCAGGACTGGGTCCTTCCCTTAAGTGCAGTGAGTTTCCTTCTGGTACAGCATGGGTCTAGAAATGCCTTCCAGGAACTAAGGCCTGCAATTGGGGGCTTCAGTAGTCTGCTTGGTATTTCACTCCACTGTGGTTAAGCTGGTGCACAAGTGGCAAAACAAAGTCCTTTGTACTCTTCTGTTTCCTTTCCCCAAGTGGAAAAAGACTCCTCTGAGCTGCACTGACTATAGTTGGGGGAAAGGTGTCATAGGCACTGGCTTGGCCACTGATGCTGGTGTCTCACTGGGTCATGCACACCCCAAGTCCACTGGTTCCAAGCCAGGATAGTCACATAAATTGCCCAAGGACAGTAGCCTTTGTGGCTCTTCTGCTTTGTGAATTTAGTCCAGGCCCCAGGCTGCTTTTTGTCAGCTGGTGGTGGGACTAGCTGATACTCAAGTTTCAAAGTGGAGTATTTCCCTCTGACCAAGCGGTCTAAATGGTCCCTTTGTGGGCACTGGCAGAATTTTTCCCTGTGTTGTGTTCCTCTGTGACAGCGTGGCCCTGAGTTCTAATGCAAAATGCCACTATCACTTCACTCTACTTCCCCTGGGCTCAGACTCTTTCTCCACCTGGTGTAGCATTGTGGGGGTGGAGGAGAGGACTGGCGTAGGCAATTTAGGACTGTCTTATCTGCCCTCTTCAGTGCCTCTTTCCGTGATATAATGTAAAAACCAGGTACTGTGATTGCTTTCCTGATTTTTGCTTCTTCTGAAGTTGCTTACTCGCATGGATAGCTGTTGAATTTGATGTTTGTGTGGAGGGATGATTGCTAGAGGTTTCTATTTGGCCATCTTGCTCTGCCCTCTCCAGGATTTCATTATTTTCGAGGTTAATAGGTAGAACTTACTGGTTTAAATATTATCTGAAACTTCAAAATTATATATTTTACAATATATAATAAATATTATAAATATATATAAATAAATATTATATATTTTCCTCTTAAAAATTAAAACAATACTCAAGTATGATACAATAAAGAGCCCAAGTCTTACTCCCCATCCAACTGCCTCTTCTTCTCCCAGGTATAATTTTATAGAGCCACATTTTTATGGATTTGCTTATCTATACATGTATCTTTATATGATATCACTTTTTTCCATAAACATGATTATATCACATATGATTCTATAACAATATTTTCATTTAACCATATAGCTTTGTGATTATCTCATGTTACAATATGAGATCTCTCCATTAACTATTGCCAGAGATTTTATGTTATGGATGTAGTGTAGTTTATGAAACACTCTTTTTTGGTGAATACATAGGTTGATCTCAATTTTTGTTATCACAAACAGTACTACAATAAATATTTTATTACATGTCTCTTTGTATGTATATGTCACTATTTATTAGAAGAGAGACACCCAGAAGTGGAATTTTTGTTCCGAGAATATACATATTTAAATGTAGATAGACAATTGAAGGAGTGGGATTTCAGAAGTGATGATTGTAACTCACTACCTGCTTCATGCTTCACACTCATCAGAACTGCTCCTTGACATTTCCAACTGGATGTTCTATTGATATTTCAATGTAACATTCAACATACAACTCCCGTTTCTCTCTCTGAAACTGTTTCTTACCCAGTCTTCCCTACTTCATGAAATGGTGCCACCATCACCTCAATTCTTCAGCCTCCAAACTGCAAGCCATCTTGTATTTCTGCCTTTTTCTTATCCTTCAAGACCAATCTTCCCACAAGAGTTGTTGGTTCTACCTTCAAAGTATAACTAGAATCCATTCACTTTCTTCAATCTCGACCATTATTACCACCTTAGTCCAAGACACCATCCTCTCTGCACCTGGTCAATTTCCTAATAGATCTTCCTGCTTCTTGTTCTTTCCCAACTAAAATATTCCTCTATATTGCAACCAGAGTAATATTATATAAATATAAATTTGATGTTACTCCTATACTTTAAATTCTTCAATGATTTCCCATTTCTCTAAAAATAAAATCTTAACATCTTTCATGGCCTTGCAGACCCTACATGACCTTACCCCTGCTCTCTAATCTTTTCAATCTCAATTGAGACCATGTGCTTATTACATTCTGGCCATTCTTGTTTGTTTCAATTGCCTGAATTTACCAATTCCATTCCCCCCTCAGAAGCTTCACATTTTCTCTTCCCCTGCCTGGGGAATTCTTTTCCCCTTCTGTGCATGGTAGGCTCCCTTTTATTCTATAGTCCTCTTCAGAGATGCCTTCTCTCATCTTTCTCTCTGTCAAGTAGCCCGCCCTCTGCCCAGCTGCTCTCTATCGCATTACTTATCAATTTCCCTCATAGCTCTTGGAATCCAAAATTGTCATTTAATTATTTTTTCACTTGTTTATTATCTGTTTCTGTCACTTACAGTTAAGTTCTATCAAAACAGTGACCCTGTCTTTTTCTCTGTCCCTGGCATATAGTAGATGCTCAACAAATAGATGCTGACCAACTGAAGGAAGTCTTTCCAGCTGATGTAACACCCACCGTGGGGAAAGCCCAAAGACAGGAGAGCACTGGCTGAGATCAGGACCAGAGAAAATAGAGGTAATTGAGTAAGGAGAGTTGGGCAGCAGAGAATGAGAAGAAGGTTGAAAGGAAAGTCCCCATCAGGTTTTAGAGGGTCTGTAGTGAATTTATCTTCTGGGTCCTCCGAGTTCTCTTGTGTAGTTCCCTATGGCATCATATTATATCACCACCAGCAAGAAATTCACACACAAGAGACCAGCTCACACATGAGGGGCTGCTCCATGCATCACGAGATCTGAAACTTGGTCTAGGGTTTCATTTTTTGAAAGTAGCTCTTGGCACATCTACTTTATATTTCACTTTCAAGAAGGCTCAGCATCCCTTTAAATTCACAACTTGTTTTCTAGATTTGCCATGATTTGGCTTTATTTGGTCACTTTGAGTTGGAAGAACTTCATAAAGTAGCTTTTCAGTAACCTGTGGTCCATTATCTGTTTTTTGTAAGTCAGCAAAGTACAGATTTCCCTAACAGTTAAAAGAAAAAGTCCATGGTACCTCTATAACCATTAAGGTATATGATAATCTCATTACATTTGATAGTACAACGAACTACTTCTTTTTCCTTTAGGGTTATTCACACTCTCTCCAATTAAAGATATTTTTACATGTTCTGAAGTATGTAATTTCCTTTATAAAAGAAAAAAATCTCCGCTTATTTTTGTTGCTTGAACAAGTCCCATTTATCCCTTTCAATAATTGTAGGTGTTTCTTACTTGGAAATATAAATGACATTTAAAGATCAAGGAATGATTTATTTACAGCACTGGTATCTGTTTGAAAAGGTGGTGAGGCCTCTGAGTTTCAGTGTCTGTCTATTGTCAAAAATATCACTCATCCAGTGTGGATAGCAGGGAATCCCTAAACAGCCCCTGAGTTCAGACTGCAGCCTGAGCCTGAATGTATATCCTTGGGGGACTTTCTCACCCCACTTCTCACTGTGCATTGTAATCTAGCAAGAGCTGCTAGAACAAACTTATTTTTGCCATTAAAATGGAAATCAAAAGAAAAATGTGATTTTTTAAGATAGATAATTTCTCAAGAGCACTTAGCTGCAACAGAGGTGCCTGTCTTTATTAGATATATTAGGGAGGTTAATATAGAAATTTTTGCTAAAAGGAACCATTTTATTACTGTTATATGAACAAATTATAAGTAAAACATATTAATAGTTTAAAATATCAGTCTGTCATGAACTTTATAAATATATAAACTTTCTACACTCTAAACTCTTAGCTGAATTCTTCATTATTATTCCAAAATTTTATTCTTTGTTGTTAATACATGACCATTAGATGAAAAGAACTCAAAGTAGTCATAATTGGGATATTATTTGGTTCTTATTTTAGCCTTAAGATGGCATATTAATAAAACAGCATATAAACATCCTGCTGTGTAAATTGTAAGCTAAATTTTCAGAATGGGCTTGTAGCCTAGTAACAACAGAGACTTACTGGAACATCACTAATTTTCTTTATCATTTGGGCCCTCAATTATTATCTTTTGTTTTCTATTATATGGAATAATTTTAAAATGTATTCTTCAAGCTGTAATTTTAGGGAAGAAATTAGAATAGAGAAAAAAGAAAGGAAGGAAGTAAAAAAGGAAAGAAAAGAGATGAAAAGGAGAAGGAGAGAATAAAGAAAAGAAAAAACGAGAAATGTTTTGTTTCTCTTTTCAAGGTCCTAAACTGCATTTTGAGTCATAGTAATATTAGAATTGTGGGGTTCCTTCTGTAACAATCCATTTCATCTTATTTTATTTTCACTTTTTAAGAAAAACATTTTTTACTTTGAAATAACTATAGATTTATACAAAGTTACAAACGTAGTACAGAGAAATAGAGAAATAGATCTAGTGTATCCTTCTGTCGGTTTTCTCCATTGGTATCATCCTACTTGACTGTAGTACAATATTAAGACTAGGAAATTGACATTGGTACAGTGTGAGTATATAGCTCTATGCCATTTTATTGCATGTGTAGTTTGATATAACAACTGCAATTAAGATGTAAAAGTAATCCATCACTACAGTGATCTCCCTCTGTCTATCTCTTTATCTTCACACCAGCCCCTTCTCCCCCTTGCCCCATCCTTAACCCCTGGAAACACCTAATCTGTTCCCTATCTCTGTAATCTGTCATTTCAAGAATGTTATATAAATGGCACCCTACAGTATATAGTGTTTTGAGATTGGCTTTTTCTACTCAGCATGATTTCCTTGAGATTCATCCTTCTTATTGAGTGTATTGAGGGGTCAATCCTTTTTACTGCTGAGTAGTATTTCAAGAATTGTGTTTAAGTAAGTTGATGAATGCTAAAATTCTCTTTATTCAATAACGCACTGTTTGGATAATCCTGTCCTAACTCAGAAAAGTGGATTAGTAATCCTACATGGATTGTCATCCTATAGGATAGTCAATTCCTTCTATTTAGGCCTCTGTTCTTTGCACATGCCAGATGCTCTCTTACAAGTATGTGACTCACAACAACCCCAGTTCAGATCTCACGTTCACAAAATCCCTTGCTGAACCTGTAGTCACCTGGTTTATTCCTCTTTCCCATGCCTGTCAAAGGAGCTGTTGCAGGCTTGCCTTCCTCTGTGCTCCTGCTGCATCTTGCTCTTTCCTTTATTAACTATATGTCAGCATGTTTTTTCTCCTGCATTGGATGGAGCCTTTTGAGGCTAGGAGCATCTTCTTGCAACTCCTGACAATAAGCGCCCGGTTCTCAATAAATATTGGTTGTATTGATTTTGAGTAATTTTAAGTAAACTACGTTATAGGTTCTGACTTGTTGGCACATGGAAGTTACCTGGGGAGACAAAAAAAAAAATTCTGATGCTGGGTTTCACCCTCAGAGATTTTAACTTAATTGATCTGAGGTATAGCCAGGACACTGGAATTTTAAAAGCTCCCCAGGTGGTTCTAATGTGCACTCAAGATCTGGAACCACTGCCTTGGCCAAGATCAAGAACCATTGTATTAGATAGAATTTAATTTCGAAGAGGAGACATTTTACAAGGTTGTTCTTTTTTTTTTTTTTTTACCTGCTCACAATAATGTTTTGTTGTCAAAATTAAACATTTACTTGCATGTTAATGTTTAGATACTTCCTATTATTAACAGAAAGGTTTTATATATGAATCACAATATGAATTTGTGAATTTTGCCTATCATTTTGATTCTATGGAATACATTCTGCAAACAGGAAAAGTGTGTTCTTTACTCTTCATAAAATTTAAATCAATTCAAAACACATTTCTGAGACTTTTAAAATAGTCATTAACCAGTGGTTTTCAACAGTGGTTGCACCTTAGAGCCAGCTGGGGAGTTTTAAAAATTCCAATGTCTAGGCTGCACCCTCCACCAATTAAATGAGATTCTCTGGGGATGGGACTTGAGCATCAGCAGGTTGTAAAGCTTCCCAGGTGATTCCAATGTGCAGCCAATGTCGAAGAACCATTGACCTGAATGAAAACTGTTCCTAAATGAATACATTTATCCTTATAAACATATATATTTATAGTTTGTTTACATAAATTAACTATTATATTAATTGGGTAAAAATAGAAAGTATCACTTATTCTATCCTCATGCTCTTAAAAAATCTTAGCTGTCATAAATGTATGCACGGCATTGTACTTTTATGTTTTTTGAGGTAGGATCTCATTCTGTCACCTGGGCTAGAGTACAGTACAATGATCATAGCTCACTGCAACCTCGAACTCCTGGGCTCAAGTGATCCTCTCACCTCAGCCTCCTGAGTAGCTAGGATGACTACAGGTGTGCACTACCATGCCCAGCTAAGTTTTTTTAATTTCTTGTAGAGTCAGGGTTTGGCTATGTTGCACATGCTGGTCTTGAACTCTGCCTCAAGCAATCATCCTGCCTCAACCTCCCAAACTTCTGGGATTACAGGCATGAGCAATCCCACCTGTCCATTAATTATTAACTTTATACCCCAGTTTTACAGATGAGAACATCAAGAAATAGATAGACAAAGTGATGTAGGGCCTAGGTTGAGGCATGTGAGGTGCCTAGAGCTTGAAATTTAAGGAGGCACTCACCCTCAGCATTGTGCAAGTTTAGGCTGGCACCTGGGTGGGGATGCCACCTTAAGTCATTTGCCCTAGATGCTTCATCTCACCCTAGTCCTAGCCCTGAAAATGATTTACCCCAAATCACATAGCTAAGGCATGAGGGGAGAGATGCTATGACCAGAATCTAGGGCAACTGAGCATTCTTCTCTCTACCATCCTTATAGGTCAGGAAATACGCTTTATGGAGAATACCATCCGCTTTAACTTAGTGTGGTAGGCTGAATAATGTCCCCCTGGCAAAAGTTCACATTCTAATCCCCAAAACTGTGAATAACTTATATGGCAAAATGGACTTTACAGGCATGATTAAATTAAGGATCTTGAGACGGGGAGATTATCCTGGATTATCTGGTGGACTCAACGTAATCAGGAGGATCTTAATAAGAGTGAGGCAGAAGAGTCAGAGTCATAGGACATGTGGCAACAAACAGGGGATGAAGCGGTGCTATTGTTGAAAGGAGGCCATGAACCAAGGAATGTAAACAACCTCTACAAGCTGGAAAAAGCAAAAAAACAGATTTTCGCCTAGAGCCTCTTGAAGGAACACAGCCCTGTTGATACCTTTATTTTGACCTATGAGACCTGTTTTTGGACTTCTGACATTCTAGAACTATGAAATAATAAATTTGTGTTGTTTTGTTAGTAAGTTTGTGGTAATTTGTTATAGCAGTAATACAAAAACTATATACTCAGCTTAAATTTATTTGCTTACTCTGATAAAACCACATCTGACTATAGTTACTAATAAGACTCCTTGATGTAAAAATAATTTAATGATTATCATTTGCTACAGAAATACAAGTAGGTGCTTAATGTATATATTTACTAATAGGTAAACTCATAAAAACACCATAATCCCTTCTCCTTTACTAAGGGTCTGTATTTACTTTGATTATCTGATGAGGCTTGGATTTGCTTCTCTCATCCCCAAATCTGACTAATCACTACTGTCTTTAAGAAATTGGAGGAGCCATTATTGGTTTTTTTGTACCAAGTCACAATGTCAAACAGGCTTTAATCACATGTTCTTTCCTGCCAAGCCATACAAATTATTAAGACCACAAAAGTGTCGGGTTGAAGTGAGGGAGACCTGTGTATTTCCTTTTAAAAAAGAGAGCTTGAGAGATTAGCTATATTGTACACCATGGATTAATTTCCATGCATTTGGGAAAAGACACAAGGGGCAGACACTAAATTCAGTTTGGCACAGTACACCACTCACACATAGGCAAATTTTTCATTGACATTCTCTAGGAAGACTCCATGTTGGAGACCAACATATTGCCTCTAAATAGGTCTAATGCAGTTAGTTTTTTCTCCAAAGTTGGAACTGATTGCTATTTCTTAGTGGATAGCCAAATGAACTAGTTGGCTCATCTTTAGGTGACATATTTCATAGCAAAAAAAAAAAAAAAGAAAAGAAAGAGTCATCTAAAATACTTAAATTGTGCTCAGTGTGGTAATTTGTCTGTACTGTGGGAGACACCTGGAAACTGAGCCAACAAAGGAAATAGATTATCATCTTATCCTGGGGTGTACACTTACTGGGGCAAATGGTAGACAGAATCATTAGCATTATTTAGGATGTTACTGCTTTTTCTCTTGTTTGATGTTCTTATTTACTGTTCTCTTTGATAAGCATATGCAATTGTATTTGAAAAAAATTAAAATTTTCTGGAGATGATGATCTTCCCAATACCCCAGGTATTAAAGCTGAGATTAGCCAATCACAATGCAAGAAAGAGATTAAAGCATTGAATAGAAGATCTGAGGCTCTTTTAGATCCATTTACAACTGATATTCTCCATTAATATATTTACACTGTTCCATTTCTCCTCAAGAGATTTAGTTCTCGCTTCCCAAAATATAAAGCAGCCATAAATAAAAAATACATGTAATTCTGTTACATTTTAAGATTATTTCATTACCATAGAAATTACAAAATACTACAGTATGGTGCTTCTTCTTGTATAGAATACAATGCCTTGTTAAATGACAGTTTTTCTGTAGGATAGAATTTAATACTAGATATTTTACTGTGGGCCCATTCAGTGAGGTCATGTGTGAATTCCACCAAAGTCTCCTTGTTGTAAGCTCTAAATTCCAATTCGTGGGAAGTAAACAAAGGTGTTACAAGGAGGCTATTGGGGCTGCCCCTATTTCTTTCCCTTAAAGTAGGTGCCACAACATTTTCCAACCACTGGGTTTTGTGTTTAAGAGACCGTGAAGGAGAAACCTTCTTCAGAGCCCTTCTGGGGCTGGCTGCGGTCCACGCCTGTCAGGGTCTTGCCATGTGTAAATCACGCACCCAAATATATCCAGAAAGAGCCCATCCATCACAGGCTGGCGGTGATGTGGGCCGCATTCTCTGTAAATCTGGTGAAAATAATGTATTTGTGCCGTGAGATGACATCTCATAATGAGATTGTGATATTCCATAGCATGTGATTTGCTATTTGTGACAAAGATGAATTTCACAGTGAGTACAGCTGCTGAGAGGCTGCCGGGCCTGGCAGATACGTGTAAGGTAAGGCCCTCACTCAGGCCAGCCAGTCATAACTCTTCTCTACTGGAAATAATTTCTCAGGACTGCCAAGAACGAGTTGCCAGATTGAATTTTCTCTAAAGGGTAGCTGAGTATTTAGGCAAAGCAAAATCTCTAAAGGGGAAAAAATGTATGAAAGACATTTATCAATATTCCTTGATTGCGTTTATTGTTTATGGTAGCAGAACACAACTGAGGTTCTGCAGGGGACCCCTGTGCCCTCAACACATGAAATTAATGCAAAGTAAATACTATTTTTATGTTCAAAATAAAATAAATAACCTAAGATGTTCAGATTCTTACTCTCAGAGTCATACATAGACTCATTTTATACATTCATCATTTTATGAGTCCTAAGTTGTACTGAGTCCTTGCCACATAAAGTGTGGTCCCCAGACAGCAGTATTGTTATTACCTGGGAAGCTTATTAGAAATACAGATTCTTGGGTTCCATCCTAGACCTACTGAATCAGAATCTGCATTCTAACAAGATCACCAAGTGGTTCTTATACACATCAAAATTTTATGAGCACTGTACTAAATGATCTTTGAGCTGTTATGGTATATTCGTCAGCGCCAGTAATAATACTGATGATATAATTAATTCTAAATGTATACATGTGTATAACTTTTTGCATTTTACAAAGAATTTTCACTATTATTACCAAATTTGAGCTTTCCCATAATATTGTAAGGCAGGTAGGGGCCATTGTTGTAAATTTCTAGTTCAAGCAATTGAAATTCATAGTGATTAATAGTTTTTTCCAAGATATATGTAAGTGAATAGGGAGCCTACATTCAAACTCAAGACTCCCCCCCCCATGCCTATATTCCTTTTTCATCATCGTTAGAGCATGTGCTATGAGTTTGTTTGCTTTTATCCCCAGGAGTGATGAGAAATACGAAGTCTCTTACACACACCCTCAGGTATCCCCATAGTAAACAAGAATAGGCATCTATAAACGACTGGCTGGACCTATGGTTACTATGTGTGGCTGAGTCTGTGCAGAACATTTCCGATTTCAATGAGATCAAGTCTGACCTCAATCCTGTTAGGTCTAGATTCTGAGAGGTCCTTCATCAGCCACTTCACAGTATAGCTTGATTTAGGATTAATCACACAAGTCAACTTGATGATACCCAGAACTGTGTCAAACTATTAACTCTACAATTTCTCTAAGGACCCTAATGGTCACAAAAAATTTCCTAAGCCAGCCACTCAAACACAGACTAATACAGCAAACACTCTGTATTATATACCTCCTCTGGCAAGAGATGCTCGAAAATGCTTTTGATAAGAGGAGATGACTTATTAGTCACCAAGTGTCATGTATAATGTAGCTATTGCTCTAGGAGCTTTTACGCTTTGGCCTTGAAATTCAGAGGGCCTTGTGACAAAGTGAAGCAAGAGTCAAGGATGCCAATGAGACACAGGCTAAAAGAGTTCTCCAGCCTTTCTCTGAGGCTCTTAAAAAAGCTCACGGGCTTGTAAATACAGGAATGTTGGAATTGAGAGAGGATATTTCAGGGCAGTGGTGCAAGGATAGGCAATGTATTAGACACATGTCTTTTGTTGGTCTAGTACATAAAATATTCATAATATAAATATTTTTATAAGAGCTTGATATGAATTTTTAACAAAGAAGGGTTTTTGTCAAAGGAAATAAACTGATATACATATGTGAAGGATTTTTTTTAAGTAGAGAAGTAAACTCACTGAGCTGCTCATTTAATATTCTCAATTAACATCTTTGAAAATTAATCAACTTATTCATATAATAGGCTAGACAGGCTCTTAAAAGAGATTTTAAAATTAAAAAGGAGGTATTTATAACACTGTATTTTTGCCTTAACTGAGGAGTGGATGTTGCAGAATATACAAGAACAGTAATGGTGAAAATAAACTGATGCTAACTCAGAACTTAACCCGTGCTCTTATGGATCAGTGAATCTCCCATTTAGCTTTTGGAGGATTCAATTCCTACATACATAATTCATGTAAGGTACTTCCTTAATTGTGTACAGTCTATATGGGCCTTTCTAAACATAAAGCATTCCCTTGGGATACTGAAGCACTAATTCTTATGCTCTACTGGCTCACCATTTCTTCCCTGTAATTCTGAGATGATAAAAATCAAATTCCGACTGCATTTCTGTCTCTTTCTTTCTTCATTCTCCAAAAGCCTAATCATGCAAAAACTCACAGGCACAACCCCTTTGGTTTATGCAATCACATTTTGTAATGATGTTATTTATGCCCATATTCATGTTAAAATATTAACACAATTACTGACTTCAGTCTCAACTGCAGCCACACTAGGAGAAAGTCTGTCTTCTTATACGTAAATGCTTTTCTTTTTAGAAGGTGACTTGCCTTATGAATTCTCATCTATCCTTTTTCCCATTTGTTTCACTGAGGAGAGAAAAGGCCCAATCTATAGCGAATTGGAAAGAAAAGAAACACTGTGGAAGCACCTTTATAACAATCTTCCTTGACCAGTCCCCTGTGCATTAGAGAAATGTCCCTGCTCAATGTAGTGCATGTACTTGTCTAGTGCACACTCCAAAGCACAGTTGGTCTATTAACATTTCATCACATGTCCTCTTGGGAAAGATATTATTTATATAAAAATAGGGATGAGTTTCATGATAGAAAATGAGAAAAATATGGTGTTTTCATATGGAAGAAGAAATCACCCAAAATTTCAGGATAGATTAGAAAAGGTGAGAATGCCCTATATGGGCATCTGTGATTAAAGTTTTCCTGCCCTTTTGGGTTTATAGTTAATACATTGCTATAAATTAGGTACTAATATTAGCTCAACTTTAGAGATGAGAAAACTGAAGCTCAGAGAGTTCGGGTAACTTGTTCAAGGTCACACAGCTAGCTACTGGCAGAGCCTGGATTCAAATTCAGAACTAATGTTTTAAATCATTACATTATAGCACTACTCACATGGGTTGCTATAGTGCTTTGTAAATTGGAAAGCATAGTGCAAAGCTGCTGTCTCGTTCATGTTTATGCTCTCATATCTTTCCTCCTGGCTTTTCTTTCATTCTGGAATGTATGCCACTGTCTCTGCCTGTTGAAAACTTCATCTTCATCTTTCAAAGGGTTACTCTACAAAATTCCTCTTCTCTTATTCTTCCCTCATTTTCCTCCTTGGCATTAATACCTCTCACAAGGGATGCACAAATATATTTTGCTAAAAGAAATTCTCAGAATACAGAAATCCATCTTTCCTATACCCTATGCCAACCCCTTCGCTTGAAGTAACCACATTAATTTTTGCTGAGCATTTACTTGCATACATATACATAGAGATACAGCTGACTCTTGAACAACATGAGTTTGAATTGCACCAAGTCCATTTCTACACAATTTTTTCAATAAATATACTGAAAGATTTTTTTAGAGATTTTTGACAATTTGAAATAACTCATAGGTGAACCTCATAGTCTAGAAATATTGAAAAAAACTAAGAAAAAGTTACATATGTCATGAATGCATAAAATATATGTAGATACTAGTCTATTTCATTACTTATTACCATAAAATATACACAAATATATTATAAAAAGTTAATATTTATCAAAACTTATGCACAGAAACAAATACCATACATGGTGCCATTCCCAGTAGAGAGAGAGAAATGTAAACAAAGGTAAAGATGCAGTATTAAACCATAACTGCATAAAATTAACTGAAGTACATTCTGTAATAATTTTGTAGCTACCTTCTGTTGCTATTAGGTGAGCTCAAGTGCAGTGAATATCCTCTTAAAACGCCATGTGATGACAGGGATCTCCACGTGAGTAGTTTGTCTTTTCAGTAAATTGCGTATTGCAATAAAAAGTGATCTCTCCTTGTTCTGGCATGTTTTTCATTGTGTTTAGTGCAATACTGTAAACTTTGAATAACACCATGGGAGCAAGACTAAGTGCCACTAGTAATGCTAGAAGTGCTCCCAAGAAGCAAAGTCATGACATTACAAGAAAAAGTTGAATTGCTTGATAAGTATCATAAATTGAGGTCTGCAGCTGCAGTTGTCCACCATTTCAGAGATAAAATTGATTTTGTAAACAGACCACATAAACTTACAGTATCTATACATACAGTACAGTACTGTAAAGGTATTTTCTCTTCCTTATCATTTCTCTAGCTGAACTTTTTTTAAGAATACAGTATATAATACACATAATATACAAGCTATATGTTAATTCACTATGTATGTTATTGGTAAGGCTTCCAATCAACAGTAGGCTGTAAGTAGTTATGTTTTGGGGGAGTCAAAAGTTATGCATGGCTGTTCAATTATGTAGGGGTCAGCACCCCTGTATTGTTCAAGGATCAACTCTACGTGGGGTTTTTTTAAATGGATAGGTTCCTTTCATATTATTCTGCAACTTTTTTTATTTTCTATTTAAAATGTCTTGAAAATCTTTGCATGTCAGCATGCACAAAGCCACCTTGTCCTTTTAACCATTACCTGGCACTGCTCATTTACAATGAGTCCTCCCTTCCAGAAATACTGCTTATCTTTCTATTTATTTAGGTTTTTGTTTATATATTTTAGTAAATCACATAGTTTTTGAATTTCTAGAAATTTTATAGTTTCAGTTGCTGATGTGATTGTGAGTTTTATTTTTTATTTTCTAAATTGGCTTTGCTAATATTTAGGAAAGCCATTGGTCTTGAATCTAGCCATAATGCTAAACTCCTAATCTAATAGCTTGATTCTTATAGATATTCTAGATACATGATCATTTTATATGCAAATATTGGGAGTTTCTTCTTTCTCTTCCCATAACTAATAGAATTGTTTGTTCCTTTACTTTATCTTATGTTATTGGATAAGATCTTTAGTATGATGTCAAATAAGAGTGGTGATTGTAGGGGGGACTTCTTTAATTTGTTTTGTGTTTAACTGAAAATGTTTCTAATGTTATTATGACATTTGTTTTAGGTTCTTGGTACATGGCCTCTTTCTAGGATGGAAATTTTCTGATGGCTTTTAATCAGGAATAGCTTTGGAATTTTATCAACTGCTTTTTTTTTCTGTACTATTTTCTATATCTGTTGAGACCATCTTATTGTTTAACTTATTTTTTCTGTTAATGTAGTGAATTCTATGGATGGAGCTTCTGCTCATGTTATTTTGTACTTCTCTTATCGACTTGTCAGTTTTAATCTTTTAAAATGTTGCCTGTTTGCATGACCGCCACCCTCCCCTTCCCTGAAAAAATAACCCTGAAAGGTCTTTGAAAACCATATAACCTTCATATTGTGGATTCTCAATTAATGTTGAATGACGTATCTTTATAAAAATTCATGTCTGTTATGCCACCTGAGTAACACTGTAGCCATGCAATTAAGTGTTATTCTTAAGTCCTGAATATGTATAAACTGAAGCTGGGGTGTGAGGACTCAAACCAAGTTAGAGCCAGAGCTAGGTCTCTAATTTAAGTGCTCTTACTGTAGGGCAACTGCTCTTTTTGCCAACCCATGAATGATAATTGCCCTAGCTTCATGGCATTCATCATCTGAAGCAGTGTTCATATTTTCCACATTTGTTGGGGAACTTGAGCAGCTGAAAAATGGTGTTTTCACTACCTGAATGTTAGTTAATGACGCTTCCCAACTGGAGGGAGAAGGGATTGATGTGATGACAGTTTTCACGTTAGGGCCCGTTATTGACCAATGCCCAGTCAACCAGCCAAATTCAAGTGCTGATATAAATACATACAGCAAAAAGATTGTCATTAAAAAGACTCTTGGCACTCCTTACTGAATCTCAGGCAACTACCAAAACTTGACCTCTCTTAGAATCATAGAAGATCAAAGTGGCAGGGCCCTTAGAGCTAATCTATGCTTTCTCTCTCTCTCTCTCTCTCTCTCTCTCTCTCTCTCTCTCTATCTCTCTATCTCTCTATCTCTATCTCTTTTAACATATGAGTAAAATGAGATTTAGGAAAGAGAAATGACTTTCACAAGTCAAGCTGTGTATTACCAAATGTCTTAGGAGGCTTAGAGGTACCTTTTTTCAATATGGTTTAATTACTTGTTTGCTCTCACAGACTAAAGAAAAGCCTGGCTGCTTAAATCTTTGCTCCTTATTATGAGATAGTAAGCCACTTAAATGGTTGTTGGGCAAAAGTCAGATTTTAAAACAAATTTGGAAATGAAAATGGTGGCAGAGGTGATTGTAAATTTCATGGGCTGCAGGGGAAATTTTGTAGACCTGGATACTTTCCTAGCTCTGATCAGTGAGGCACAACGATCACCAAGATTAAACCCAGAGTAGAGTCCTGGTCTTTTTCTTAATGGAGTCACATCTGATGCACTGTCAATTTTGGATTCACAGGCAGACTATGCGCTTCATGCCACTATGTAAATAATTAATTCCTAAAATTAAAAAATCTCCTTTCATTGTTTCAATACGTGATAAAAGAAAACAATAAGCATCATTTGGAATGTAGTTCATAGTCAACTTGGGTTTCATCACAGCACCAGCAACAATGTGTTAGCCTCATTGTCAAGATGGAAAGCAAAACCAAATCTAGGGAACACTTTGGTTATCCAAGTAGAGTACTGGAAAACAATTTTTTAAGATGATTAAAGCTGTTGCTAGGTTTGACACATATTAAACTTCTACATTATCAACAAAATGACTTGCCACAAGCCTATTTAGTTTTACTAGACATACTACAAGAATATTTAGATAGATGTGTCCCTGTTTTCTGAAGCTTTTTAGTTTTGCAATATATCCAGATGACTGTCATATCATTATAAGAACAGGAAATAATACATTTTAACAAAGTCCAAAGAAAACATTATTTAAGAATATACATACATATACATAAATAGAGCATTTTAAAAAATGGTAGTATGCAGGTTGTGTTGGGTCTATTTTGGGTATGTGTGTGATGGGATAGGTTATGAAACATCACAATGCAATCTTGATTTGGTATAATAGGTAGAATATATTTCTACCTTTCTCTCACTCTGATGATTTTCTGCATTTGCAGAAAATATTCAGCCAGAGCCTCTAATATTCAGCCAGTGGTACCTTTATTTGCTCATGTTGATATGTTATTCTGTAACTGTTTTCAATTCCTTTCATGCTTAGTCTTCTCAATAAGAGTGAATTTAAGGTCCAGAAAGATATGGTCATTTTTGCAATTTTATTCAGATCATCTCTGTAGCCAAAAAGTGTTCAGTTAATGCATGTTCAGTATGGTGATGTGAGCTAACATGTAGGAGACACAGAAGCAATCAGATACAAACATTAATCAGATTCAAAACATAAGTCCCTACTTCAAATATCAGGCAATAATAAAAGCATTTTGAAAGGCCATGAGCAAATGTGAAACCAATTCTGCAGGGGTGTGGCTGGATAGCAAATGATTTCTCCTTAATTGAACTTCTAAGACTTTGTTCCCTATAATTCTTCTTTATATTAACCTTCCTGTAGTTTAAAAGAAAATAAAATAAAACCAAAAAGAATAAGGGTCTTCAACTTATATACCTCCTCATAAGATTTCCCTGGTTGCTTAAAGAAGTCTTGAGACAATATCCACTAGAGTTAATGAAGATAGGATATGCCTAGCAAACAAAATGCTGCCACCTTCTGGTGAAATAGTACAGAATATTTTCTCCCCCTGTCACTTTCACACACACACAAAAGAATTATTCTAATAACAATAAGATTTGTATTATACTTTATAGCAAACAAACACTGTCACACACGCATTATCTCACTTAATGCTCACAAAATCCTTATGGGGTAACTTTTATTACCAGTAATAGACAGAGGTTCAGAGAGGGTGTGTAACTTCCAGGAGGTCACACAGTGATTGGCAGATGCAGGACTCAAACCTTAAGAAAGTGAAGATGCATTATGGTTTAACACAAATGAAGAGTGAAGCATTATTCTGTGTACTGACAAATATTAAACATGTCTGTCATGCACTCAGCAGAAATGTGTGGAGTCTTTTGTCCAATAATGTACTATCACAGGTTTGTAGTGTGTGACTGATGTATAAAGGGTAACAGTGTCCCCCTGACCTGAATCTTGGGATACAGGAGTAGAGTGGGTTAGGGAGCAACCCTTTCTCTTCTGTCACCCTCGAACCAGGCAAAAGACATCTTCTACTCTTTTTACCCTTAAAATTTTCTCGGTACTCTTAAAATGTAAATTGAATAAAAAAAAACTTTTGGAGGCTTTTTAATAATCTAAAATATATGATACTGGCTCCTACACTCAGCTTCATCTCCCGTCATAGCCCCCATGCACCATCCTGTCTCACCCATGACCCCTGAACATTCCTTTTCAGACGTTAGGTGCTTTCGCAGCTTTTCATCTGACTCTGCCTAGCAATACCCTATTTATCCCTCAGTCCGACCTCCTCTATTATTAATGCTTCCCTGATCTCTTTAATGCATATTCAGTGCTTCCCAGCCACCAGTGGGCCTTATTTCCTTAATTTCTGATCATAGCTCATTGTTTTCCTTTCTATGAGTCTAGTTCACTAATTTGTCCACCTAGAGGATAGAGACTCATCCTCATGAATTTCTGTAACCCCTAACAAAACTTTGCATAGATGTTCAGTAACTATGACACTTTTATTGAATTGTCACACTTATGGAAAAAACCGTGAAGCACCACCTGATTATAAGAGCCAGAGTGGATCTTTTCATAATATTGGGGACATAGGGAGACATGGGACCATGGTCACTGCTTATCAAATCATGAAGAGACCAGTGAAGGCAGGAATGCCACCTCCACTCTTATATTTGTTCTTTTCTATGCAGAAGCAATAATTCTTAGAAAGATATTTCTTGTACAGCATCCCCCCTCCCTACTTGTGCACCAAATTGTCAAATTCCTGCTAACTGAAAGCATTCATGTTAAGGCTCCCTGTTTGATTGATGGCATTTGCAATCAGAATATTGATTCCCAAGAAGGCTTTTCTGGTCCTATGCCTAAACAATATTAGCTGCAGGGTGACACTAGTACAAATATCCCAGTGCCATTCTGCCCTCATTGTGGGCTCTCTCTCTCTCTCACACACTTTTATTTTGAAGTAACTTTTAACTCAGAAAAGTTATAGAAATAGTACAAAGAATTCTCATAATTTATTCTCATTAATTTATACTATGGTCTTTTCAAGGGCATTTTGTTTCTAAAAATGATTTACCAACATATAAGGATATTAAAAGCATTATTTATTATAGCAAAAATTGGGAATGACCTAAATATTCCAAAAAAGGAGGACTGGTTACATAATTATATCAAAATGATGAATCTATAGCCATTAAAATCAAATTCTTTAAAAATACTTAAAGGGAAATGCTCAATATATTATTTTGCTGGGGCTGCCATAATGAACTATCACAGACTGGGTGACTTAAACAACAGAAATTTATGTCTCAGCTTTCTGAAGACTAGAAGTCCTGGCTGCTCCTTCCTGAGGCCTCTCACTTTGGCTTGCGGATGGCCGATTTTTCGCTGTCTTCACATTTTTTTTCCCTCTGTGTTTGTACATCCTTGGTGTCTCTCCTTTTTCTTCTAAGGACACCAGTCATATTGGATTAGGGCTCCACCCTTATCCCCTCATTTAACCTTAATTACCTCGTAAAAGCCTTATTTCCAAATACAGTCATATTGGGAGTTAGAGTCTCAACATATGAGTTTTGGGGGAACACAATTCAGTCCATAATACTCAAAGTATCTTAAGTAAAAAATATATATCATGTTTATAGTGTGACTTCAATTTTTTAAACACGTACATATACAGAGAAACAATGGTGTGGAAGTTTACATGTACAATTTTAAGAGTTGGTATTTCTCAATTGTGAGATTATGAGTCATATTAATTTACTTCCTACTTTATTGCATTTTTCAATTTTCCATAATAAGCTACTATTACTTTTATAATCAGAACAAATGTATTATAAGTAACACACAAAACTTCTTTAAAAGCTTGCAGGTTCTTTCATGTATATTAATGTATTTAATCTCTGCAACTATGCTATGAAGCAGAAACAGGAATAATTTTTTTTTTATTTATAGACAACAAAAGTGAGGCTTAGAAGAGTTTAATCATATGGCCACTTAGCCTAATAATCAGAATAGGACTTCTCAATTCTAAGAAACGACAGTGAGCTAACACCGTTTATACTATCCTGGATTAA
>VBSM01000272.1:45011343-45036625 GCA_008086735.1 Cheirogaleus medius
AAAAAAAAAAAAAGAAAAGATGAGAACACTAAGTTCTAATATAAAGAATTCTCTGATGTGTTGTTAAAAATAAAATAAAAGCAAGGTGCAAAAAAAAAAGAATAGGACTTCTGACTATCAATCCAATGATCTCTCCATTATACCACAATTCTCCAAAATACTTTCTTTCAATAAACAAAGAAAAGTCTAACAATGCTCTATGATTATTCCCAAAAATTTATTAATGATGCTTATAAAAGTAGGAGAAATAATAACAGCAGCAGTTATATTAGAGTAATTGTTTCATAGGGATCATTTAAACTTAGTCTCTCATGGAAAATTTGTGATACAAATAAATATTTTTAAAAAGTAACCTGGCATCAAAATTGTCACTGACTTACTTTTTTACTCTACACTACATTTTTATTATTGTCATACATTTATGAAGATGATGCATGGAGACTCCTTTAAGAGACGCCACTGGGTATTTCAACAGATATACCCAGATACATCAACAAATGTATCCTTACAGACTATCTGTAAGGATACGTACATGAAACAATCCTCTAGACAGAGGTGAAGGGAGAATTGGGGAGGCTGGAAATTATTACAAGAATTTCAGAGATTTGTAAGCACAGAAATGTTTTGCCATTCCATCAATACAAAAAATATGGCCACACCTATGTATGTGTGCATTTGTGTGTGTGTGGGGAGGGCATGGTTCTGAATATGAGGTGTACTTTAGTTGAAAAGTTGGGAATTATTGCTTTAGGTTAATAATATAAAAATCCCATTTATAATATACTCTTTTCCACTCTCCATTCCTATAATTAAATAAACTATTACAACAATCACAGCATAAATGGCTATTTTCAGAGGTGAACTTAACTTTGTATTTGCTAGTGAATTGAACTCACCTGAGACATTGAGCACCTCCTACCTGCAAGATGTGCTGTGCCTGCTTTGTGCATCACTCTGGAGAAGTGAGGATGATGGAGAATAAAGAACTCTATTAAAATGTGGCCAAAGAGCCTCTTCTTCACTTCAACATTTAGCAGCTACCACAAACCCAGAATGATGAAAGTTTTACCTGTGGCTTGTGGATGGAGCTTTGGGGCCAGACATCAATATCTGTTTCAGTGGTCAGTGCCTCCTTGTTTTGTGGTAGGCTTCATCTAGGCTTTCAAGGAGCTCTTGTCAACTATGAAATGACAGACATCTGAACTAAAAGAAATGACAAAATGTATTTCAATACTTTTCAAAAAGGGTCCATAGCTTGATTCCAATTGTCTCAAGGCAAGCAGCTGGGCATTCCCTTCCAAGCAGGCTCCTGAGCAGCTGTCAGGCCTAATCTGGGTGAGAGATGAAAGAATGACCTACGGGTTAAAGCCTCCATCGCCTGCTGCAAATCCCCTGAGTTATCTAATCTGTCCAGCGGCACAAGCTTTCTGCAAAGGATGCGTTATTTTATAACTGACTCTTTAACAAAGGGGATATCGTAACCGTTAGCAAATGCTGTAAGTAGTTGTCCTGAGATAATACTGCCTGGATAAGTTCTATAGAGTTTTCTTGAAACAAAAACAAAAACAAAAACACCAACAACTTCAAATGGACAGATAAATATCTAGAAAGCCTGTACAGACTGTGCACAAGAAGCATTGCATTGCATGGTGGAGTACAGCCTGGTTTCCTAAAGGAACACACACACACACGCTTTTGTGAACACCATAAGCCTCAGAATTTGCAACAGCAATTGGTCTGAATTAGCATGTGAGAGGAAACCTATCTGCTTTGCTTGCAATTTAGTGATGCCTATGGTCCTTTTCATCAGGAGTCTCAGCAGCCTTAGGGGCTCTGGCTCATGGTGGCATCTCTGGCACAGTATAGTATAATTGGCATCGATAGGACATAGTGACAACAGCAGCACCAAGATATTTTTTTAGAGAGATCTCAGGTTTCAGAGCACCAAGATATTTTTTGGCAAGGAGATCTCAGGTTTCAGAGATGACACATGTGTTACTACTGGGAAGAGCAGTGTGCATCGGATCCAGAACCTGAGCAGAGAGGAGAAGAGCAGAAAGCCACTTCACCTGGAAGGGGATGTTCATGGGTATACACCTCAATGAACTCCTGAAATACTGGGGAAGTGGGGAATTGGAGAGTCCACAATAGCAGGAAGGGGTAGAGTAATGGAAAAATTCTCTATATTGTTAGTGATAGCCCTCTCCCTTTTTAAAGCTAGTGTGGTATATATTCTGATATAAAGGTTACATTGATATGACTACCTGGGAAATTATTAGCATAAGAATCACAAAACAAAATAATTATTCTTCTCTTTCTCCTTCTTCTTCCTCTTTTTTCTGGAGACAGGGTCTCACTATGTTGCCCAGGCTGGAGTGCAGTGGCTATTCACAGGCACAATCGTCTTGCATGACAGCCCTGAACTCTTGGGTTTAAGCAATCCTCCTGCCTCAGCCTCCCAAGTAGTTGGAACTATAGCATGTGCCACTGTACCTGGCTTGCAGAATAAAATTCTTAAATAGAATTTTAAGAGTGGGAGAAGATTGCTTCTACTTGGACCAGATCCAAGTTGGCTTCATGAGATCACTTAAGAGTTTGTTAACAATCTGATTCCTGAGCCCAGTTCCCAAAGATTCTAGTTCAGTAGGTTTGGCATGGTTTTAATAAGTTCCCTAGGTGAAGGCAATGATTACCCAGGTTTGAAAATAAACAATCTACTCCAAATTCATCATTTTTAAGATGAGAAAACCAAAATAAAATTAGAAGAAAAGACTTGCCAAATACCACATAGCAACTTAGTGATGAATTTGGAAATATAATCTAGGTTTTCTGACTGCCAGTCCCATGTCAAATGGGACTGCCAGGCCCATTAACCCCAGGCTAATTTTTCTGGGGTTTCTTGAAACAAATGGCCAATCATGTCAATGTGCTCTGTATTTCAACAATGCCAGTAATGCTAATATGAAACAGGCTGCCTTAGAAGTTTAAGCATAGGACAAATGCTACCCAGAAGGAAATCTGTGGATAAATGCATCAGATGGGTGTTAGACTTTACCTTCTAGTTTTATGTAAATCTATTCTTTGCCAACTTACTTGTTGGAAAATAGTGAGGAATTGAGGCTCTACTAGCTTAAACACAAAAGTTTAATCTCTGGTTAAGTTATGAAAAAGAAGCTAGGACAAGGATAGGTGGCCCATGGCAATGATTTGAGCCTCTAGACAACTGTTGCTCTCTAGTCTAACTCCTCACCATCTCATGCCTCAGACATATTGCATCAGCTCTCTAACCAGGTCCATCCCCCTGACATATCCCCACAGTATATCCCACATACTGCTGCCAGGAAGGTCTTCCAGTGGCACCGATTCTATCATGTTACTCTGCTGTAAAACCTTCAGTGACTCCCCCATTGGGCAAAAGTCTAACCATCAACTTGGCAGTTAAGACGTTTTATAATGTGACTGTTATCCTATCTCTTCACATTTTCTCCTACTATGCTGAGCATCAATTCTGCTTGAGTCTAAATAAGCTTTCCCATTGTTTCCACTTTCATTCACATTCCAACATATTTTCAAATTTCTGCTCAAATGCTCTGGCCAGAGCACCAACAGTGTCTGCTATAGCAGTTCTAAGAACTATAATGTAAGGATATTTTTTACATTTTAGGACATCCAAAATTATTTTAAGGGTCTGATCCGTGTATTAGACCCTCTCCTCAGAAAGACACAAATGTTCAGAGTGGCCAGTATTTGTAAGTCCCCAAACCCCTAGGCTCTGTATAAAAAACAGCAATTCTAGTGTATCTGAGAGCCTTCAATGAGGCTGTTCTACCTTAAAACGAACTTCCCAGGCCTCCATTCCTAAGACTCTGCTCTCCCAGGAAATATCGTATGCTGAGCTGCATAATCTTATGTCATTACTCTCGTAGTTTCAGAGCAGAAGGAAAAGGCATTTTCCAGCCTGCCTGGTTCTAAGATGGAACAGTGCTGCCATGTGACCGCAGGAAAATTTCAGTCCTATTAGCTAGAATGACATGAGGATAATGAATAAAAAACCTCCTGTAGCTGAGAAGCATCCCTTGGGAGAGAAGGCACACAGCCTGGAGACCCGGAGAATAGGGGTTGCAGTTCTCCTTGGAAAGTAGGGTATAGACTCAGAAAATCAGAACCAAACCTGTGGGGTTTGCTGGCACGTTATGGGGCAGTTTTTCACCATAGTCTCTTTGTGGCTTACTTATGGATTCCCTGGGCTCCACATCTATTTAATTTAAAAAAGAGGCAACTTTTTCCTCCTTCCTCATTGTGAAAAAGTCCACTGGGCCTTGTCTTGACAGGTCAGGCACAAAATGACAGATGGGGCTGAAGTTACATTCCCCTTCCCCCACACTATCAGAATTCCTCTGTTGCCCTCCCTGCCAACCTTGGAGGACAAGGCCTCGTTACCAGGCTGCTGCATATGAGGAAATGTTGTGTTTCACTTGATTAGAATCTTGATGGCAATTAAGGAAAAGACTCTATCTTGTCACCTGTATTTGAACCTCTAGAATTGTCTCTGAATTGATTATTTTTTCTTTGTTGTTTGAAGATTTTTATAAGCTTATGTTATTTCCACTATCATAAACTATTAATACTTGAAAAAATCTAGCTATAAAACAGAATGCAGAATATCATCCCTTTTATGGAAAAATATGTGTAAGTATGCTTATATATGCATTAAAATTCTGGAAATATTCCAATAGACTGCTAAAAGAGGCTACCTCTTGAAGGGGGAGATGAAATCACATTAAAGAATTTTATATTCATTGCATGGTCTGTATATTTAACAATAATAAAAAATACAATAATGTTTTTAGTAGAAAATGAATTTATTATTATATCAGTTTCACAAGGAATTTATATTTATTCTTTTCACTTAAATAACTATTTTCATCATCTCTTGGCTTATTTTACATCTTTTCACATATAACCACTATACCAATTGTAGATTGTATATAATAATTTTTATTTGACATTTTCACTTAATATTATTTCACTTACACTTTCCTAAGAACATAGTTTGCATATTTTTCTCAGTGAATGTTCACGTGTCCATTGATTCAATGTCTATTTTTTAATTGCATAGTTTCCTTTGGAAATGATATAGTAACTTTTAGCCAATAAAATTTAAGAAGGGAAGCTGATAGGAGGGAAGGTCTTAAATACCAGACAAGGCCCCCTGACTTGTTATCACTGGAAAAAGAAGGGCTAGGTCATTTGGAAAATTGCCCTGGCTTGTTTCAAACACATCTTTCCTGATTTCCAGTAGACATTTACTGGACACTTACTATGTGCCAGTGTTGTAGTTAGCATTCAATCTATTTTTCTTGAATCGTACCATTAAGGGAATTTCCTAATGAAAACTAATGGGAGATGGTCATCTGAGTCCAGGCACCTGCCTACCAGCCCTAAGAAGTACCCTGAATTTGAAGACCAGCCTGCAACTCCCTTTCACCATGTAAGCTGTGTAATGAAAGGAGAGACTAGAGTACAGTTCCCCAAAGGGTGGGGACAAAGTGGAAACCAAGCATTATCCTCTTGTGGCTATAGAAAGGTTCTTCCCAGAACCAGGCCTTTGGGCTTGTAGAAGAGCTTCCATGTCCTGTCAGTTCTGCAAAGTCCACCTCTCCCTCTCTCTGCAACCATTGCTCAGGAGCATATAACAGATCCCTCTTTCCTCCCCTGGTTTGTTTTTCCCTTTGGCTCCAAATTCAATCAGAATCTGAACATAGAGCTATACAATGTTAATCCTATAAGCCATTCCCTTCAATTTATAGGAGACGGGGTCAAAGAGAGATTATAATTTGCTCAAGGACATACAGTATTCAACAGCCCTATGAATGATGGAGGCTGAGGGAACCTCCTAAAATGTGTGGCTATGTATGGCTATCTATGCTTGTTTGTTGATATATATCTCCTATTTTCATTTTCACCCTTCTATATCAGGCTATATCTGGCCTGTGTTTATAAAGACTCTCTGATCTCCTCCGATGAAAGTTAATGCTCTACCAAATAAATCTCATCAGCACTTCTTTTGTGATACTTACCATTTTTTTTTTCTGTTTTGATTATTTCTGTATCTGTATAATCTTTATCCCCAGAGCCCAAGTTCTTTGGGGGAAAGGATCCATGTCTTATGGATACATTTCGGAGAGTTAATGATAGTTGAAGGAAAGTGTATAGCTTTTCTTCTTGAAGGACTCACAGCAAATTTTTGTAGAACAGAATAATATAAAAGCTTAGGACATTGGTCTATCATATTACATTAGTTAAGGCTTCAGAATCTCAAAGACCTGTGTTGAAATGACAGCTCCACATTTAATTGCCACAGCACTTTGGGCAAGTTATATAATTGTATGAGCCTTGATGACCTAATCTTTTCATTGGAGGAAGTAATGCCTACATCACAGAGGAAATAACTGTCTTAAATGAAGTAATATATGTAAAAGTAATTAGCACACTTGTTTGCATATAGAATACACTTATTAAATCATACTTATTATTAATTACTATTAGGAAGTAGTAGTATTAGTAATATGATTTGCCGGCAAACGGTATTAGGCTCAAATGTTTAAAACAGAAAAAAGAAAGAAAGAAAGCAAGTGGCTCCTGCTTTAATTCACATGCTACTACCTGTCCTGGTCAATTTTTTGATTGCCCACTCTAGTCTAAAAATTAACAACCTAATGCTGATCATAGATACTAAAATAATGGTAGGACCAAAGACTAGACTGGCCACTTGACAGGAAGAAAAAATATCTTTCCTTCTCTGCTCTTTTTTCCAGCACCTAAAATGCATGCAGGCTGCTATATGCTACCATGGACAGAGATGAAATGATTCCTCTTTGCTTGTTCCAAAATGCTGGACAATTTTTATAAGAAATTGGGTTGGACAGTGAAGTCTTTTTCTTTCTTTTCCTTTTCTTTCTGTTCTTCTCTTTCCTAAATGTCAAGAGACAAACTGCTTGCTTAATGATAAATGAGTATGCCCCTCCTCACTCCAATGTGAGAGAAGCATACATTTAATCCTAAAAATACAGGCAAAATTACCAAAGTGAAAATATATTCCCTGAAGAAATAGAGATAAGAATGCTGATGCTTGCTGAAGTGCTGTTGCTTGTGGATTTGTAAGGTTGATGGAATACTGATGTTTACATTAAGAACAGCTTGCAATTGTATTGGAAACAAATGCTTACCCTTGCATTACTGAAATGAAGATATATGCAATAAAAATGTTCTGCATAGGAACATACAGATGCATAACAGATATAATCATTGTGAGAATATAACTGCATGATTATGAAATTCCAAGTTTCAAAAGACAATGAGAATAGGAAGCACTGTCATTATTTAAATTATAATAAGCAATTATATTAGATATTAAAATGTGAAAGTAAAAATATTCCAATTTAGCTAGCATAAATGCTACAAAAATCTTCCATTATATAACATTTTTTCAAAAAATACTGATATTTATATACAAAATTTTAAATCAATCTAATAAATTATTGTGACATGGAGAAAGGGAAAATCGCCAGAAAACCAGGATCCTCAAACCCTGACATCCTATCTCCCTCTCCCCCATTTTCCTCATTCTCTCTGATGAGGTTCCAAGAGATCTGTAGGCAGAAGACAAGGTCACCTGCTTTATTACCAGGCGTGTTTTATTCCAAAGCTCAATGTAATCTTTGTGATTTTGTTTATACATACTTGAAGTAGAATGAGGCTGTGACTTTTTTATCTTAGCATCAGCAAGCTTTTTATGGGTGTCAGTGCATACATAGCACTTTACAAACATCTTTTAAATGAGGTAAATGTAATATAACATATGACATTTAGAAGTTAATAATTATTGTTTCATGTTAAATTAATGAATAATAGAGTTTTCCATTTTTAACCAACATATTGATACCTGGAAACTTGACTCCATGATGAATATACTTTGAGCTGCCAGTCATGTTTCACATTCACTTGGCTTATTTTCATCTTTTACAAAATGAAAATAGGAAATCCTAATGTACAATTATAGGTCATCAGAAATGGTAGCAAGTGCCTTGTGTCTTGTCAGATAATTATGAATATTAGGATCAGGGAAGAGCCTGGAAATATGGATAGATATTTCAATGAATGTTGTTACTTCAACATTCTGTCACATAGTAAATAGGAATATCATACTCAAAGATGGAAGGCTGTATGCTTTAAATTGGAGGACAGCAAGAAATAAATTAATTATCTACTCCTCAGTTGCTTTAATTCTCAAAGTATATTTGGATGTATTTTTTAAATGGTGCTCAATTATATGTTATTGGTTTTTTGATGGAAGGAAAAAATCATCAAATTCTGGGAAAGATCCAAATTCTTGATGTCAAAACTGTCTTCATTATAATTACATCTTCTAATATATTTTGATATATTTTACTAAACAATAAATAGTGTACTGTATCTCTAGGATTATAGATTTGAACTATTCAGATATTGACAATAATGTTGAAACATTCTATTTGAGCAAGCAACTTAAAATTATAGAAATGGTTTTTGCTGATTTTTACAGCTCCATGAAAAAAAATTTTATTTCATCATGTATTCAACAGCTCAATGTAAGCACCTTTCCCCTCAACAGTTGGTAAACTTACACATTGAGAAAGCCTTGTATTTGCTGCCTATTTCTCTGAATGGCAGGCTGAAAAGATATACTCTCAGGCTCTACAACTGAATTATACTCATAGGTTTCACAATTTCTTTCAACACTGAATCAAGATCAGGAGGTATATATTGGTGAATGTCACCTGTTTTCTGAGAATAAACAGCATGTGAACTGGCATTCAGGAGCAGCCTCTACTATGTTCCTGGTAAAGCCCTTTCTTGCTGCACATATAGTTGGTGCACCTTGAAATCTGAACCTAATGTGCCATTTCCAGTCTACCTCATGGCTCATAAACACAGATGTTAGCCTAATGAGAAATCTCTGTCTTGCAGTGTGTGTTTTTATGGATAAGCAAAACAAGAAGTCACTGGGTATTTTCCTTATTTAAAGTCCATTTGTCAAAAGCTGATATACATCCTGCATTAAAAAATACTTTGATCTCACTGTAAAGTGCAGCATCCCCCAGCATGCCGGAGGGATGCTGATTGCTCGATCATGTCATATGCCACTGGCAATATGTAACATCTAAAAGGTGCCATTTGATAAGTTTGCCAATAACTAATTCTTCCTTCTCTCAAAATAAAACATTATTAATGACTTTGTCCCTACTTTTACATACTTCAAGGAAATTGAATGACTTATACTTACTTTTGCCATATGTAATGACAGTTACTTATTTTGATACCTGAGTAGTTTGGATGCCTAAGTACTAATGTCTCATATCTCATTTTAATAACAAAATTATTAGTTTTCTATTCAAAACATTATTTTGTGCTCAGACAAAAAAAGTAACTGTTCCACTGATATATGTCCCTGTTGTGTGCCAGTTCCATGTTGTTTTAGTTACTATAGCCTTGTAGTACAGCTTGAAGTCTGGTAAATTGATGCCTCCCAATTCGTTCTTTTTCCTTAAGATTTCCTTAAGACCCTGCTATACAGGGTCTTCTCTGGTTCCATAAGAAGCATAGAATTATTTTTTTTTCTAGATCTGCAAAAAATGATGTTGGTATTTTAATATGATTGCATTGAATCTGGGGATCACTTTTGGTAGTATAAACATTTTAACAATGTTGATTCTGCTGACCCATGAGCATGATATGGTTTTCTACCCGATTACATCCTCTGCTATTTCCTTCCAAAGTGTTTAGTAGTTTTCCCTGTAGAGGTCTTTCAATACATATTCCTATGTATTTTGTTTTCTTTGTTGCTATTGTGAAGGGTATTGAGTCTTTGATTTGGTTCTCGGTTTAACTGTTGTTGGCATATAGGAATGCTATTGGTTTCCGTACATTGATTTTATAACCTGAGCCTTTGCTGAATTTGTTTATCAATTCTAGTAGTCTCATAGCAGAATCTTTGGGGTTTTCTAGATATAAGATCATATCATCAGCAAAGAGCAGCAGTTTGACCTGTTCTTCCCCCATTTGGATGCCCTTGATTTCCTTCTCTTGTCTGATTGCTCTGGCTAGGACTTCCAGCACTATGTAAAATAGAAGTGATGATAGAGGGCAACCTTGTCTGGTTCCAATTCTAAGCAGAAATGCTTTCAATTTTTCCCTGTTCAGTATGATGTTGGCTGTGGCTTTGTCATATATGACTTTTACCGTTTTCAGATAAGTCCCATCTATGCCTATTTTGTTAAGCGTTCTTATCATAAAAGGGTGCTGAATTTTTTTAAGGGTGCTGAATTTTGTCAAATGTGTCTAATGAGAGGGTCATATGGTCTTTATTTTTACTTCTATTTATGTGTTGAATTACATTTATCGATTTGCATATGTTGAACCATCCTTGCATCTCTGGGATGAAGCCCACTTGGTTGTGATGGATAATTTTTTTGATAAGCACCTGAATTTGGTTTGCTAGGATTTGGCTGAGAATTTTTGCATCTATATTTATAAGAGATATTGGTCTATAGTTTTCTTTTTTGTTGTGTCCTTTCCTGGTTTTGGTATCAGGGTGATGTTGCCTTCATAAAACGTGTTGGGGAGGATTTCTTCCTTCTCGATGTTGTGGAATAATTTCTGCAGGATAGGCATCAGTTCTTTTTTGTAGGTATGGTAAAATTCAAGTGTGAAACATTCTGGTCCAGGGCTTTTCTTTTTAGGAAGGTTTTTTATTGCTGCTTCAATGTCAGTACTTGATATTGATCTGTTCAGGAATTCTATTTCTTCCTGATTGAGCCTAGGGAGGCTGTGTGTTTCTAAGAATTTTTCCATTTCCTCTACATTGTCAAGTTTATGTGCATAGAGGTTTTTATAGTATTCATAGATGATATTTTGTATTTCCATGATATCAGTTGTAATTTCTCCTTTTTCATTCCTGATTGAGCTTATTAGAGTCCTCTCTTTTCTACTTCTCATTAATCGAGCAAGAGGTGGGTGCTCATATAGCGATCTAATCTTTGACAAAGCAGACAAAAACATACACTGGGGAAAAGAATCCTTATGCAATAAATGGTGCAGGGAGAATTGGACAGTCACATGCAGAGGACTGAAACGAGATCTGCACCTCTCACCTCTCATAAAAATCAACTCATGGTGGATAACAGACTTAAACTTAAGGCATGAAACTATAAGAATTCTGAAAGAAAATGTTGAGAAAACTCATATAGACATTGGCTGAGGAAAAGAATTTATAAAGAAGATCCCAAAGCAATCACAGCAACAACAAAAATAAAGAAATGGAACCTGATCAAATTAAAAAGCTTCTGCACAGCCAAGGAAACTATCATAAGAGCAAACAGACAACCTACAGAATGGGAGAAAATATTTGCATGCTACACATCTGATAAAAGGTTGATAACTAGAATCGATATAGAACTCAGGAAAATCAGCAAGAAAAAATCAAACAGCACCATTAAAAAGTGGGCAAAGGACACTGACAGAAACTTTTCAAAAGAAGACAGATTAATGGCCAACAGACATATGAAAAATGCTCAACATCTCTAATCATCAGGGAAATGCAAATCAAAACCGCAATTCCAGTAAGAATGGCTTTTATCAAAAAGTCCCAAAACGATAAATGTTGGCATGGATGAGGAGAGATAGGAACACTTATACACTGTTGGTGGGACTGCAAATTAGTACAACCTCTGTGGAAAGCAATATGGAGATACCTCAAAGAGGTACAAGTAGAATTACCATTTGACCAAGCAATCCCATTACTGGGCATCTACCCAAAAGAAAAAAAAGTCATTCTATAAAAAAGACATCTGCCCTAGAATGTTTATAACAGCACAATTTACAATTGCAAAGATGTGGAAACAACCCAAGTGTCCATCAATACATGAGTGGATTAATAAAACGTGGTATATGTATACCATGGAGTTCTACTCACCCACAAAAACAATGGTGATCTAGCACCTCTTGTATTACCCTGGATGGAGCTGGAGCCCATTCTACTAATTGAAGTGTCACATGAATGGAAAAACAAGCACCACATGTACTCATCATCAAATTGGTATTAACTGATAAACACTTATGTGCACTATAATAATAAAATTCATAGGGTATTGAGCAGGGAGGAGGGGAGGAGGAGATGGGTATATACACACCTAATGGGTGCCATGCACATCGTCTGGGGGATGGGCAGACATGCTTGAAGCTCTGACTAGGGTGGGGCAAAGGCAGTATACATAACCTAAACATTTGTACCCCCATAATATGCTGAAATAAAAACAAAACAAAACAAAAACAAAACAAAAATGTGACTGGCTATCTGTGACAGGCCACTGTTCCCTGTTTTAGAATGAAGTGAAAAATCTCATTGCTTCATGTCATTAAGTGACAGCTTCATACACAAAGAAATTGGGGACAAGGAGCAAATGGATCATTTGTCTAGTAATATCTGATTTTCAAATATTCACTATGTAATTTCTATGTGGATTTTCCTTTTCCAGATGATTGTGTAAAATCATCACACCCTCAGATTCATTAGAATTGTATTTGTCTTACTTTTTAGTGACTACTTTAATGTTTTAATTATTCACTTTGGAGTCTTTTTGGAAGAATGTAATGCAACATAGTAGGAATAATTAAAACTTAGTTTTATGAAAATAAATAATAACTTGCAAATGATGGGAAAATATTTTTTTAAAAAAACCTGCATACTGTTAATTAAGATGAACAACCAACTTGGCAATTAGAGTACATTGTATAAAGCTTAGAAATGTAATTTGAAGAATGTAACAGGATTTCTGGGAAAAATAATAATTTCAAATTTATGAAATTTATATTGCTTTTCATATATTCTTTAAAACTTCCATCTTAATAGATCTAAATAACAAGAGGCCACGAGTGGTCCAAGGACCATATTTTGTTCTGCCTTAAGTTCACTCTGCTTACCATCCTCTATAGGGAGGAAAGGTGAGTCTGAGAAAAGCAAGCCAAGGAAAGGAATTTCTCTAAGTTCCAAAGCAGGGTTGGCCAGACATGTACCAAGGACTAGGCACAGAGAAGAGTCAGTCTGCCCCTCCCAGGATGGGAGGAGTATTTATCACAGGCATTGTTTAGAATTGCTGGTGCATAGTGATAATAAGCAGATTTTTAGGTTTTTTTTATTATTGACTTTAAATTCTCTGCAGACAATTCACACCTTTATTGTCTGTACCTGGGGCAGGCCACTCTCACTCTTAGCCCTTAGTAGGCCACATCAGCTGGCCTAATGGGAATACTCCAGGCTAAGGAGGACTGGGAGAGAGCTCAAATGGGACTAATCTTAGGCCTGTCTTACCTAGATAGCTTTGTAAATGAAGAGAGAGAGACTACCAAGAGGAAAAGTACACACACACACACACACACACACACACACAGATAATGTCCTGGTTAGCACAGGACCTGATAAATTACCTTGATCCTGATCCCTTCATTTGTATACAATTTCTTCCTTTTTGAGGCATGGGGTGCAGCTGAGAGTAAGGGGTCCAGAAGATGAAGGCGAGCAAAGAGGACACTGGAGATTTTCTGAAATACAGTGGGAAGAAGTCCCTGTATACTTGGAGTTCAATATGATTCCCAAACAAAGTATAGGCACTGATTCACTTTTTACATGATTTCAGAGATGAAATGCAAATTTGCTAAAATTTGTGGTGGTGAGAATGTGCTTAGTCAACACAGTATATCAAAATCCTGCGCTTAGATGAAACAGGGAAGTCAGAATGCCAGTGTGGAAACGTGGCAGGCTGCTGGGAAAGTGGCCATTTTCTACTTGAGTCTGCAGCGTCATAGATATGCTCACCTGTCCCATCACAGTATCTCTATGCCTGGCACACTACATATGACCAGTACAGTTAGTGGACCCATCATGACGCACCAGAAATCCAACTCATGAAATTTCAATTTTTGAAAATCCTTTTAAAATTCAGCTATGTTCACATTATGTTTCCCTAAAGTGAGGTACGCTCATACACTCAGAGCATTGGGTTTCCCCAGTCAGTAAGTGAAGCTGCAGTAACCTGCACTTGTTGCATTTTCTTGAGGAAAGCCGATAACCTGGGAAATCGCTCAGCGATTAATGGAAACTGTTCTGACTCCTCCGTGAAAACGCTCCAACCCTGTGGCAAGCAACCATCTTATCAGAGCTTTTGAACACCAAGTATGATCCCCCACCAGTATTCTGGTTTTAGTTAAGAAAATTCAATTACTTTAATAAATATTCACTGAGTGCCTATTATGAGCCAGACCTGAGGCCAGGAGCTGGAGTTATGAAAATGTATCTCATAGATGTACACAATTAATTATATTAGAAGGCAAAAATTTATCAGAGCAATAAAAAAGGTATAAACAAAAGCTACAGGATTGAGGGTGTGTGGGAGGGACATGCATCATTTTCTAGCTCAGGTAATTTACCTGAAATCTCTGTGATCACCTTTATAAATATGCAGGCAAATTTAATGACTTTTGTGAGGCTTAAGGGAGATGATAGTGCTTGGAACATGACCAGTTCTTAACGGAGTACTTTCCCTTCCTCCTTCTATCTCCTCTCCTCCCACACTATAAACGTATTGTAGGCAGGGACTGAATCATGCTTATCACTGTGTCCTATACAGTATCTATTCTAGTGCTTTGCTTTAATTATGCTCAATAAATATAGACTTGGAAGAATAGTTCACTGATTGTGCTGAGGAAAGGGCCAAAAATGACAAAGAAGAAGAAGAAAGAAAAAAGGGAAAGGGAAGAGCTGATATAAGCACTGCTGGTGAAAGACAAATAATCAGGTACATAGGCACAATGGAGTCATTTAAGCAGACAGAAAAAGATGGATTCAACAAAAGGACAAGACAACTATAAGTTATTAACATGAGATAATATTATCCATTTTTCTCCTGTCTGTGTTTGGCCAGCTGATACTTCTAAGAGCACACTAATAATGTGTAATCAGAAATGACATTTTACAGCAGTTCTGCAGTTTGAAGCACACATTCTACCATATTTATCAATGATACTCCACACCTTTCTTAATTCCTACCTCCTTTTCTTGAGGTATTAAATGAGTCTCAGTCACTTAGTGAGATCTCCTAATGTCAACAGACAATCTAAACAGAAGAATTTGCATGCTGGGTTTGGTGGCTCATGCCTCTAATCCTAGCATGGTGGGAGGCCAAGGCGGGAGGATAGTTTGAGCCCAGGAGTTAAAAACCATCTTGGGCAATAGTGAGACCTCATCTTTACAAAAAATAGAAAAATTAGCTAGACATGGTGGCAAACACCTATAGCCCCATCTACTCAGGAGGCTGAGGCAGGAGGATTTCTTGAGCCCAGGAGTTTGAGGTTGCAGTGAGCTATGATGACGCCACTGCCCTGCAGGCTGGGTCACAGAATGAGACCTTGTCTCAAAACAAAACAAAACAAAACAAACAAAAAAAAGAATTTAAAAGAGAAACCTTCAGTCCAACAGTTATTGTTATTTTTTAAAATCTATTATGTCAAACAGTAAATCTGGCTGATTTTATCTCCAGAATAAACTCACTATAGAACAATCATTTAATAGATCAATTATTTCAGTATTGTGTAGACCTAGGTAAGAGGGTATTACCTGTCCTCTTAGCAAATATCATGACCACGACCAAACCTATACCAGCCTGGATTACCCACACCAATCCTTATGAAAAACAAGTCAAAGACACTCCAACAGAAAGGCAGAATGTAGTCAGTCTCTCTCTTTTATTATTCTAGTCTTCAAATATTTTTGAGGCCAACATTTAACTCTCTCAAGTTGCCTTTTTAAGAAGCTATGTAAGCTGATGACAAGACTGGGACTAGAATCTACCTCTTTTTGTGGGGGCAGCACTCAGCATCCATTTGGTCTGCAATCCTGGAGAGACTCTAACACTGGCCAGGCCACTAATTAGAATATTGAGATAACCCCCCTCATCCTCCCCTACACAACCCTTTACTCCACTTCCAACTTTAAGGCTACTCACTTCCACCTACTGTCTATTTCACACTCCCTTGCCTAGCTGCCTTGAATTATTTATGTGTTTGTATTCCTGACCAGAATGTAAAGTCTTTGGAGGGCAGATGCTACATCTTATCCACCTTTACATTTCCTAAGTGCCTTTTGCACAGAGATTTTGAGTTATGATAAGCATTTGCTAAATAAATATTCAGTAAAGTAGGCCAAGTCATATACTGCGAGTAAGCATCAGATTCCCAATTATATAGAAGAATGTTCATTGTCAACTACTTGCTATTCTAAAGTTAATTCTAATTCAAGTTGTGTATTATAGTTTGGAAAACATTCAGATTAAAAATTAATCTGAGATTATAAATATATTGAATCTATCTATCTATCTATCTATCTATCCCACATTGCTGAATGAGGCTTTTCCTGGTCTGATGCCCATATGCGTAAGTTGACTTTAAAGGAGAAGATTTTTAAAAAGAATTAGATATTTGCAACCTGTACTAACAAGATAACATTAAACTGCTATAAGCATATTTCATTAGATAGAAGTGAATTCCTAATTAGTTTAAAACTACATGTTAAACAAATTATAATATTTATATTGTCAGACAATACCATATTGAAAAAAAGTTATCCATGTTAGCCAGATAAAAGTATAGCACATATTACTCAGCTGCAGGGATTTAAGATCTAAAAGCTAAAATACCTCTTTGCATTACACAAGGGCAGTAGTCAGAAATTCAAATGCCTACAGAGGTCAGGCTAGAAACCCAATTTCTTGCAGTGGGTAAATAGAATGCAATGCACAGAGGTAGGGCTTCACTCTCTAAAGGGAGCAGCTATTGACAACTCTACATTATGGTTGCCATGTGGAGATAAAGCCTGGATGTTATCATAGAAGAAGAGAAATTACAAATCTAGACATTTGTGGGAAAAATCTTGAGTTTTAAATGGCTGCAAATTCAAATTTTTTTCTTTTGTCAAAATCAAATGCAGGCCAAAGAAAAGTTATCAGTAGGTAAGACTTAATGAACTACATGACCCACATGATCTTTAAGGTATCTTTTGATCCTGAGATTTCACCTAGTACCAACTAGTGAGTTAATTTAGTTAGCAAGAATACCTCTATATTTTCTGCCAGATGTTGCATGTTTTACTCTTACCATAATTATCAAATCATTATGTAAACAATATATTGTAAGCTTTTATTTGAAAAAAAAAGATATCTACAGAGAACTGATGGGCTTAACCATGTAAAAATTTGACTAAATTTCAAGCCCCTCTATTGGGTCACTCACAGATTTACATCTCAACATTTTGTGTCTTTCCTGGGCTAGACCCATTCATTGAGAATGTTAAATGACATTCTAAAAGAAAAAGTAAACTGAAATGAAATCTCTTATATTAGTCGGGCCTCACATTTTCTATGGGTCTTTGACAGAGATGTTACAATTATAAGTAAGCAGCTGGAGATGTCTGGGGGCTTTAAAACATGAATTGTTAATTTGTCAGGACTCAGACATATTCACTTCTCCTCATTTTTATTGAGCATACTATATCTAAAAGCAGAAGTCAATGAGAAATTAATGTCCCTAAATGCAATCATATTCTAAAGCCATACTAACATCTTACCACTTTGATAGCTATTAGTTGTTACACACACACGGTAATAGCAAGTACTTTCTCCGATGTCTTGGCACATTCATATGCCAGAGTCTAGAAAAGAAACTCTGAGGCTAGATTTAATAGCATGAATTAGTTTAAGTGTTATGAATGATTTGACTAGTCAATTTAGTTTGAAAAATAGATAGATGTCAAAAATGTCTTTAATCTTCCTTCAAATTATTCAAATCATACTTCCTTGATGTCTCTTTTGCAGACATCTCTTTGTGCAGCATCTCATAGTATACCTATGCTTTCCATAGCTTTCCAATAAATTCAAGTATTAATAATTCAGTAATTACATAATTTGGCATTATTTTGGTAAACAGTCTCTAGGTCCCTACTATGTGGAAGACTGTGCATTAGGCAGCAAGGAGAGGGTTAGATGTGACGCTTGCCCTCAAGGACCTTAGAGAGCGAAGAGAGATTCCTAGAATGGTATCAAGGCCCTGACAATTTACACCCTTCTTCATTCAAAATGCCTACCTTGTCCCAAATATAATGGAGAAGATGACAGGCATGTCCTTGCCTTTATAGGACATAAAATGTCTCATAAAGTTGAACAAATAATAAAATAAACTCTAGTATACATAAAATTAAACATCACAGCTATTTGCAATCTGTAAAGGGCTACAAAGAAATTCAGGAATTTATAGAAGCTTCTTTTTCATCTCTTTAGCCTCATCTCTAGTCATTACCTCCTCAAATTTTATATTCCAACAAAATAAAACTGCGCATGGATCTCTGTACACAACCCATTGTTTCATGTCTCGATATTTTTTCACGTTAGTCTCTCTACTTTGAGTCCCCCAACTCACCATGATTTGTCTACCTGGCAACTCCTGTTTTCAAAGCCATCTGTATCAGACATCTCTTGCATTGCTTCAAAATCTCTCAGCCTCACTTGTCTCTTTTTCCAATCACTGCAGTGATTCTGGGTGGGCTTTGATCAGCTTCATGCAGGTGCATTCTGGCAGTGCAATGCCTCATGCCCCCACTGGTGCCTCTCACTTTCCATGCTCGGTGTGCACATATGCAGAATGCAGGAGTGCCAGGAGATAATGCTCTGAGGGACAAACTCTGGGCGGTCTTAAAACAGTTTATACAGCTCCGTGGAGAATCTTTTCAGGAACAAAAGAAAGAAAATGAAGGGAGAAAAGAAGGTAGGCAGAAGGAAAGAATGAAGGGAGGAAAGAAGTAAGGGAGAAATGAAGAAAGGAGGAAGGAAAATGATATGTACATAAGTAACTGTAAGTCAAGCTAAGGTGCAGTAGATGCCGTCAGAAAGATACTAACACAGAATGTAGACTGAGCATTTAGAAAAAAATCAAAGGATGATTTGTGATAACAGATATGAATCAAACACCACAGTAAAATAAGAGTGATAATTAGTAATTGGTAAGTGTTATTGACTGGCTGGAAATTCTAGGGCTAAGAGAAAAATCATCATACCATGTTGTGAGTACATCCACTATGGCCAAGTGGTCAGAGAACAGGGAAGGATATGGAAGCATCAGTTCTCAGGATTTGCACAAAGTGGAGAAATTCTTACTTTTACCTCTGTGGGAGCTGTTTCAAAGGTGGGCAGTGGCAGAGGTATGAGCCAGTGATTGGAGGGATGGCATGAAGGATTGGCAGAAATTACTCAAGACTTTATCTCAAGTGATATGACAATGCTATAAAGTGGGGCTAAAACTTCACAATGACCAACAATTCAATGTAAATTCAAACAGTTTTACTCTATTGGTAAAAAACCTGATTCTCCTTGCATTGTGTCAGTTTTTGATTTTGTATTTACATAAAAAATCACTCCAATGTTTTAGCTCTGAGCATCTACAGTGATTTAAAAAGCTGTGAATTTTTAAAGACATAAATGTTCATCACATGCAGAAGCCTCTAGCAGTGATTCTCAAGTATTATTGGCACAATCAACACTAAAGAATTTATTAAAACATAGGTGTTTGAGCCCTAGACTTAACCTCCTAAGTCAGACTGCTGGGGTTATGATCCAGGAATCTGTATTTTAAATATGTACCTCATGGTATTATGATACAATCCTAAATCCTTGGAATTTTGAAAAACAATGGCTCAAATAAACAAGTAAATTAGTTTTAATCAGTCAAAAGTGTACATCTGGGTATATGTGTGTATTTGTTCAGGTAAACAGGTGCAATAAACAACAGCTAATAACTTTTACTATTCATCATAATTAGTCAAGCAAGTGAAATACCTATGACTTCAAAAAAAGGAAATATCTTCTTTGACTCTAACATTAAAGAACAGCTATTTGTTTTGACATATTAGTCTAATCAGATGGAATGTAAATCTGAAAAAAGTCACTCTTAGATTAAAATGAAAATTGATCATTGCATTGCCAAAGAAACAAAAACTAAAGCAATAGAAACTCAACAATAAAAGCAACAAAGCATCATGAATAAATGAAAGGCATGGAGTAAGTTTTTATTTTTCTCTGTAGTTTGTGATTTTAACTTTTCTGTTGTGTTCTTCAAATATCCCAGAATTCCTGTCTGTGAGGTCCCTCTGAACTTTAATACCAAGATCACTACCAAGGATCTTCATCACATTTCTATGAGGGAAGACTAGACTTTAACAAGCCTACCCATTCCAAGGAGTTCTGGAACCCACCCCTGCAACTGGTTAGCTGTTCCTACTCCAACTAGGTTGTTGACATTCTAGTTAGCTGTCTGGTTCTTGATTTTGAGCATTGCTTCTTGCTATCCTGCAAACTTTACTTAGCCTTCTGCTGTTCTCTCAGCAACACTTCAGTCAGACTACCAATGGAGACCCTTCCATCAAGAGGTGAGAGCTGAGACCATGCTATAGCAATTAGAGGCTTTTATTAAAGGTCTGATGATAACTGGAGGAAATTACAACACAGAGAACTTTATTTTTAAAAATTTGGGACAGTGACTTTTGTGGAAAAAAATAAAAATAAAATGAATCTGGTTGTTTAATGAGGATTTTGTTTTGTTTTTTAAATTTTTTTTCCTTTTTTTTATTTGTAGAAATTTGTAGAGTACATGATAAATTTTTTTACATGTGTGTAATGCATAGAGATCAAGTCTAAGTATTCAGTGTGTCCATCACTTGAATGCAATACTTTTTTGTTAGGTATATTCATCCTACTCTGCTATCAAGCATTGAATTTACTCCTTTTATCTAGGTATGTTTGTACCCTTTAACTCACTTCTTTTCATCATCTGCCCTGCCCCCTACTCACCCTTCCCACTCTCTGGTATCTATTTTTCCACTCACTACCTCCCTGTGTTCAAATTTTTTAGCTCTCACATATAAGTGAGAACATGTGCTATTTGTCATTTTGTGCTAGGCTTATTTCACTTAAGATGACAACCTAAAAAATATGGAATGCTTCTTGAATTTGCATGTCATCCTTGTACAGGGGTCAAGCTAATCTTCTCTGTATTGTTCCAATTTTAGTATATGTGCTGCCAAAGCAAGCACAACATAGAGAAGTTAAACCTGGATATACTGCTGTAAGAAAAAGACCATGGTCCTAAGACCCTCATCATTGATTCTTTAGTTTGTAACTTCTTATCTAGCTACCTGCGGTCTCACTGTTTTATAGGTCTGCCAGGCTATCTAATCTCTGGATTGTATCTGTGATAAGATGCAGACTGCTTTCCCCAAGGGGACCCCCCTTCTCCAGAATCCTAGTCCCATTTCCTTGAATTCCTCTCTGCAAATAGTTTTCTCCCTTCTCCAGTCAAAGTCCCGCCTCCTACAGTCATCCTCATTCAGGACTGACTATTTGCCAGCCAGAATAAATGTCATTGGGAATGGCATGTCTCTTGAGAAGGAATTCCAACTCTATACACAGTGATATGTTCTTAGCCCTTTCATATCCAAAATATATTGGACTATATGATATCTTATAATTCTCATCAGCATATGTTTCAAGTATTCAGCATCATTATAATCCTCCAAATCTAGATTATTTGATCTTGAATAACACTATCTGTAAGACTTTAGCCCTTCAGTCAGGTTGAACAATATATATTTTCATTTCAAAGACCATTCTCCAGTATAATGCTATGACCAGGTCTATACAACATTTAACTCTTTTTGAGATCCTATCCTGATCTCTTGCGTGCAACACTTGGAGTAACAGCATGCACATCTACCAAAGTCCACCAAAAATACATATGCATAAAGCACATTAACATAATCTGGAATGATAAAGATCTATTAAAAAATAATCCTATTTATATTATTAACCAGAACTTTAATTTCTCAATTTGAAGCTTGGTATTTGGGTTACTACTATTCTGCACATGAAAAGTCTTCCCTAATAACAATGGATGGTTCCTTTCTAGTGGTAAATTCTCCACATACCCCTCCCCTCAAGTAAGGTAATTATCTCCAGAAAGTTCCAGCCTTTATCCCTTAGAAGGTAGAAATAGTCTACATCTTAAAAATAACATTTTCCCCAGTCTCTTCTGTCAAGAGCTAAAAAAATCTGTATGACCTTATTAAATATGAGTTATTTTATTTATTTACTTGGTTAATTGCTTTGGTTTGATGATTTTGTTTAGTTTTGGTTTAGGAAGTACATCTTAGAAGTGGGATGTTTAGGCACATTTTTTTTCTTTAAGCTACTACTGCTCATTTTCCTCTACAGAGTTAATCTTTCTTTGTCTTCATTTTCCCAATTGTTAAAATGAGAACAAGATAATACTTGCCAAGTGTGGATTAATCTATGTAAAGTACTAGTGAAGTGCTAAGTAGTTTTGCTCTTGCTACTTATCTTCAATAAGAAATTATCTTAATGCCGTGTGGGTGACAGTAATTTGTTAAAGTCTGGTGAGAAGTAGAATAGTAACACTTGAAACTGACATGTAACAGTAATAAAACTTCATGGCCCATTATTTATAGATTGCATATTTGGATTGGACATATATGCTGAAACTCTCTGATAATATGTTGAGAGTGGTTTGACATCTAATTAATGTGCTTATTAATTGGCTAATAAAGACATTACCTTGAAAATTTTGTGAATTTTCATTCTTGGTGGGGTAATAGGTAGAAATTTGAAATATTCTTCTTTCCATGCTTCAGTTCATATCTTTCTTTACATTCTATTATCTATCTATCTATTTTAGTATAGAACCCTGGATGTTATAGAAACGGGAAAATACTAATTACAGCTCTTGTTTCTAAGAGCTATAGCCTTGCTACTCAAAGATAACTTAGTTTCATTCTTTTCCTTGTTTCATAATAGCTACATGAGGTGATTGAGTCAAAGATATTCTTTGCCATTAGTCCAAATCTATTTTTAAATTCACTCTTCCTATCTATATGGCATTTAATAAAATAGATTCAAAGAGTAAATGTACAATTTGGGTACATAGAATTTTGCTGTCAAGTAGTTCCCAAATGAAATTAATTTAAGTATTGGAAATAAATAGAGTAAATGAGGGAGGAATCAATACCATCTGCATTATGAATTCCTAGAGAACACAAGAAAAATTCTCCTAATTATGTAATCCTATTACTAGAAAGAATATCTGTCTTGCATTTATGTATTCCTTCTCATCTATGCAATTCAGAAAAAAAAAAAGAATGTACTACTGGTTCTAGATAAAAAAAAAAGGAGTAGCTTGCATCAGACTAAACTTCTGCTGAAAACAACTATAAAAGCTGAATAAAATATACAACACAGATGTTGAAAATCTGCAGGGAGCAACCAAAGCAGCTATAATACGAGGGGTCATGATAATGAAGAAAGCAAAACTTTAGAGAAGTAAGCCCAACATTCTACACAACATTCCCACTGAGGCATTTGACATTCTTAAACTGTATGTGTGGGGAAAAAGGCCAAGCATGAAGTAGCTGTTTAAAGGTTAAAATGGAAGCAAAAATTCTAACAGTCGCATTAGGTTGGGACTATTACAGACTGAATGTTTATATTCCCCCAAATGTTTATGTTGAAGCCCTAACCTCCAATGTGACAGTATTTGGAGACGGGGACTTTGAGAGGCAATTTGGGTTAGAATAGGTCATGAGTTGGGGCTCTCATGATGGCATTAGTAACCTTATAAGAAAAGGAAGAAAGAGATTAGTTTCGTTCTCTACATACATGCACCAAGAAACTGCCATGTGAAGACATAGCAAGAAGGCGACCATTTTTAAGTCAGGAAGAGAGTCCTCACCAGAACCTGACCATGCTGGCACCGTGGCCTCAGACTTTAGCCCCCAAACAGTGAGAAAACAGATTTTTGTTGTTTCAGGTATTCAGTCTTAATATTTTGTTATGGCAGCCTGAGCTGTCTAAGACAGGGAGAGGAAAATAGGAGTTAAGGGTTTGTCAGGGAGAAGGACATCTGGACTATACTCAAGGCTTCCAGTTGGGGTGATAGAAGGATTATGTCCTAGATATAAAGACAAACTAAGAATAGACAAGTTATCAAAAAGCCTGGAACACAACCTCAAAATATCTGAAACTCCAACTGGATCATAGTCATCTGCTTGTACTGTATCTGCCAGCCAGAAGAAAATTAAAACTCTTCTGAAGGAAGATAACATTATGCAGAGATTCTGCATTTTATTCATATATAATATTCAGCATTCATGTAAAATAAAAGTAAAACCAGTCATGCTAGGACACAAGACCCTAAAACCAAAAACTCAAGAGGGAGGAAACAACAGACCTATAGATTATCTAGATGTTGGAGGTAAGAGACAAAGATCTTAAAATAATTTGTCATTATGTGGAATAAAATAGAGGAAAAGATGGATAAGGCTGATGAAGAAATAAGTAACTTCTTTGTTTGAAACACAGAGGAAAAAAGAATGAAAAATAGAGAAAAGATAAAAGATATGTGGGATACAAAATATGTGATATACATATAATTGCTGTCCCAGGAAAGAAGAGAAAAAGAATGAGTCAAAATAATACTTGAAGAGATAATGGATAAGGTTGAGAACTTTTCAAACTGATGTAAGACATCAGGTTACAGACTGAAGAAGGTCTACAACTACAAACAGAATAAATACAAAGAAAAAACCCATAAACACACACAGGCACAAAACGAATTTTTCTGAAAACAAATTTTTAAAAAAGATTTTAAAGTAAGGAAGAGAAAACAAAAATATTCTCTTAAAAGAGCAAAAAAAAGAGAAAGATTTACAACTGATTTCTCAACAGAAATATTAAATTTAAAAGAAAATAGTATGAGAACGTTAAAGTACCTAAGGATAATTGGCAACTTATAATTCTATACCCAGCAGAATTGTTCTTCAAAATGAAAGAGAAACAGATATATTTTACAGGCAAAAAAGAGAAAGAATTTGTTACTAGCAATCTTCAATACAAGAAATAATATAGGAGTATAGAAATACAGAAAGGAAAAAAGAATAATGGAAAGAGAAAATTTGTGGGTAAATTTCAATGTATATTAACTTCTAAAAAATAGTAATATGTGGGATTTAAAAATATATATGAAGTGTTATTGCCTTTGGGGTCTTCTTCATAAATTCTTTGCCTAGGCCAATGTCTAG
>VBSM01000272.1:45040963-45072438 GCA_008086735.1 Cheirogaleus medius
TATGCAATAAAAACAAAATAGGAGGCATCAATTTACCAGACTTCAAACTATACTTTTTGCATTTAACCAAAATGTTACCTGGTTCCAGGGCCACTGAGGAATTTTGGAGGAGGCAAGTGGACTTTCAATTGGCTCCACAATGGTTTCTGAAGGATCTGGGTCATCCCAGGGTACACTGCCCTCAAAATCAAGTAAGGGGGGAGCTTAACCTGGGTTTTAATATAGGAGCTGGCAAACCTTTTCTATAAAGGGCTAGATAGTATATGCCTTGGGCTTTGTGGGCCACTTAGGGTCTCTGTCACCTACTTTTTATTGTATTTTTTTACAACCCTTTCATTCTTACCTCAAAAGCCATACAAAAACAGGCTGTGGGCTAGATTTGGCCTGCAGGCTATAGTTTACTGATCTCTGCTGGAAATCAGCCCCTACTGATCATTCCATGGTTGTATGCCTCCCTGTGGTAGGAGTCCTTGTGGCCAAGGGAATGTGAACTCCTGGTGCTCATAACCCACTTCTAGACTTTGTCCTGTGTACCAGACAATTTTATGCCCAAATGACACACAGCCCACTTCCAGGAACTGCACTGGATTCTTCATCAGGTCCTTCTTCCAAAGGGCCACCTGGTAGGGGACGGAGACAGGGTAGAAAGATGGGGATGAACTGTGGGGCAGTATCCTGAGCTGAGCTCTCTTCATGCTACCTTGTTCTGGTCTGGAACTCTGGTGTGTTTGAGAATTTTAAATTTAAATCAGGCCTTTATGTTATGTAGGTACGTTTTTCAATGAAATATAGGACTTTATTTTGCTTAATAGTCTGTTAAAGTTTGCAAATTCTAAAAATTTAGACATACAGTACATGGGCCTTTATTTGTACTCTTACTCTGGGCCCCACAAATAGTGAGAGGAAACCTGTCCCAGGATATCCAGTACCCTCTCTTTGAAAAACCCAAACCCTAAAGTAGTCCTAGTGTATCCCTAATAAATCTGTTGCAGATATATATTCCTAACAGCTGCTCTTTGCATAAATTATACCCAACCAGAGAGGTTAGAATTGAGCCAACCAATCTCTGAGCTTCACACATCTGTCTCAGAAGTTTGAACTTGACATATGCAATCTAAGAGTCAGTGTTCTCAGACCCTTTAATTCAGTGTCACAAACTCAAATGTTTACACAAAGAAAAAGGAAAGTACCATTTAAACAGGGCGGCTACCATTCACCTCTAGTGACTGCTGTCATGGAATAATAACACTGACATAGGTTTACAAAAGCTCCACTTTTCTTTAAAAACTGGAAATTTGAATTTATATGAAAAATCTCCAAATTCTGAAAGCTGAAATTTAAATTTTTAAATGCCCATATTGGTCAAGTAAACTTCTCTATAGGCTGGATTTAGTTCACGGAATGACAGTTTGCTATTCCCCATCTTAATTCTTTCTAATTGAATATGAGGTATTGTGATGGTTAATTCTATATGCCAATTTGACTAGGCTCAAAGGTGCCCAGATGAAACATTATTTCTGAGCGTGTCTGTGGCAGTGTTTCTGGATGAGGTTAACACTTGAATCAGTGGACTTGGTAAAGTAGATTGCCCTCTCCAATGTGTGCATGTATCATCCAAACTGTTGAGTGCCTGAATTGAACAAAAGGTAGAGAAAGGAGGAATTCATTCCATTTTGCTTCCTGCTTGCTTGCTTGGATTGGAACCTTGATCGTCTCCTGCCCTTGGACTGGGATTGACATCAGTCCCCCTGGTTCTCAAGGCTTCAGATTCAATCACCAATGACTTTCCTGGGTCTCCAGCTTGCAAGTGGTGATTGTGGAACTTCTCAGCCTTTATAATCACGTGAGTCAATTCTTTGAAAGAAATCTCTCTCTCTCTCTGTCTGCCTGTCTCTGTGTTCACATACAAACACACACACACGTTCAGTTCTGTTTCTGAGGGGAAGCTCCTCTCCTATTTGTATTAATACATTGTGCACCCTTCTCATGTATACTCATGTACATGTATACATGTATACTCTATGAGATATAGACATAATGGAAAGAGCACATAATTCCAAGTTAAGAGACTTAGGTTCCCGGTCCTGAATTGCCTTCACTATTCTGTGAGATTTGGAGCAAGTTGCTTGTAATAGTCCTTCACTCCCTAAGCTACAGGTATTGACTGGATGATATTTTGGTTCCCTTCCAGCTTTCATATTTTTGATATTAAAAGATTTTGTAGTCAGATATGTAAGCTAAGGAAAATTTAAACATGCTAAACTTTGCCTCATAGCACGGTACTACCTCAAAAGTTATTATAAACTTATAATATGCTTATTACACTTTTTCAGGTATGTTTATGGCAGTAGGAATTTGTTAAAACTGCGAGTTTTCAATGACAATAAATATATCAAGTGTCAATAGAAAATATTGCCTTTATATTCTCATTTCACACATACAAAATATTTTTGTTACAAACAATGTCTAATGACCAGAAAGATTATCATTACCCTTTTTTTCCCAGTGGAGAAAATGCCCCAAGGATACACAACAGGTAAGTTACAACAACACATTGTACATTTTGTTTATTATATTTTGTCCTTGAGACTAAGCCGTGCATAACACCTCCTGGTTTCTCTGCTGCTAGGATAGATTGCTCAGACTCACACAATGCTGCAAGTGCAATGGGGTTGATTATATTTATAAAGATGTGATAATGTGCCACAGGGGATGGTGCTACAGTCTGTCAATAAAGGAGGCAGAGAAGATTTTTAAAATCCTGAACTGAGTGCCAGGAGATGCCAGAGAGCAGCTTTGGAGGTAGGAGATTGGGGAGGTATGCAAGGCCAGCCTCTGCCAATCATGAGCAATGTCACCAGCCATTCTTTTGTTTTATTTCAAGTAAGTTTTCTCTTATTGCAAAATAATTTATTGAGATATAATTTACATACCATAAAATTCACACATTTTAAAGTGTACACTTCAATGAATTTTAATGTATTTATAGAGTTGTATAACCATCTCTAAAATCTAATTTTAGACTATTTCTAGCACCCTAAAAAAGAAACCTAATGCTCACTTACAGTTACTCCCCATTCCCACCCCTGCCCCAGGGAACCACTAATCTACTTTCTGTCTTGGCTTTTTCTTGATATTTCTATAAATGAAATCATATAATATGTAATTTTGTGTCTGGTTTCTTTTATTTAGCATAATGTTTCTGAGGTTCACACATGTTTTAGTACTTTGTTCCTTTCTATTGCTGAATAATATTCATGGATATACCACATTATGTTTATCTGTTCATCAATTGAGGGACATTTGGATTGTTTCCATTTTTTTTTTTGACTATTGAGAATAATGCTGTCATGAACATGCATGTATAAGTCTTTGTGTGACAGCAAGTCATTTTTGACTTGATAATTAAAGAATTAAGATGTGAAGCTAAGTTTGCCTGTTTTTGGTTGTCATATAATAAATTTGAGGGAATAAATGTATAACATCACTCTCACTCACTTGCATCCTATTTGCAAAAGTAAGAAGAATGAATTTCCAGCTATCAGAGAGGCAATGGGGAGTAACCCTGGGGGCAGTCATGGGAGTCTGCCAGGCATGTGAACATCATTTGTCAAATGTGCTGTAGAAGAAAAAGATTGAGATATTTCTATCCAGTCACTAACTTGGCTGCACTCATTTCTGAAGGATTTGTCCCTCAATGGACAAGATAATTTTGCAGCGGACCTACAAGGAGAGTGCTTTGGTCCTAGGCTGCATCTTTGTTTCATTCAAAGGCGGGTTTAAGAGCTATATTTTCTGTTTTCTATGCTAAAGAAGCTAGCATTCTATTGTCCTCTTTTTGCAGATACTACTGGAGATTTCTCTCTCAGCCTTCCACCCACCCTAATCCAGAGACAGTCATGGAACAGAACACCATCTCACCAGTTTTCTTCCCTCTACCTATGACTTACAGTTTTATTATTAACTTCAATAGTTAAAGAGAATGAACAACAAACATAGCAACATGGGAAGTGGCAATGTTTCCTCAGGACTTATAACATCACAATAGTAGTTATTCCCAGCTCTATAATGAAATATAGAGAATATCTTTTCTGTCCTATTCTGAAATATCCCTGGCAGCTCAGACAGTTTCTCTTTCTTAGATGATTTCTGGCCAGGGGTCTCATTTTTAACTTTTTTCCCCAGGGAGTGGAGCCTTCCCCTCTCCTCCCTTTGTTCTTTCAGCCCTCCTTTTTAATAATCCCTCTTTTTAGCACTCAAGAATGAACATGATAGAGGTAGGGTAGATGTGTGAATTAGTCTTCAATTTCTCAGCTCACCTGGATGACTAGGATCTCAGGTGAGCCCCAATCCTCTGGATTCATTGTTCATCCTGCCTATCCCTGCCACCTCTCCAGTAAATACAGGAAAATCAGACATGGTTGATCTCTGACTGCAATCCAAACATCTTTGATCGCCCAATTGTCAGCCTGTACTTTGAACACTGACAGACTTTACAGATTTGTTTTCTGGTTTTTTTTTTACACTGACTTTTAAAGCCTACACTTTTCCCCTGAAGTCCTTTATTAAGGCTTTGGGGGAAAACTGATTACAGCCTTGATGATACTGCATGTCTCCGGTCATTGCCCGTTGATTCTTCCTTGCGCTCCATGGTCATTCTAAATACAACACACAGATCAGAGATTTGTCTTTGCCTTAGAAAGGCAGCATCTTGGAAACTTTCCAAAATATCAGTGGTCAAAACAACATCCTTAACAGGGACAGAGAAGCTAGTTAGTTAAGGATATTTGGCATGCCAGATTAAATTTCTTTTAAATGAAAACCCAAGCTGTAGTGAGAGATATTAAAGTGATATTGATTTATTATAATCTAAGGACATTAGCAGAGAGGTTTTGTAGTCACTCCTCTCTTTTTCTTATTGATTTAATTGGAGTTCTCTTGGTTCTTTTGTCGGTCAGATCTGAGGCTTAATCTTGGCTCTACTTAGTTGCTGCATAGCCTTTCTAAAATTCTAAGATTAATAAATTGGATGACCAATTTTCCCAGTTTTCTCAGTACTGAGGGGTTTCCTCATGAGGGACATGAGATTTCAGTGCTGAAAGTGTCCAGGCAAACAAGGCCAACTTGGTTACCCACGTAAAAACATGTGGGAAAATAATATCTATCTCAAGGTTGTTGTGAGATTCTGAGCCAGTAGTAGGAAGTCTAGTAAAAATAAATTTTAAATAAATGAAAACTGTTTTTATTCAATTTCTTTGATGGTATTTTTACTTTTATTTTTCTCCACTTGACATCTACTTCAGTTGGTGAATGAAAAACTTCCAGAAAACCAGAATCAAGTTGATATGGGTTTTTTAAATGAAGCTTTTTAAAAAAGACTTTGAATTGTGGTAAAATGTACATAATGTAAAATTTACTATTTTAACCACTTCAAGTTCAGTAGTGTTAAGTATGTTCACATTGTTGGGCAGCCAATCTCTACAGCTCTTTCACCTTGCAAAACTGTAACTCTATACCTATTAAATAACAACTTCCCACTCTCTTCTCCTCCCAGCCCCTGGAAACCACCATGCTACTTCCTTTCTTTATGAATTTGACATTAGCTACCTCATGTATGGAATCATACAGTATGTGTCATTTTGTGACTGGATTATGTTAGTTTGCAAACAAGTTTCGTCCATGTTGTAGCATGAGTCAGAATTTTTCTTTATAAGGCTGAATAGTATTCCTTTGCATTTATATACTGTATTTTGTTTATCCATTCATCTATCAATGGATATTTGGGATATTTCCATCTTTTAGCTCTTGTGAATGATACTACTATGTATGTGAGTATACAAATATCCCTGCAAGACCCTGCTTTTAATTCTGTTGAGTGTATACCCAGAAGTGGAATTTCTGGATGGATTAGTGCTTCTTAATTTTTAATGCACATGCAGATAACCTCAGGATCTTGTTGAGATACAGATTCTTATTTGGCAGATCTGGAGTGGAGTCTGAGATTCTGTATTTATATAATAGGCTCCCAGGTGATGTCCCAGTGCTGCTGGTGGGAAGATCATACTTTGAGACACAAGGGCATAGACAAAAGTAAAACAGCTTGGAAGTGAAGAGACCTGGGTTATATACAGTCCTGACTCTGCCACTAACTGTAGATATGACCATGGGTAAGTCACCTAAACTCACTGGGCATGTTATATCATTTAAAAACGAGGAGCTTGGGCTAGATGACTTATAAGGCGATTTTCTTCTCTGATGGTCTGTGTTATCATGTCTGCCTAGGATAACTTTTATTGTCTTTTACATACTTGCAATAAAATATATGGAAAACAATAACTCCTATGCTGTAGAACTGGAAGGACTGCTGGTGAGTCTGAGAGCCATGAGAATTAGATCAATAATTATAAATTGTCAGACCAATGAGGAAATCAGAGTAAACAGACTTGCATAGCAAGTGGGGCCTTCTCAACTCTGTCAGTCCATATAATGAAGGTATTTATTGACTTCACCCTGGGCTACTGCAGCCATTTTTATTTAAAGGCAGGGGACCCAGAACAATTTCATGGTGAACTATAGGGGGAAAACTTTCACCTGAAACAACATTAAAAGGACAGTGCTTCTAGTTACACATAGTTTCTGATTCAAGGACAAGCAAGGTGAAGTAAAATGAACTAAAGGCTAGAGCAGTGTTATGCTGGCAAATGGTTTGTAATCAGGTGGGAGAGGGGAAACTCTGATCTGTAGTATTTGCCAACATGTAAATCATCCCACACTGTAGGTCTTATTCTAAGGCTAAGCAATAAATAAATCATCCCGCACGTCCACTGTGACACCAATTGGTTAACAAAATTCTGAAATTTTAACCATTAGCTTTCATGAGCTAGCATAAGTCAGCTCTAGCACACTACTGTAAAGTTTTCTAATACTTATAAGTATTAGAAGAAACTGTTCTAATGATTGTGCCTTTCCTACTATTTCAGTGGTTCTCAACTCTGTCTGAATATTAAAATAGTCAGGGTAACATTTAGAAAACAGTAATGGTCAGGTCCCATCTCAACTCAAATCAGAAATTCTAGGGTAGAGGCATAGCCAAAAAACTCCCTCAGTGGTTTTAATGTGCAACCAGGGATAAAAGCAACAATATAACATTCTTACTATTTTCAAATGATCTGATTACATTCACTATTTGAGCTCTTTCCTTCTGCCAAGACAGCATTAACAGAGTCAAAGAGTAAAACTTGTAGAAGTGAATGATACTTTCCCAAGCTATAAACTTTTCTTGGGAAATGGGGATTTCACACCCACTTACGAATACTAATACCTTGATTAGGCCACAGCTGATAAGATGTATCTCATGAGACTATAGGTCTTATTCTAAGGCTAAGCAACTAAAAGGAACCAACAGGTTAGGAAAGGCAGAAACAGATGAGGCTGGTGGCAGCCAAGTCTATTGAATGGCAGCCATGTTATCTTCAATCCTATACTTTGTAACTAGGCCTGGCAGAACTTCATGGGGAGTGGGAGGTAAATTGAGATCAAAGATGGGAGAGGTGGGAGGAAAGGAGGTTGTGATTAAAGAGGTGGAATTTAGAATGATAACTTTTAGAAGAGAATTGCATTCAGAAAATGACTCACTGTATGTTAGAGCTGAGTGTGTGGGCTGCTAGAAGAAAATAGAGTCAGAGGTCACTATAGTAATAGAGTCATCCATGGCCAGAGAATTTTATAGAATAAACGATGTATGAGTGATGAGAAGTCACCCCTGGATGATGGCAGAGGATGGGTGGAGGAAAGAAGAGGGCAAGAAAGAGAATAATAATATAACATGCAATATTTATGGCACGTCGGCCATGAGCTAGTTATCTTAGAAGTTACTTTGTATGTGTTTAATTCTCAACTCAATTTTATAAGGTAGTGACTAATATCATTACTATTTCTATTTTATAATTGAGAATTTAGGGTTTAGAGAGGCTAAGTATCTGACCCAAACACACAGTATGTGTTGTGACTGTAACTAGTTTTCAAAATCAAGTTTCCTGACTCCACAATCCATTCTTTTAATCTCTATACTACTTCTGTTTGTTCAATATCTATCATATACTTGCCATTGTGCTAGGTGCATTATACCCTTGAATTCCCACAAAACCTCTGAAATTTTGTTAAATTTTGACAAAATACTAAGGCAGCAGTTAAGTGACTTCCTAAGGCTAAAGTAGGTAGAAATACCAGGGACAATATTCAAGTTTAATTATGGCTCCAAAGACAATGCTAAATCCAAAAATCCTGGTGATAAAATTCTTAAGGGTTTTGGGAAATGTCATAAAAATTAGCAGATGATTGTGCTAAAAATGAGAAAATATCAGTTAGCTGGATAGTATAATTTTTAAACAGAGGGACCAGGATATGGCCATTGCAGGATAACTGCCATCAAATTTGCCCTTCTGCTACAAACAACTATTAATACAAACCTGGGATAAAAGATATGAGACAACTGTTTTCAGGCATTTGATCCCTGAAAGTAGGGCAACACAAGAGAGGAGCCCCACATTTGCCCTGGCTCTTTACCCGGAGACAATTTTCTGATTGCTGGACAAAGAGGTGGAGCCAAAGTAAGTAAAAATAGTTCTGCTGAGCTGAGGAGGCAGAGATCAGGTTCTGGAGCTGTTGAACTGGCTGGAATATGGAAAGAGAGAGAGAAAGAGAGAGAGAGAGAGAGAGAGAGAGAGAGTCAGAGAGAGAGATAAAGAAAGCAAAGAAATACATTGGACTTTATCAAAATTAAAAACTTATCAAATGACATTATTAAGAAAACAAAAAGGTAAACCATGGCTGGTAGAAACTATTTGGTATATACATATTTATCTCATATATTTCACATATCACATATATATGTGTTCTATATATGACAAAGAACTTGTATCCAATATATTAACATAAAGAACTCCCATAACTCAACATAAAAATACAAGCAATCCAATAAAAATGTGTAAAAGCATGTTCTCACTTATAAATGGGATCTAAACAATGAGTATATGTGGACATAAAGTAGTATAGTGGACACTGGAAACTAAGAAAAGAGGAAGGTGGTGGGGGTGAGGGATCGAAAATTACCTGTTGTTTACAATGTACATTATTCTGATGATGGGTACACTAAATGCCCTGACTTTACCACTATACAATTCACCTATGTAACAAAAACCACTTATAACCCCTAAATCTATTGAAATAATAATAAATATGTACAAGGTTTGAACAAATACCTTTTAAAAGAAGATATACAAATGGCCAATAAACACATGAAAAGATAATCAATATCATTAATTATTATGAAAAAATTAAATTAAAATTAGCATGAAGTATCTCTTCATTCTCCTTAGAATGGGCAAAATAAAATGTTTGATAACATCAAGTGTTGGCGAGAATATGGAGCTATCAACATTCATACATTATTGATGGGAGTAAAAATTGTACAGCCAGTTGGAAAACAGTTTTCCAATTTCTTTAAAAGTTAAGTATACACCCACCATATGATCCAGTAACTCCATTTATGTCCCCAAAATACCTATACACTGGGTATAAAGCATTTCTTTCATAATAATAAAAACATCAACCAACTCAAATATTCATCCACAGGTAAATGAACAAATTGTGGTATATTTATACAATGGAATACTATTCAGCAATAAGAAGGAATAAACTATTAAAATACCCCACAACATAGATGAACCTCAAAAACATGTCTTTTTTTTATTTTAAAAGTTTATTATTTATTTTTTTTCTTTTATTTCATTATATTATGGGGGTACAAATATTGTTAGGGTCACATATATTGTCCCTGCCAACCCTCCCCCCGCCCCCCGCTGTGCTAGAGCTTCAAGCATGTCAACCCCCTGGTGGTGCGCATCACACCCATTATGTAAGTATACACTCTTCCTCTCTTCCCACATTTGCCCTGGCTCTTTACCCGGAGCCAGGGCACCACCTGCCCACCACCCGATAAAAGTTTTTTTTTTTTTGACATTTTGGTTACATTGTATTTCTTTGCCTCTCCCTAAGAAGGGTTAGAGGTATTTCCTTCCCCCCCATAATGCTTGCCATATCCCAAGGATGTGGGTCAAAAACATGTTGAACCCAAGAAGCTTGATACAAAAGAGTGTAAGCTGTGATTCCAGTGATAAATTTTGACACATCTGCATCAATTATTACTCCACGAAACCATCATCACGAACAAGATAATGAACACTTACATGATCCCCCAGGGTTTCCTTGTGCCCCTTTGTAATTTCTTCCTCGTGGCATTGCCTGCTCCATCACTGTTCCTCAGACAATGACGGGTCTTATGTCATTATGGATTAGTTTGCATGTTTTAGAGTTTTACATGAATGGAATTATGCAATACGTACTTTTTGTTTGACTTCTTTTGAGCATAATAATTATTTTAAGGTTTATCCATGTTATTGCATGCATTAATAAATTTGTTCCTTTTTATTGCTGAGTAACATGCTATTGTGTGGATATACCATCATTGGTCCATTTACCTGTTTGCTCACATGCTTTTAGTGTTCAGTACTCAGATGAAGGCTCCCAAGATACTCTCTAAAAATCTCTAGAGTTCTTTTTTTGTGTAGCTCTCTCCTCTCTAGTACTCTGCCTTGTGGAGTTTAGCCACAATGGACCCCTAAAATATCATCTCAGGTAGTGCATGGTGCTCCACCCGGGTTCCCCCATCTGTGCTCCAGCCTGGAAATCTCAGTCTGAGGGCAGTCGAAGGGGTCATCTGATTTGTTTTTCATCCTCAGGGATCACTGTCCTTGGTTGCCTAATGTCCAGTTACTTGAAAATCATTTTTTCATGTATACATATATATTTTTTTTTTCAGGAGGGAGAATAAACTGGTTCTTACTATTTCATCTTGTCCGGCAGCAAATGTTCTCTTAATATGCATTAGGTCATAATTAGATCTTTTCCAACTTTCCATCTGGGTCTCAGTTAAGCAACAAAATGACAAGAGCTTTCATTACTGGGACTCCTCAATATCTTACAGTTTGCTTGAAAGTCATGCTGTTATACAAGCCTCTGTTCTAGTTTAAGTATCTATTACGTTTGTGAAGACATCACGATCTAGAAGCGCTGTGTTGTAACTCCTCATATGTTGCTTGTAAAAGGTTATGCTTTCTGCTTTTTGCCCAGTATACCTCCTGGCACACTCAAACAACATTGGACTGAGAATACAGTCCCAGGTTCTAGTTCACTGCTACCTTTAATAAACAATCTGATTTTTGACAATTTTCTTTGCCTCACTCAGCCTCACATTCACCATTTGTAACATGGTCTGGGTTTGGGTAGAGTAATGACCTTTAATTTCTCTTCTAGAACCAAGATCCTTTATCTCTAATTTGTGTGATATCTCAAACATTTCGATGTAGCTTGTGAAAGATGAGGGTTCCAGTCATCTCCGTTCTCTTTTCTGCTGTGAACCAAGGCTGAGACTTTTTGAAGAATGCAGGTTGATTCAATCCATCCTTGTTTCCTCTACTCTCTTTTGCTGTCTGCAAGGAATTGTGGTTTATGGCAGCTTTTACCTCCATGGTCCTCTAGGGACAGAAACAGGAGAGGCCAGAGTTAGCAGAAAGGATCTCTTTTGTGGCCTGCTTCATTGAGAATGACTGGCTCTCCATTTGTCTTTGTTGAAAGAGCCAATCAGCAGACTCATGGCCCTGGGCTCTTTCACATTCTTTCTTGGCTGATCAGTGATTCATAGAGTACATTAAAATGCCTGGATGACCAAGAGCTCAATTTTCCCAGACGAAGCCTGCTTGGCAGGGAAGAGGCTATTTCTCCCCCTTAGCAATCTCCGAAGAGTCAGCATTTGTGGCTTTAGGGGAAGTACATCTTGGCACATTATATTAACCTCTCTGGCACTGCCTGGTGGCCCTGGTCCAGCAACTAGCCAGCCAGTGTCAGGGTTTACAATTGTTCAGGCCCTGATGAGTGACCATGCTGACGGTGCAGATGTGCTTGGGAGAAGGGGCTTATTACTTCTAGGCTCTCTAGAAGAATAGGCAAGAGCTATTTATTATGAGTCTTTCCCCACAGGGTAGAAGTCTGGGCAATTACATGCTTCCCTTTTCCAATATACGGTTAGAAATATAGTGAGGTGATTTCTCAAATATGAAGGTTATAAATTTATGTATCAGTGCGGTTTCAGGTCTTTTAAGTTTCTAAACAGTGAAACTGAAGGCTGAAAAATGGGCTTGGTAATGGGTCTACCTCACAATGAACCCATGGATGTGAATGTGCTTTGTAACCTACAGAGTTCCCATGTAAGAGGTGAGTATTATTGTCCACTTCCCTGCTGTTCTGTATTCCCTAGCATCTGATTCTGCTAAAGAAAATGTTCTTTTTAATGTGTTTCTCAGTTGTCCACTGCCTGACCCAATTCTATGCTTGATGTTGATTTGATTTTCGCCCTTACTCCTGCATTTCCACCCCTTACACCTCAGAGATTCTGCTCTAGCCTCTCCTTTCTTCCTTTTCCCTGCCTCCACTTTGACAATTCCATCTACCTGTACAGCATGGCTTCTGAGAACTCTCTACCTGAATGATCCTTCACCTGCCTCTGCTTATGAGAACACTGGATTCAGATCTGTGATCGCTGACTTGTTACAGGTAATTTCTAGTTATATGCCAATAACAACAACAGCAGCAGCAGCAACTACTATTAACTGAGTACATAGCATAGACCAGATGTATGTGTTCATTCCCTCTAAACTTCAAAACAACACTATGGGATAGGTACTCTTATTGTAACTATTGCATAAACCAGGAAACAGAACCCCGGAGAAGTTAAAAATCTTCGTCAGAACAAAGAGGAAGTAGCAGAGTCAGAATGCCAACCACAGTCCATTAGTCTCCAGAACCTACTGGATTTTTACAATACCAAAATGTTTTTCTTGGAGGCAGACACCTTGTATCTCACAAATTACTAACCACATATCCACCTTTGGTGAATAAGAGCAGGACAGGGAAAGGGAATAGTGACTTAAAGATATCTTCATAATGAAAGCAAACCTATCTTTCTGAGCATAGCTAGGCAGTCCCAAGTAGGAATTTCTTATAGTTAGTAAAGATAGGCTGGGATTTTCACTCATTTTCAATGTAGTTATCACCAATTTTAAAGCCAAAATTAACCTTAGTAGAATGTTCCTAGCTTCTGTGAGGTAGATGCTGTAATAGAAAATTTCATATATAAAGCAGTTTATAATAAAAATATAATAATGATAACATGTACACAATTAGATTAGAAGACTATGTACATGGGACATTTAATGTTAAATAAAGCATACTATTTCAGTCATCATTTAGTAGAAGGCACAGAAAGATTTGAATGAAAAAAATCAAGAAATACAGGCATGTTTTCATCATTTATATAAAAATCACCAACTGGGTTGGCCCAGGCACTTAAAAATTGTGACCTTAGTGTGACATGCTGTTTTCTATTCAATAATTCAAGTAGACTTTAACCTCCTGTCTAGATTTTGCATATATGAAGTGTCTCGGAAATATGCTATTAATAACTAGAGCAACGGCAATGATAATGAAATCTACATAACTATATTTTTATGGCACCTTTCACAAAGGCATTTTTGTTTTCTTAGAAAAGTGATTATTGAGATTATTTTGGGGTAGGTCAAACTCTCTTGACAAAAGGGCTTTCAGAAGTGAGCTCCTCAGTGGGAAAGTTTACTGATATAACTGTGAGCTTCTTTTGACATCAATTTGACATTATGTTATAACCTTGATTCCTAACTCCACAGGACAAAACTTTCTGGGGAAGATAAACTATTTAGTGGCTAACATAAGAATGTTTACTTGTTTAAAGGATGCTTCCTTCCTTGGCTTCCTTTAATAACAAAGTATTTACATTTTCTGATCCTATTATCCAATGGGCATTTTCCAGAAGGTTGACAATAACATTCAAGGAGCCTTTTTCTACTACTTCCTGCAAACACAAAATAAATGTTTCAGATTTTGTTATCTAATGTCTTGCTTCATCCCTGGATATAGAGCATGAGCATCATTTTCTTTAATCCTTAGCCTACTAGCCTCTTAATTAATCAAGCCCAGTCCGAGTTAGATTTTCAGAGGCTTTAAATTACCCAAATCAGATTTTCAGAAACTTTAGCCACTCTAGTATCTCCACCATCTTCCTCAAAGCCACTTCAAATGGACTTTACAATTCCAGTAAAAATAGTGTGTTTGCTATGTAAATTCAGCATCAAGACTAAGACTGAAAGGCCATTTCGTTATGATATGAATTCTGGAGCTGCTACCACTCAAGTCATCTCAGATAAATTTATGCTTTTGAAAAGCTTATTAACATTAATTTACTAACAATGTACTTTTAGTTTATAATCAATATGTCTAGAGATAGAAGCAATTATATAATATCCAAGGTAATAAATCCATATCCACAGTAATAAGGCAGAAGTTTTAAATCATCATCATCTATACATTACTCTGACTTTCAAAGCTCTCCATAGCTGACTCCAATCTAGCTTTCTAGCAGCATCTCCCATGTCTTCACACAGTTCACACTCCTGTCATGAAGATTAACTCATCAATCCACAAATATAGCTTACGCCTCTGATCTCTCAGCTTTTGCTGTTTCTGTTCCTTCCACCTATAATATCATATCGTGTCCTAATATCATATCGTGTCCATCCTCCAACAGGAACTATTGAACTCTTCTGGTTTTTAAGGCTCAGTTCCAAATCTATATCAAATACCCCCCAACCTTCAACCACAGTCAGGTGAAACTAGATGCTCCTTCCTTGGCTTTCCAAGGTCATTTCTATTCCTTATTTGTAGTTTACTAAACTAATTTTCTTGGGACAGAAATTAATATGATTTATTTCAGGATATTTCTGTCTCTATCACTAGACAGCAAGTTCACTGAGGGCAAAAATACTTTCCTGAGCATCTCTTTACCCCACCCAGGCCCTGCTATAGACCAGTTTAACTGAGTTGAATTGATGATACAACTTCTAGTGTGATCAAATTCCATAAGAAGTGTTCACAGATAATAGCACAGAAGTATTATATAAGAGTCCAGCACATTACCCTTGGTTTGCTAGACACTTTTCTTTGTGTAAACCACAAAATCTATAAAGTCAGGTTCCTTCATTTGCAAAATTCTGTAGTAAAAAATTTTGATAATTAGGTAATCCAAATTGGCCTGGCATTCAAAGGGTCACTTCCAGAAGGAAAACCCGTATCAAAATTAGCCCTAATGAAGCTTTGTTTCTAAGGTTATTACCTTCTTCTGATTTGTTCTTTCTTTAATTTGGAATATTCTTTAACTATTAAAATATTAATACTTAATATTAATATGTCCATACACAGATGGACACCTTCATTGGCAATACTATCCTTTAACTCAGCTAGAGCTGAAAGGGACTTTAATTTCTTATTTATCCTTCTTCCAAGTGGGGCTATAGTTTGTTGTAGGCTAGGTAACCCATTGTCAGAAATGTTTACTTTTCTTTCTCCTTTTCATATTGTTTTAAAATGTTTATTCATAACTCTCAGGGATTCTTTCTCAATTCTCTTGAATCTTCTCTCTGGTTCGGTGGTTCTTAATTGGGGATGATTTTGCATGGGTTTTGTCATCTCCAAGATTCTGCTTCAGCCTCTTCCTTCTTCTTCTTCCCTGCCTCCACTTTGAAAACTCCATCCACCTACCCACTAGGCTTCTGTGAGCTCTCCACTCTGGGTGTTCTCAGACAATATCTGGAGACATTTTGGTTGCCACAGTAAGAGGGTGTTGCTATTGGCATCTCATGGGTAGAGTACAGGGATGCTGCTAAGTAAGCATCCGTGCACAAGAACGGCCCTCCACAACAAAGAATTATTGAGTCTCAAATGTCAATAGTACTACTGTAGCTGTACCTTCAGTGGTCAGAGGAAACAGTCAATCATCTGTATATTTTATTTATAACAATTTTATGTAACTATTAATGTCTTTCTATCTACTTGCTGAACGTCCTTATGAGTATCTCTAATAAAAATGTTAGCTCTCTCCTATACTTCCTGGCTGGAAGTTAAGGCTTTGGCCCTATTGGTATTTGTACCTTTCTATTTTTATAAGTGTTGACTTTTTCTTCCAATGGATTTTTTAAAGGTAAAAGTAACAGTCCCAACCACGTATCACTTAAATAAATAGTACTTCCTATTTAGAACTTGCCATAGCAAGAATACCATGCCCATAAGCTGATAGGTCCCCGCTGCCACCCTTTGGACTCACCGGGCTTTCCAAAGCAATCCCTCTCATGCTACATTTGGAAGACTACGGCTAATCCTGCTATAAGTAACCCTGCTGATTCAGGAGGAAATATGTAACGATAGCAGGACAAGAACTTGCTTATATTAGTAGGTATACTTTAGTGCTTCCACTGCCTTCCCCTAGCCTAAAAGAAAATGTGTTCTCTTACATTGTTGGAGAGGGTTGAGGGTGAGGTGATTCTTCCTCAGTCCAAAGGTGGAAAGCCAGGTTTCTTAGCTTCTCTTGCCCAGAAAATTGTACATTTTGCATTAGTTTCATTGACCACCGAACTTTGAAAACCAGGAAAGTGATAAGAAGCCACATCCACTCATTTGAATTCACATTTGATCTTTATCCATAGCTCTGTTTGTTGCTGATTCATAGTAAACTGATACAAATACAACATTGAACCAAGGATGAGTCATTATTTTTCAGATTTTAGGACCCAGGCCAGGCTTTGTGTTCTGTCCTAGATCACTGCCTCTGTATGAACAACTTGGGCTCCGCATCTAATGTCCAGACATAGCCAAAAAGGAAATCCAGATATATGGTACTTTTACTCAGTGACTCCAACTACTTTATTTGTATGAATCAATTTTATAAATTTTGTACCACTAGCAGTTTACACTCCAAAATGTTCTGGGATAATTTTTTGATGCTATTTGTTTAATATCAGACACAAGAGTCATTTTCTTTCTTATTAAGATTCACTCAATAGGATGAAAGGCAAAGTAGAAATGCCTCTTGGAATTCATGAAGGTATGTGTATGTGCTTGTGTGGGTGCTTTTGCAGCAGGAGTTGGGATATTGTGACTTCTCTTCCTAGGGTTACAATAAACAACTTTAATTTTCCCAAACATCCTTTTAATTAGAGCTTCTCACCCATTCATAATTATGCCTCATTCATAATACTTAGCTACCAGAGAACTACAACAGAATATCCAGGGTGTTTTCCTTTAACTGTATATTTGTTATTATGCTTGACGAGTGTGATGTGGACTTGAGTGAAGAATTTGGATTCTAACATTTGAGTCCTAGAGTAAATCCTGTTTGGTTGAAACCTGATTTCCCAATACACTAGATGCCATACTTGTTCCGTGATCTTATCTGCTACTTTCATTTTTGTGTTAGGCTATGTCTGTGATTGGGTTAAACAATTTTGCATTCATTTGTGAAAGAAGCAACGACTCATTGGCATTTAATAGCAAGAAGCATAACCAAAAATTCTGCAAATTCAATGTAGTCCTTGATATATACATCACACCACTTCCCTGCCCAAATTCACAGAACCCACAGAAACACTATCCATACTTTTACTTCTATAAACTAATCTTGTTTTTAAATTTTCTATAAACAGAATCATAAAGTATGTATTTATTTGTGCCTGGTGTCTTGGGCTCAGAAGCCAAGTGGGAGAGTTATTCATGTTGTTGTTGCATGTAGTTGTAGTTCATTTATTTTCCTTGCACTGTAACATTCCATGAAACGAACTTACCACAATGTATTTATTCACTCTATTGTAAATGGTCCTTTGGTTCGTTTTCAGCTATTACAAATAAATCTGCTAGGAATGTTATTGTTTATGTTTTTTAAGGCATATGAGCACAATTTTATGTTGGGTATATATATAGAAGTAGAATTTCTAGGTCAAATAATATGTTTATTTTCAACTTTATGCTTATTTTCAACTTTAAAGAATATTGTCAAATGGTTTTCTAAAGTAGTTGTACAAATTTGTTCTTAATTTGCTCTTAAACTAACAGTATTTGAAGGTTCCTATTGCTTCACATTCTTTTTAGTTTTAGTCATTTTTGTGTAGTGACATCTCATATTTTTATTTTGAAATATCTTTAGATTTATATAAAAGTTTCAAAGATAGTAATGAGAGTTTATATATATGCTCTTCTATATATGCTCTTAACTCATTTTTTCCATAATATTATAACATCTTACATAACCATGGCATATTTTTCAAAGCTAAGAAACTAACATTGGTACATTACTGTGAACTAAACTCCAGATTTTATTTGGATTTTATTTTTTTTCCCACTAATGTTGCTTATCTGTTCTAGGATTCTGTCTAGGATAGCACAATGCATTTTATCAGAATATTTACAATAGTCATCTCTAGTCTGTGATAGTTTTCCAGTCTTTGTTTTTCATGACTTTGATAGTTCTGGTGACTATTGGTTAGTTATTTTATAAAATATTCTTAATTTTGGTTGGTTTGATTTTTTTTTTCATGATTACTGGGGTTATTTCTTTTTAGGAAGAATACCACAGAGGTGAAGTGCCTCTTCCATATCCTAATAAAGGAGTACAAGATATTAACAGACTTCTCACTGGTGAAATTGACCTCGATCACTTGTCAAAGCAGTGGCTGCCAGGTGTGTTCACTCCAAAGCTACACATTTTTCTGGTTCCTATAATGTCTGTTGAGAAGGCAGGTGCTAGTCTTATTATAACTCCTCTGAAGGTGATGCTTCCTTTCCCCTCTGGCTACTTTTAGGATTTCCTCTTTGTTTTTTAGCTTTACTTTAATGTACATATGTTTGATTTACACTACATTTATTCTGATTGAGTTTCTTAGTGCTTTCTAAATCTGTTGCTTGGTGTTTTTATCAATTTTCAAAAATGCTCATTCACTATCTCTTTAAACAGTTCCTTTGCCTCATTCTTGCTCCTTTTCTTCTGTAAGTCCAGTGACACATATAGTAGACATTTAAAAAAATTCCCATATATTCTTTACACTCATTTTTTTATTTTTAATTTTTTGACTCTCTGAGCTTCAGTGTGGATATTTTATTCTAATCTGTTTCAAATTAATTGGCTCTTCAGCAGATTCAAATTCATTCTTTGAGTATTAATTTTAATAATTGTATATTTCAGGTCTAGAATTTTTAATTTTTTAATTTTTTCAAATTTTATGCTGAATTTTTCCATGTTTTATTATGTGTTTGAACAATTATTCAAGTAACTTTAAGGTCCATGTCTGATAATCCATTCTCTGGGTTTTCTGTGACTTTGTTGCTATTGACTATTGAATCTTTTGACTTTAAAATATTTTTTTTATCTTTTTAAAATTAATATTTTTAACTGACACAGGGTCTTGCTATGTTTCCCAGGCTGATCTCAAACTCTTGGGCTCAAATGATCCTCCTGTCTCGACCTCTCAAGTGGCTGGGATTATAGGCACATGCCATCACATCAGCTACTGAATGTTTTGACTTTTAAATAACATTTTATTATCTCCTCTATGCTTGTTTGTCTTTGATTGAGTGCCAGATGTTGCATACTTAAACTGGGAAAGATAATTCAAAGCCTAGAATATACTCTCTTCTGAAGATTACCTAGGTTGCTTGTGGTGGGTGCCTGGGGATACTAGCAATCCTAAATTACTTCAATTGCATCAGAGATTCAGTTATTTCAAAATTGAGCTTCAGTACCTGTGAAGGCTGGTCTATTTTCAGTTTCCCTAGAATGTAGTCCAAGAGGCTTCCAACCTAAATCCTGGGAGGTAGTTACCAGGGTCTCCATCTTTTGTGGTCCTTAAACTTCTGCTTTGTACCCATAGCCTTAATAGTCTTTCAAAATCTCTGCCCAGCTTCTCAAATGCCTCTTTGGCAATCAATGATACCTTAGAGGAAAAAATAATCAACAAATGTTACGACTCAATTACGCTACCTGTACCTGTCCACTGCAAGTCAACAGATGGCTTTGCTCATCACAGCCTTTCAAAGATCTATGTTAATGGAGGTTTCATTTTGTTATATGTTTCCATGGCCTTTTACAGTAGGAAGGGAGTATGGTAAATTCTGCATTGACCTTAAGGCTTCTACTGAGAAATGACAGTCATCACTTCTGTGCTCATTTCTTTGGGCAAAGCAAGTTAAATGGCAATACCAAACATCAAGTTGATAGAGAATTATCATTCTACTGTATGCCTGGAAATGGAGAGCTGGAAATTATTGACGAATAGCACAGATGAATACTAAAGTAAAATATGCTACAATTGATTTATCTTATCCTTATAGATTTAAAGAGGTTACTGACCTTTTAAAACTGTTTCAAACATATTGCAACAAATATTGTGGTAGATGTGTGCCAAAATTTCTCTAAAATACTTATTAGATGTTGAATTGCTGAATTATAATAAACCTCTTAATTGTGCTAACTTACTAGATGTTGCCAAACTGTTTTCTAAAATTGTTGTATTGGTTTATACTCTAACTATCCATGTTTAGAGTTCCTATTCTTCTACATTCTCACTAAAATTTCATGTTACAGAGCATATTAACTTTCCAATCAGGTAAGTTGCATATATTACCATATTTTTATTTTAATTTGCATTTTCTTGATTACTAGTAGGTCAAGAATCTTTTATTTATTGGCCATTTAAGTTTCTTCTTTTGTGAATTTTATGTAGACAACAATTTTATTGTAGACAACTACATAATAGTTGTCTATTTTTTTAATTTAAAAAAAACTTATTGTGGTACAAATTGGGTGTTTCTTCATATCTATCTTCCAGTACGACAATTTATCTCCTCATCTGTGTCTAATATGCTATTGCAACTATTCATGAATTTTTAAGTATTCAATTATCTTTTATTATTTTAGACTTTTAAAAAATTTCTAAACCTCTCTTATTTCAGTTATAATCTGTTATTTTATTATAGTTAATGTTCCTTCATTTAGCTTTTTAATAATTTAAAACATACTTATTTTATAGTTTTTCCCCCCATTTTTCTATTATATTAAAGTCTTGTGTCTGCTAATTATGTCTTTCATAGTAAACATTTTCTATTGTATTTTCAAAAAAAAATTTGCAAGCTCTTCTTCAGCAGAGTATTTTCATTGTTGCTATTGTTTGTTTGTGGACATCTGTATTTGCTTCACCAGGCACTGCAGGCTGTTATTTGTCCGGGTTCAGATTTTACATTACTTTTTTGACTTGGAGATTCACACACCATACAGGTAGGGTAGATTGAGACTCCATATAGTTACTTAACTAAAGAGTTTCAATTTCTCGGAGGAGACTTTTTCCTCTCTTAGCTCCAAACATAGACAAGATTACTCATTGCTTCCATGGACTGGTGCATGGGAATTTTCTAGTCCTCATTTCACTGACAAGGAAGCCACCTACAGTGCTCTTTCAATGGGTCCTCAATTCTCGCTCCTTATCTTATGTAAGTCATGTTTCTTTTTCTATAATGAGCATTAAAAACCTAGTCCCAAGCAATTGCAACTTAAATCAAGATTTGACCTGAAGTTACAGCTCACAAGCTTACCCCTAGAAACTGAAGAGCTGGAAATTATTGGTATGATGATGTTGAACTCCATCTGAGCCTTGTGCTCTGGGAAAATAGCATGAGTAAGAAATCCCCACCCTTTTGTTTCCTGAGAAATGGTTAACCTACAATGGACAGACATCCCATATTTCCAGTTCCCCCAGATTTTGAGATAAGACCCACCTCTGCCTTTTCTCAATGATTTAGATAAGACCCATCTTCATCCTCCCTCATTATTCTCATAAGACTTGTGGACAAACTGCCTTTCCCTGTTCCCTTTATTTTTTTTATATGGTCTTTATTCATGAATGCCCTCCTAATTGCAATAGCCTGAATAAAACCATCTCCTTAACTGTCTGGTGCATTTTGCCTTTGACAATTTGGTTCTGTGACTCAGATGAGATTGGACCTCACCTTCAGATCCCTGTTAACTTCATTCTCATAATGGGGCCCGTCAGAGACCTTGGTGCTCAGTTCCTGACTGGCAATCTGGGGACCAATGGTGTGTCTGACTCCTGGTCTAGACTTTTGTCTATTGGTATCATGATAAAGATTTGATTTGATTATTTTTGAGTGCTCACTTGATTTCTGGTGCTGCTCCTTTTGATTTCATGGTCTGACTTCTTAGTAATTTCTAAAAATGGATTAATGATTTATAGAGACCTTGTTTTTGTTGAGATAGACAATAGAGTATTGACAAAAGAATGTTAATCTCTTTTGTCTATTTTGAACTCATATCAATTAAGAATTCATATCCACCAGGAAGAGAACAACTCTTTGATATGAATTGGTAAGTTTTTTAATTGATGCATAATGGATTTAGATATTTTTAGGGTACATGTGATAATTTAATACAATCATATAATTTGTAAAGATCAAAGAAGTGTAATTGAGATATCCATCACTTTAAATATTTGTCTTTTTTTATGCTAGGAAACATTCAAATTATTATTCTTTAGCTATTTTAAAATATATAATAGATTATTGTAAACTATAGCCACTCTCTGATCTATCAAACACTAGGTCTTATTTCTTTCATTAAACTGTATATTTGTAACCATTAATCAACCTCTCTTCATTCCTGTCCCCCTACACTTTCTGGCCTCTGGTAATCATTAATCTACTCTCTATCTTCATGAGATCCACTCTTTTAGCTCCCATATATGAGTGAGAACATGTGAAATTATTTTTCTGTGCTTGGCTTATTTCACTTAACCATAATAACTTCCAGTTTCATCCATGTTGCTGCAAATGACAGGATTTCATTATTTTTATATGGCTGGATAATATTCCATTGTGTATATATAGCACATTTTCTTTATCCATTCATCTGTTGCTAGATACTTGGGTTGATTTCATACTTTGTCTATTGTGAATAGTGCTGCAATAAACATGGAAGTCCAGATAGCTCTTCGTCATATGCATTTCCTTTCCTTTGGATATATACACAGTTGTAGAATTGCTGGATCATATGAAAGCTCTATTTTTAGTTTTTTGAGGAACCTTCCTACAGTTTTCCATAGTGGCTGTGCTAATTTACATTCCCACCAAGAATGTATAGGGGTTCCCCTTTCTCCACATTCTCACCAGCATCTTTATTCCCTGTCTTTTTGATAAAAGCATAAAATGGTGAACTTTGTATGTTAGTGTTTAATTTTTGATCCAAGGCTGAAACTTTAGAATTGAAGCTATATGCAGTCTGTCCATGTCTGTCTGTATGTTTATATGACTGTAATTTAGAAATGCCTTTACCTCTCTCATTGTGTAATTGTGTAATATTTTTTTATATATGGGTGATGTTAATCAATTCGATTATAAAATCTCTTAAAGGAGCTCTATTCTAACTGGCTTAGAGAAAAATTATTGCTTATATAAATTGAATATGCCTAAATTTCCCAGAAATTAAGGGAAATTAAACTTCTAATACTTACAGTGTGTTATGAAATTCCTATAGAAACTAATTCAAATGTTTTAAGAAATCAAGCTCACATAATGTTAAGAAATTCTGTCAAATAAAAGTAGAGGGGTCCATTCAGTCAGCTTGGTGGGGCTTAAGATGTTATTTTAGTTTACAAAACAAACACCACAATCATTTTTCATCACTTTATTGATGTGAAATTAAATTTTGTATTGCTTGATCTTGTGTTGGCAGTCTCATGAACCCACTTGTTTCTCCACTACAGTTCTGAAAATCCTAACTCTGTCTACTGGTATGTTCTCAAAGTTGTTTAACTGATATTGTCAGAAGCCTGGACTCCAAAGTACCTGACATGGTCCTTTTTCATGGGGGGGCCTTGAGACAGTCTTTCTTTATTGAAGACAAAGCTCTCTGGCCTGTATCTCTTTGTAGTCAGCTCTTTTCTCCAGGATCTGAAGAATCCCTGTGAGCTGAAGCCCACTGACTTGATGTGAACCTCACTTCTGCATCAGACCATGTGTGGGCCAAATGTATTTCTGAACAAGCCACTATCTTGGCCATGAAGGAAGTCCAGTGAAATGCTTGGGTCACACATGCTGTAGCGGCCAAGGAAAAACTTCCCTTTCACTCTCTGAAGGTTCACTAAGAAATCAACTGACAAGTGACAGATTAGTAGAAGAGAAGGCACACAAATTTATTCACGTGCACGGTGCAGGGGAGAACACAGAGTGATTACCCCAACCCCAAATGGGGTTCACAAGCTTATAAACAATTTTGAGGTTACAGAAATAATGGGGGCTCTGTGCATGGCCCAAATCAGATTATGGTGGTAAATCAGCTTGTAGTGGAAAGACAGGTTACGGGAGGGAGAGAAGAGGAGGCCTAGCTAGCAAAGGTAGTCTTCGTAAGTAGCTGAAACCTCACAGATAGCAGCCCTCCATGAGAATAGGTGGTAAAGGTTTCTTTCAGTCTTTTAAAGGTATCAGACTCTCAGTGACTCTTTCCTTGGCTAGATAAGGGAGAACCTTAGAGAAAACCTGGCTGTATCAATGCAGATTTTCTGCAGATGTAAATCTCCCCCACAAAGGACAGCTTTGCAGGGCAACTTCTGTTTGTAGGCCCTTTGGAACAGCCATCTCAAAATATGTCAAAGAAGTATATTTTGGGGTGAAATATTTCAATTTCCTTCATTGCTATTATATGAGAGGTAACGAGGACTGCGGACAGTCTCACCAAGAGCATGGCCATTCTGGCTTGAGAGCTTTGAGGAACTCAGTGAGTGGTGTGGCGCAACTGAAAGATTTTCTACCACAGACTTCTGGGAATCTATTGGACTGGTTGACCTCAGGGTTCAATTCCTGGTTCTTTAATATGATCTTTTATGTTAATATCTCTCTTTTACATTTGAAGCATCCCTCTTTTAAGATGTCTTATCACCAGGACCATAAAACAACTGATCTTTGTCATTACCTCTCACCAACTGTTTCAACGGGTTTGCAGGAATACCACCAATAATCAGAGACTATTTCTTAGACTCTACTTCAGCCAATAAGAAGGTTTATGATTTTGAGAAATGCAAATTAAAATCACAATGAGATACTATTTTACCCCAATCATAATGGCTATTATTAAAAAGTCAAAAAACATAGATGTTGGCAAGAACGTGGAGAAAAGAGAACACTTCGCTTATACACTATTTGTGAGATGTAAATTAGTACCACCTCTGTGGAAAACAGTATGGAGATTTCTCAGAGAACTGAAACTAGATCTACCATTTGACCTAGCAATCCCAGCACTGGGTATTAAATATCAAAAGGTATCTGCACTTATAAGTTTATTGCAGCACTATTCACAATAGCTAAAATATCAAACTAAGAGTCCAGCAATGGAAGATTTGATAAATAAAATGAGATATATACATATATAAATAAAATATCACATTTATACATACACACATGCTCACACACACCATGGAATCCTACTCAGTCATAAAAAAGAATGAAATAATGTCCTTTGCTACAACTTGGATGGAACTGGAGGCCATTATCCTAGGTAAAGTAACTCAGGAAGAGAAAATCAAATACCACATGTTCCTACTCATAGGTGGGATATTGAATTTTATTTCAGTCCTGTGCTCCCAGAAAACAGTGACCACTGAGAAATCCCTCATCCTTGTGTGTTCTGAGAGAAAGGCTAACAACAAAAGCTAGCAATGAGCTAACCAGCTAACAACAAAAGAATAGCAGGTGCTGATGTATTTCAAGATGAGATCCACTTCCACCTTTCCTCAATGACTTAGATAAGACCAGGATCCACTCTTCTTTATGACTCTCATGAGACTTGGTGCTATGGTCTGAATTTGTCCCCCAATAATCATGTGTTGAAAACTTGATCCTCAATGCAACCATATTGGGAGGTGGGGCCTAATGGGAGGTGTTCAGGTAGGTCATGGATTAATGCTACTATAAAAAGGGCTTGTGGGAGTGGGCTCTGTCTTTCTTGTTCTTCTGCCATGTGAGGATACAACTTTTGTCCTCTCTTGCTCTTCTGCTTTCTACCCCATGAAGATGCCATAAGAAGGCCCACACCAGATACTAGCGACTTGCTGTAGGACTTCCCAGCCTCCAGAACTGTGAGAGAATAAATTTCTGTTCTTTATAAATTACCCAGTCTCAGATATTCTTTTACAACAGCACAAAACAAACTAAGACACTCAGGAATGACTCCTTTGTTTACCTGCCTCTATAAATTCTCTGGTTCCCTTCCTTTTCTTTGAGATATTCCTCATTAATCAATGTTCTCTCTATTGCAATAGCCTGAATAAAATCTTCCTCTTAATTGTCTGGTGTATTTTGTCTTTGACACCTGTCTGATTTTAAGTTTTCTTTTTGTTTTTGAATGCTAAAAAGTTCACTTTCTTTTTTTCTAGTTCAGCTATATATTTTAAAAATTTGAATTTATATAACATTTTTATATGCTTTTAGCAGGAGAGAGATCCTCAATAACCCAGTCCTCCTTGTTATAGGAGACTGATGCCACCTCTATTCTTTTTCTAGTCTTTTGTTGGTGGGTATATTTTGTGCTCAACTCCTTTAGGACTTTGCCTTTTGATTTACAAAAACCTCTTTTTTCCCTTTAAAATAAAAAAGCTTCAAGCTTTGGCTTTCATAATTTTTGCCTCTGAAGTGGGCATCAAGAATCTTTCTCAGAACTCAAAATCTGAGCACCAACTCTCTTTGCATTTCTATTCTGATTATATAAGTCTTTCCCCCAGCAATGGCTGCCTCTGGCTGAATAAAAGGAAGGTTTTGTATGAGGAAATGCAAAAGAAAAAGTACCTTTATTTATTTCAAGAAGGTATCTTAATATAGTTTCAATCATTCACACCTATTATCCAGCAGAATATGCTCCATGAAGCTGTTGTGCCTGCCTCTCATTCTGTGCACAGAACCACAGAAAAGAGGCTCCCCATCACATACAATTCATTCACAATGGTGACCCCCTTGATTTGACTCTTGCTGCAGGCTGATTCTCTTAACAGTTGGCTGACTTTGCTACTTCCATTAAGCCTTTGCTTTGTTCTTTGAATTTGACTTAATTTTGTTCCCCCTGTGTTCTGTTTCTGTCTTTTCCCTAATGTTATCCATCTTCAGACAAGTCAAATAAGACCCATTTCTGTTTGACACCCCCACACCCAAGACAATACTACCCAAATGTTCCTACCAAATCTGTCTATAGAATATAGACACTCAGAATTAAAAATAGTTTAATAGACCCTTTCCAGGGAGCAGATATAGATTGGCAGGAGGGAAGTAAGACCTGGAGAGATGAGTGTTATTCTCGAGATGGCCTTGGTGGGCTACCACCAGGAGAGAGAATGACATAGAAAACAAATCCAGGAGGAGAAAAAAAGAAGCTATTAATACAATTTTAGCACCTTTTAAAGAAACTTTAATATTCAAGTAATATATTATCACTGTAGAAAAATTAGAAAGGGAAAAGAAGAAAATGTCCCCTAGAGATAACCAAAGTTAAGATGAAGATTTTATTTTCATGTACTTCATCTTAAATTTTAATTATGTATCAAAGTATATGTGTGCATACATAATTTATTGGAAGAAACTCTAATATTGGCTATTTGAGTTCTTAATTGTTGCTGTTATAAAAAAATACAGTGATAATCCCCGTAGCCAATTTTCAGTATGCATATTTTGATGCTTTAGTTATAGGCATCTGTATTACTCTCCATAAATATAAGGTAATTATTACACTTATAATGTGTTTAGAGAGAACTATTGATAACATTTTTTGAGAATTGACTTGGGGCCAGCCAAAGTTCTAAACGCTTTACGTGAATTATTTCAGTTAATCTTTCACATTAATTCCATAAGAAAGGTACTAACATGATCTCTATTTTAGAGATGAGGAAATAGAAACTTTAAAAAGTTAAGAAAGCTCTCCAAGGTCATGCAACTATTAAGTGGCAGAACCAAATTGCAACTGTCCCCTGAGTCTCAAGGCCAAATTCTTAATCACTGTATTTTACACCATACAAATGTACAAAGGTACAAGAGTGCATATGTCCACAGTCTTATCAGCTCTAGGAATTTTATATGTATATAAAATTGGCATTTATCTTTTTTCTTTTTAAAGTCAAATTTTAACTGCTCCAATATTTTTCCTAAAAGGAAGGAATGCTGACGATTCATTTAACATTTCATATAGTTTTTTTTTTTGACCTTATAACTATCATGTGAAATAAGCAACAAACATAATCAGGACCAGTTTAAGATCTTGAAAATCACTAAACTGTCAAAGATTCAATTATTCATTCTTTCCCCCATTCTAGTGTAGCCTTCAGTAAGAAAACATTTCTAAATAGTAAGTTCGGATTTTTTTCATAATTGTTACATTGATGTTTCTCTGTAAAATAGAATATTTAAATTTTCATGTTTCTTTTCCTTTGGTGTTTTGGAAGATGTGGAGACATACTTTCATTACTGTTGTCTCAAGTACATGGGGAACTTGAGTTTACACATAGGGTAACCCTGCATCAGGCACAATCACTGTCATTATTTTAGAGACAATCAGACACTGGGAAAGATGCTTGCCCTAACCAGACTTGTTTACCTAGCAGGCGGTAGAGCTGGAATCAGATGGAGCTTCTTCCTTTCCACCCAGTGCTACTCAAAATGTGCTTCACAGACCAATGCCAGTCTGCAAAGTATTTGTCACTGGTCATCAATGTGATAGGTACAGCAATCAAGAGTATTTAGGAACTTTTAAAGCAATTTGATGGTGTCCCACTACCTAAGCATGTGGTCAGCATATGGGCTCATATCAACAAAGAGAGTGTAGACCAGTTGTCTTCCTCAGTGGGGAGTCACCTGTAGCATAAGCTATTTCTGGTCATGCATAGTCATTTCATCATTTTAGGTATTGTTCTGTGATGGACTGGGCAAGGGAATAATGTTGTCCCATAAAATTCAGGATGCATTTAAATCTGAATTGCAGACAACACAGATATTAATAATATTTCATAGAACTGTGTCTTAAATATTTTATAGGACATATTTATACTACATATCATTTTTGGTTTATCTGAAATTCAAGTTTAACTGGGTGCCCTGTATTTTTATTTGCTAAATCTGAAAACCCTAGTAGGTGGTGGGTATAGGCTGAGCCTATATCCTTGCTAGCTTCCTCTGTTTTACTCATTTGTTCTACCACCCAGGTGGGTTAAACCCATCAATGCTCTTTTGCTATTCTACTAGGTTATTTTTCAAATCTAGGTGTTCACGGTGATACTATTTCTTTCTTGTTCTTGGCCTTCAGTGACTTTAGAAGAGTAGGTGTTTCTGAGTAAGATTTCTGCACTACTTTGAGGGTTAATGAATTAATGCCTACCAGCACTTTAAGGAATGCAAAAGTGCTTTCTCCACAGTTCACTAAATAATAAAATTGATTCTAGTGCACCTTATTGTTATTGTCACCTAAATTGTTTCTCTGTTTTCCACTATTATTCAAATCCATCTTGAAAATTCTCTACTAAAGATTTATGGCAAATCACCTACTGTACCTTGTCTAGTAATTTGTGTACAGGCAAAATGAACATGTTCAGCTTGAAAAGAACATCTGAGGCAGTTCAGAAGGGTGAGTGACCTCAATTTCCTCATTTATAAAATTAGGTTTTTGGGCCAGGTGGTCTTTGATGTTCCAGGCAGCTGGAATGTTCTGTGATTGAAAAAGTCATTATGAAAAACCAAATACTGTGTCTGAAGGAGGAGCAGTAGATCACCCCTTCCTTGCTGATGGGGAGATAATGCATAGACTGATAAGTGCCCATAAACACTAGCTGGTAGTGTGTTTCCTTCTCCCCTCCTCTCTAAATACACCTCTGAGAACAAAACTCTCCCAATTTACAGACGGCATCAAGTGTATTAAATGGGGTGGGAAGATACTGGACTGGGAGTCAAGCAGGCTGGATTTGAATATTGGCTTTGCCACTTCCTAGCCACATGATTTGGGGGCAGTTCATAAACCACATGACTATAGCTACTTCTGCCCTCTGGGAGGGGCACAATTTCTATCAAGACAAGTAAATCCTGTGGAGGTAAATATCCAAAGATCTCAACAGGCCTTTTTGGTTATGAAAGGAGGGGGTGATCTGTACTAGTTTAGGTGGAGTGAGGTTGCCTCAAAGATGCTGTTTTAGTTCATTTGGGCTGCTATAACAAAATACCATAAACTGGGTTGCTTATAAACAACAGAAATTTAATTCTGATAGTTCTGGAGGCTGGGAAATCCACGACCTAGGTGTCAGCAGATTCAGTGTCTGGTTAGGGCCTGTTTCCTGGTTGATAGATGACTCCTTCTTGCTGTGTCTTCATGTGGTGGAAGGATCTAGCTAGCTATCTGGGGTCTCTTTTATAAGGACACAAATCCTACTCTTGAGGGCTCTGTCCTCATAACCAATCACCTCCCAAAGGCCTTGGGAGTATCACCTTGGGGTAAGGATTTCAACACATGAATTTTGGAAGGACGTAAACATTCAGGTCATAGTAGAGGCAAATAATCTGCAAGATAAAAGACAGGAATGCTAGAATTATTTGTTGGTCCTTAGAGAAAGAGATTGGTCCCTTGGAAAAAGAGACAACGAAATAGTGTAGAGCAAAACTTACAAGCCACGCAGGGCCCGTGCCAAGAACACAGCAGGGAGAGGCTGGGGGAAGGGGTGATGGTGCTGCAGAAGGCAAGGCCTGGGCCAATGGCAGTCCGCTGTGCTCCAGCCTCTCACAGCCATGCTTAGGTGGAGAGGCAGCCACTGTCAGTTCTTCCAGTCTTTCAAGAAAAGTCAAAATCTGAAAAAAGCTCATTTTAAAATTCTGGAAACTAGTTAAAATTTTATTTAGCTACTGCGCTGACTAAATGAAAATATGTTTTGGGGCTGTATGTGGCCCGTGAACTGCCATTTTAGAATATTCTGTCTAGAGAGAGAAGTGTCTGAGTGAGGGAGTAAAAAATAATTTCAGTACAGTCAAGCCTTTTCTGTGTTGACCTAGTTTGTATTTGCCATACAAATCTCAGATTATCTCAGATTTTCAGTAAAAATCTGATAGACACAACAGCTTGAATTTGTGATAGGTTAAGGGAATGAAGGAGGAAGGGTATTGTCTAGATGGGCAAAGTGGTACAAAAAGGGGCAGTAATTGCAGAGGTGAGATGAGATCAAACATGGAGAGTTCAGCAGAAGCCAGAAATCAGAGGGGTAAAGGAGGAAAACAGAGTCTCCCCAAAACACTGAGAGAAACATAAGCCCCTATCCACAATAAGAATGTTGGTGGGATGTCCTGGGCTTTTGGACTTCACGAATTGAGGTTGAGTGTTTCTATAGTAATTAAAACAGCTTGGTATTGGCACAAGAACAGGGACATTGACCAGT